>CM041016.1:27904627-28244627 GCA_022984855.1 Dimocarpus longan | reverse complement strand
TAAAACATTTAATTTCATTAGAACCAATCGATGTAGGAGCTGTTTTACCTTGAGAGGCTGTGTTAGTGATAGCTGTTTTTGGCTCGAATTTAGCCTTGGAAGTGGATGAGTTTTCTTCTTTCTTTGGGTAACTCGACCACTAAGGTGTGGCACTTGGGTTTTGTGGGCCTGATTTGGGTCGGGTACTACTTCCCCTCTTGAGTTGCTGCTCAACTTTGATGGCTATGTGTACCATATCCTCTAACTCCACATAATGTTGCAATTCCACCCTATCATGGATCTCTTTATTTAATCTCATAAAAAATCTGGCTATGGTAGCTTCTTGATTCTCCTCTACATTAGCTCGAATCATTGCAATCTCCATCTCCTTGTAGTAGTCTTCCACACTTAAACTCCCTTATCTAAGTCCTTGCAATTTCTTGTATAACTCCCGGTAGTAATGGCTTGGAACGAACCGCTTCCTCATCACCGTTTTCATCTCCCCCCATGTCTCTATTGCACGTTCCCTATTCTGCCTCTTATTTATAACAAGCTAATCCCACCACGTAACAGTATAATCAGAAAATTCAATTACAGTAAGTTTTACCTTCTTTGCTTCGGAATAGTTATGGTAATAAAAATGAAGTCCATCTTCTTTTCCCACTCAAGGTGAGCTTCCGGATTTGACCTGCCTTGAAAAGACGGAATCATCATCTTAATACTACCCAAATTGTTGTCTTCTCGATGCCTAACTCCTCTATTCCAACCACCATACCTCCTATTGCTAGTAATCGAATCCTTATCATCTTCTTGATCAAACTCATTCCCAATGTACTCCTCATCTTCATCTCTTACTCCCCTAGGCTGAATTCTATCCCTCCTATGCATATTAGGAATGTTTTGTGGCTGCCCCCGCTAGGTTCCCTATTCTACCCTATCCAACCTCTCATGTATATGCTCTAATTCTACCCTCATCATCCGCCTCATCTCTCCTAACAACGCCTGCATTTGTATGTTCAGGATGGTTAGTTGTTGATTGTTTTCGCTTGAATTTTTTTCTTGATTGTGTGACGTATTTGACCCTGCAAAATCAGGTTAGAAAAGATACAAAAAAAAATAATAAAAATAAAAGACCTCACTACACTCTCTCACGTGTTTCACTCAAGAATATGATTCGCTCAATTCCACTCGTGTTTCACTCAATTAAATCTGGCTTTTACCCTCTGATACACTCACAATTTCTTGTCTTTTCCCACTCATAGTATCTTCTATAGGTTCTTATCAAACTAATCAAACAAATATCAAAATTTTCAGAAACAATTCACCCCAAACTCACCAAGAAAAATTTGGATTCAATGGTTAGGGAAAGAGAAAAGAATACAATGTTGTGTGTGATGGAATTTTATAGGTTTTATGGTAACAAGAAATTTGGATTGAGATTTAAAAAGGAAAATAAAATTGTAAAATTGAAACAAGACTGTAAGAATTAATTCTCAATATCACATTTTTCTTTTTTTGGATTTTTTTTCTTTTTTTTTTTTTGTTTCTGATTTTTTTTTAATAAAATAAAGAAGATAGGCAAACCTGAGACTAAACCGTGCTTTGATATCACCTGATACGAACCACGCCAAGAACTGACGAAACTCGTGAATCAAGTAGGGTTTCAAGATCGTCTAGAATCATATTTGTATAGAAACCTCAACCCGTTGCTTATATGGAAGCAAGAACCTTGGTATGATGAAGATGCCACAATCAACGATGGAAGAATTGATTGATAAGTCTAGGAATAACGCCACAGGAAAATCCTGATAAGTTCGAAAAGTTCTACGAAGAACCAAAGAGAATACTCTTACAAATGTTATTGATCATGAATTGAATTCCCTTTAGGGTTATACTGATTTATACTGAAAACACTAAGCAGCAAAAGGAAATAATTAATTAGGCAATTAAGTCCATTTAAGCCTATAAAAGAAAAAGGAAAGTCAATATCTTACAATAAGGAAAGAAGAATAAAATTGACATCTAATTGCCTTGAACATAATAGATAAGAAATCAACCTAAAATTGGAAGTCTTTATAACCAAGAAATCAACTCCACAATGGAAAGTCTTCATGGGCAAGAAATTGTCTAGAATTAGGCCCATCAATTATTTTAATTAAATTAATTAAATATTAATATTCTTTTAGGCCCATTTTGGAATTCGTCATTTTAACATCAGCCTAAATCTCTTGAACCAATCCATTAAGTGCTTCTTTGAACCTCTTAGCTCTTAACCTTGTAATTGGCCAAATAGGAATATGCGATGGATCCTTTGGTGATGTTTCTTTATTCTCATCACTCTCTTTATTTCCTCTATCATTTTCTCATTTATTACATTGCTTACACAGGTTGTAGAGAAGACCTGACTTATCAAATAATCAAACACCAAAATCCAAAAACATTTTCTTTCTTTTTCATTTATGTTTCGTTCGCTTACAGATTTATTTATTTTTTTTTTGCTTATTGATTTTTTTTTTTGGGTTCTCCAGGTTACACTATTCGTTGTTGGATTGATTTTGGCTATAGGGGTTGAAGAACAACACCACCCACTGACTGCTTTTCGCTGTACGGTTTTAGGATTATACACCCCATTTTTAGATTTGATTTTTAAGATCTGGGTTTGTTTCAAGTTTGTAACTTTGTCAACGTTTTTATTGGTTTTGATTTAATGCTGATTTTGGGTCGTTGATTTTTTGGTTTTATTTTGAAATCGTATGCTAATGTAGAGTTATATCGGTCTGAATGTAAAGTAAAGGTGATCAACCACAGCGATCTGAGTACTTGAACAAAAAGTGGTAGATTGTGGAAGTTGATTTATTAGAATCTGGAATCCAAGAAAAAATTGTTCTGAAGAAAAATAAATCAAACACTAGGGATGTGCCATTGGTTAATATCATGATGAAGCTTCTTCCTCGTTTCAAGTGCTCTTCTTAGTCTGACAAGTGTCTCGTTCTCATCGGTATTGTTTTTAGTCTTTTTTTGTGTTTAAATTTTTTTGGGTTTATTTAGTTTTGTGTTTTTGTATATGTTGGAAGGAAAAATTTTGATTTTTATTGGTAGGGTTGGTGGGTTATGGGTTTTAGGAGATTTGTGTTGATAAAGTTTGCTGCTTTTTAAAATTACATGTGAACTATTAAGGTGTGTTATGCGTTAGGATAGTTTTTTGTAAAGAGTTTTGGTTTCTCCATAAAACTTTTTGTCTGTATGTGTGTCTGTGTGTGTTTGTTCACCTTTTTCGCATCGAAATAATTTGGGTGAACGATTAATGATGAATATAATGGAATGACCTATTTATTAGTTGTTGAGAAATTAATGTGATATTGCAAATAGGTTTATATATCTTGGGATAGATTTTTGTTGGTTATACTCCTTATAAATGCATTTCTCCTCGTAGTATGATCAATGAGAGACCAGGATATCCTGGCCTGTGCATCAAATGAGGAGATCTCCTATTTTCATTTTTTCATTTGTTTGGATTTATCAAATTGGAACACAACTTCATTAGTGGTTAATATTTTTATAAGTAACAGAACACAATTCCTTTTTTTGGCCAGTTAAAAACCATCGGAAATACGGACGTTTAGTTTCATTGTTGACAGATGATGTACTTATCTAAACAGGCTTGGTTGATCTAGGTTATGTCTATGTCAATATAGGTATATTCTTCTACCATCTTTCAACTATTGTGTGTTTTTTTTTCCCTATTTTAATTATGTCTTGTACTTGTTCAATGAAATTTGAATATGACTGTTGGTCTGTGACACGAGATTCTTAGCTCAGTTAAATCTTATAACTTTGGCTGCAAATAGTGTAAAATCATGAAGTAATTAAACAATTTGAGATCTTTTTTGTGGTTCTATGTTGGTGTAGGATCGGTTGGTCCCTGATCCAAAAACTTTTCCTTCAAGAATTAAAGCACTTGCTGATTATATTCATGGAAAGGGCCTCAAGCTTGGCATGTATTTTGATGCTGGGTAGGATAAGATTTTGAACACTTAATTATACTTCTATGTAGATTAGCAGTTGAAATTTGAATCAGGTGCACAAGTTGAAAAGTGCAATGACAAGATTGACAAATCGGGTTCAAAAGGTATGATTATTTATTGATATTTACATGGCATCTGGTAGCTATAGTATTGAATGAGTTCCTCATTCTTGTGAAGTATATATTCTTTTCTTTCTATGTTTTATTGGTTAAGTGTTCTGTTGCACAAATCCAGGATTTTATTTGTGCTTTGTAGCTTACTTGCACTGACCTTCTCCAATGCGTAACTCAAGGTACAAATTCTTATATTTTTTACTTTTTAAGAGTTGTAATTGCTTCTTTGTCAATTGTAGAGATTTTATTAATATTTTTATATTTACAATGATAAATTAGCCAATCTCTTTCATTTTTTTTTTTGGAATTATATTCTATGTCCATCATTTATTATTTGTGAGATTTTCGAATTTTTACTGTTTGATTAGTTCAATGCTTTTGTTTTAGTTTGGTGCAAAGATCGTGACACAGTAAATGTGAGTCATTTTTATGTGTGTATTTGTATTATTTCATGAGATTTTGATTGGTGAGGTTTGCTATGAATGAACTGGCTAGATAACCTTGGTGTGAGAATCATTAGTATCAAAAGGTTACCTTATCTTTTCTGTTTTCTTTCTTTTATGAGTAAGCGATTTTCAAATAAGAAGTTGTCAAGTTTGATATCTTGTTTTGCATATACCATCCAGTTAAGAAAGAATGTGAAGCTTATAGTTGGCCAATGAACGAAATTATCTTCAAAGTAGGAAGCTATTCAAAGTTTTTACTATTAGAGATATGATGGCTTTGTATAAGAAAAAGATAATTTGAGGTTTTAGAAAATAGGGCAAAGAGAACAATGAAGTGTGCCTAACACGACTTCTAAATTAAAAAAAAAAAAAAAAATTATAAGATGAAAAACATTTCATTTCGTTCATATACAAGTAAAGCATGTCCTCTAATAAGAGGTATTTGGGCTTTCGTTTGAGATCTTTTGAATAATCTTTTTGAACCCTAAGAATTCAAAAAGCTATAATGTATATAAAAGCTTTTAGATAGTATGGATGTTAACTATATGTATAGTTATACATATTTTTCCTTTTATAATATGATGTAAATAAAGTTTCTCTTTATTATGTTTATTGATTTGATTACTCTCTTCTAAATACAAAATAATTAATATAATTTGTATGATTATTTGAAATTTTATTAATTTATAGGATAATTTATGTATTGAATCTTCATTTTTGTCTTCTAATTAAACTAAATGTATTGTAGTTACAGTTAAACTTATAATTATTATTTACGATATCATATAAGTATGATAATAATTTAATTAAAAAAAATATTGTTAATCTAGTAGTTAAATCTAAACATCTACTCAATAAAAATTAGAGTAATAATATTTAATTAATAATTTGTCTTCACCTTAAACCTTATTTAATAAAACAAACTAATATAATATTATGCACGTGCAACCAAAACTAGTAATAATTAATAAGTAGAGAAAGCATTAAGAAATGGATTAGTTTTTAAAATATATTATCGAGAAATTGAAAAAGATTTTAGCATCTTCATCCGGGGTGAGTATAAACTACAGTCGGTAAAGTAGAGAAATACTTTGAGATAATTCACAGGTTTTCGTTTATGAGCTATTTTCTTTGTTCAAGAAATATAATTAAAGGGGATTAAAAAAAATTGTTTCATTTTTCGGTCACATTTTCGAAACTCTTTCTCTTCTTTAATGCTTGAAAAAAATTCTTTTCTCATTATTACGAATAAGACAATGTAGACCGGTAAATCTTGAGTGTGATGAAATGACTGTGAAAAAAGATTTTGAACTTAATTTCACTATTAAAGTTAGTTAAAGGATGAAGATTTATTTTCACTTATGAACCACCACACAAACCCACGTTCTCAATGAACGTGAGACTATCTAATAATGATATCTCTCATTATGATTCTATCACGTGGCACAATCGCATTGGAGAATGTATATCTCAAATTAATTATTAAGGTTTCTATCAGCAATTAATTGATATTTGACAATATTTATTTCCTATAACTATAATATTTTCTGTCCGAGTATAATTTTAACGTACCATCATGTATTCTTAACTTTGTTTTATTCTTCTTATTTGAGTTTTGAAGTAAAAGATTCGTACCATAATTGTGATATATATTATAGCTTCAATGGTCAATACGTCTTTACTGTTAAATTATTAGGATCAATCATCTCAATAATTCATTATATCTACACTGAATGAGAGAGAAATGAAATTTATTTTTTTGAAAAAAGGAATGTAATGAATAATAAAGATGGTTAGTCCTAATAATTTAAACGTTAGAAAACACTGATCATAGAAGCTATACATATACATAGAAACACATTAGTGAAACTTGATTGTATCAAATTCTCAACACAATCATAAAGCTTGCACAAACATGCATAAAGGGGGCAACTAAAGCAATGACTGAAAATTTGACCATACCAATATTTGAATCATGGGGTTGCAAGCAACAACACCACCATCAAGTGAAGAACACAACAACAGAGTTGCAGTGTTCCAAAAACTTTAGCCTACAAATCCCTGTTGTTTGTATCCTCAATTACATCAACTACGGCTAATAAGATTGCATAAAACATTCAACTATTTTTTTAGCCCAACAACATCAGTTAATGCTACGGCTTATCATCAATCATGTTACAAACTCATTTGCAATTGAGCATTGTTTGCTTGAAGTGTTGAAACCAAAAAAGGTGGAAATGTGTGATTATGGTTCTTCATTAGTATCGATCGAGGATTTGAAGACATGCATCTTCGAAAATTCTGATTGAGGCATTGGTGATTACTTATAGAACTTGGCAGTTGTGGTGTCCGTTTTGGAATGCCATTTTTAAGGCCTTGCAGTTTTGTATGTGGCATAAGACAACAATAGAGGAATGAAGAAGCTATATATGGGAAAGTGGAATAGCGGGTTCATCTCGTATGCTTTGATGAGAGCCCTGCAGTTCTGCAATAAGAACAACCAAATTAAAATCGAGAGGGTTAATTGAGGAATACAATCAAGTATCACGAAACATACTATCTCTATTTCAGTTCTTAAGAAAGCCTAAGCGAAAAAAATGACATTTTCACTTTCCTTTCTTTTTCTTTTTTTCTTTTTTTTTGGGGGGGTGGGGTGTGAAGTAAAAAAGGACATTTTTACTTATCAAGCCTTGGCTTCCTAGAACTATGGACATTCATCAATGAAATCATAAATTATCAGTATGCTTCAACGATCAGTATGAGTAAGTAATTCAATGGAGAAAACGGTTTAGTTACTAAGCTAATCAATTAAATGACTATCGTCCATCATTTGTAACTATTCACGTCATGGACGTGTAAGTACTGCCACCATTTGTAAGGAAAAATACACAACAAATTGTTTCAATGATAGGTTTGTGGTGAAATGTTGCTGGTGGTTTACCCTTGAAAGCCATTTTGGTAACACGAACGTGATATAAAAGCTAAACACTTACAATAAAATGCTTCCAAATAAGAGCCAGGCAAGCCACGAATAGAATTTTTCGGATCCACCGAGTGCCAAGACAGAACTTTGCTTTTCTACTGCCTCGATAATCATGACTTACCGATCTATCATTCTTCCATTGATAATCATCCTCTTTCTTTCCTGAGAGTGATAGAACATGTTCCTTATGGGCCACCCTTTCGGCAGCTAAAGCCCCACAGAGCAAAGTAGCAGGCAAGACCACCAACAAAAGATGAGGAAGAACAACCACCATTACATCGGGAGATCCAATATACTCATGTGTGTCCTTATTATTCGAATTTTTCACCACCCAGCCGATATAAGTCATGTAACCTCTATTCCCACCATCAGTGAAAACATGTCCAATACACCAAGGAAATAGTAGAAGGTAGAATAAATATCCCAAAATGCCGTACCACACCACAGGAATCTTGCAGAGCTCTTGTAGAACCCAAACTATACCATCTATGAACCCTTTTTTGGTGACGAAATTCTTGTAAGTGTACTGCTTCTCCGAGAAAACCAGGAGTGATTTTGGAACCAGAAGAATGAAAAATTGGAAATAGAAAGCGGACCAAAGAATCGGGTAATAGGCGGTAGCCCATTGAACTCCCATCACGAAGAACTCCTTCCAAGTCCAAGAATATTTAGCACTACGACCATTTATGGAAAATGGCCTTAGCTCAGTCGTAGTTGATCTACCCATAGAGTCCGTTGCTTCTATTTGCAACCAAAATCTATTAGGAGATGGGTCCTCAAAAGCTCCGTAGTTCCATGGTGCTAAGTAGAGATCTCCCCTTGAAGATTTGTCCGAATTTTTTGTCATTAATGCCTCCATAACCATATCTAGATGTCCAGCTCTTGAATCATAGACTCTAGCCACAACTGACACAATTGGCAAAACAGAAAATACCAGAGCTCTGATAGTCTCATATGATCGAGGGACCATGTATTGACATTCATACTTTATACGCACGGAACTGGATGACATGAAGCGAGAGTCTAGTGGAAATGTCGGCAATATAATAGTCTTTTTAGCTCCCGACTTTAAGTCAAGATCAAGATATGAAACGTGACCTCGATCAATAGCCACAATTCGCATGGCTCTACTCTTCCTCCAGTCACCCATCTCCCACTCCCAGAATTCTTCAACAGGTGGAGCTCCAGATGAACAGTTTCTGGTACTTTCAGAAGGACCTTGGTTCATATTCAGCTGGAAAACCTGTTCTGAAGATAGAAAATGACGACTCAAATGATGGTGCCGCTTCAAATTCTTACCAAATCTTGTATGGAGATGCCCACATAGATAAGCTGACAGGGAATTCTTTAGAAATACATCCTTTAGGCTCCTCCCGGTATACGAGGATGCTGAGAATGAAAGAGGGAAGTGCCCAAAAGAGATTTTGGTCAATGGTTTCATAAAGTTCCACTGAGATAATTCTTTGTCAATCTCAGTTAGCAGTTCATCAGTTGGATGTCCGAAAAGATTAGTTGGGCCTCGCAAGCCAACAGACATCGTGCTGTCAAACCCCACAAACAGATATTTCCACTCTGCAGTCTGGATTATGGAGCACAAACATGTAAGATGAGGAAGAAACGAAAAAGTTTTACAATCATTATGTTGACCATTAAAATTCATTAGACGCAAGTCAGTCCAAGAAAAAAGTTGATACCAAGTTCCCTCAGCAAGATGCGATGGCTTGTCTCTAATGCATTGTTCATCTTAATGGATACTTCACACTTTAGTTGTAAACAAAAGAATCATAAATGAGAATATCATCAAGAACTAGAAGTATAAAACTGAAAGCGTAAAAGTCTCATAAAATTTGGTCGATCAAAGAGAATTGAACTTTGGAGCAAAACAACTTAGCAGCACCATTTAGATTAAAAACATGAAGCCTAGGATATTGCTACTAGTATATAAAGCAGTGGGGACTGACCTCAATAGTGATGCTATTGACATTGCTCCTTCTTCCCAACTTTCCATTGATGCTATACTTCGAATAGAAATCAAGCGGACCACCAACATTTGGTACGCCAAAATTATCATGATTCCCTCTAAGATCATAGAAAATGCTCTTGTCAAGTCGACTCCTTGTTATCACATCCCCCATTATTTTCTCATACTCCACCCACTCTTCTTCATTTTGCTTCATCGTTAGTAAGTCCTTGCTCTTCCCATCTGTTAAGCAATCAAAACAATCTCATTAGAACCTTCTAGTAATCCAAAAAGATCATGCACTTTGTGTGTTCACAAATTAGCTGAAAGCATGAATGAGAAGAAGAGAACATACAAATGGACACATCTAACTTACAAAGAATAAACGTTTAACGATAATAACCCCTGTGGGGTAGAGTAAAAGTTGACAAAAGCTAAATAACTAACTCTTTAAATTCGATTGCTGGATTGGTCTTCACAATTAATTGAATCACAACAATCCGTCAACCATTATGGTCTAAGATGTCAGCATGCAAGTCAACTAATCTGAAAAATATTAGAAGTCCTTCAAAGGATACGACGTTGGAAATCTTGGAAGCTTATGGTGCCAGTGAACAAATATGCACCTTTAGTTTTTATGTGTTTTTGGTGCGGTACAGATGAAGTTCATAAACCATGATACGGAAAAAAAAAAAAAAAAAGAAAAAGCAAAACAGGAAACCAGAGGTTACAAAGCTGCCTAGAAGCTAATATTCCTTTCCTAAGTGATAAATTTAATAAAATACAAAAAAGGAACTATGATTTTAACAGTGTACAAACAGAGTAGATCAGAGAGAGGCTGGACCAAAGAATGTTGTCATTATATCCGCTTGCATCCCTACTGCACGAAAGCAGAGAGGCTGACTAGGAACGGTATAACACCTATTTCTAGCAGTCAATCCACTCTCCAAAGTTCTCCTCCATCATAACAATTATCCAGTTTCAACCCCCCAAATTGACATCCTTTTTCTAGCATTTTGAAACAATTCAACCATCAAAATCCTCATCAACGCTTAACATTCAGCAAAACTGATAAAAACGAATTACGATACCGGCAGAGTTTATTACATTCTATCATTTTGTTCAAAAACTTTGACAAAAAAAATTTTAACAATAGTGAGACTTAATAGGTCCACTACAAAATCAACAATTAACAAGAAAATGCACACATCTTATTGCAAGTGTTCATGGACTAATAGGCAACATTTCCTCCACAAATAAAAATCACAATCTAATATCCATTTTACACAAATAAGTTATCATAGAATCCGGTGCTTACATATATCCCTATGTTGCCATACCTTTTATAACCATGTTCAACAATTTTCATAATTCAAATGAAACCCCACATGAATCCACAAACAAGCAAATAGACAAAAAAAAAAAACTCAAAACATGAAATTCACAAATACCCACCAAGCCATAACACCCTATAATCTCATTTCCTCCTACAAAAAGCAATCAAATTTATTTAGAATTCAAATACCCATCAAGCCAAAAAGACTCAAACTTTAACCTGTGAGATCACCAGTGATGAGGACAAGAGAAGGGTTGATCATGGAGAGAGCAGGTCCCACGAGCTTCTTGAAATCAGAGGCTCTCTCAGGGTGGTGCACACTGAAATGGAGATCAGAGAGTTGCACCACCCATATCACTGACTCTGGCTCCCCTTCCACTCCAATCACTCTCCCACCGACTTCTCCTGACAAAGTCAATGAACCCTCTTGTTCATGGTGTGTTGTAGCTGCATGAGTGTGAAAAATGAATGGTGTGTTGCTGCATACAAGCAGGAAAATAACGAAGAAAGTGCTCATTTTGGGTGTGAGAGAGAGTGGATTCTTGTTGGATTCACTGCCACTTTTTTGTCCAATAAACAACTGTTCAACTGGTTCTGTTGGACTTTTTATTACACTCGGGTAAGAGTGGGCGTCCTCGCCTTCGGATTGGTTTGCTTTGGAAATTCCAACGTAATAATTTGATTGGATTTAATCCATCGTAAAAATATAAAAAATTTTAATTAATAATTTTTATAATCATAGTAATTTAATTATAAATAAAATGATTATAAATAAATATTAAGTAATTATATATAAAAGATTGAATGCACAATAAAAATTATCTTCCTAAATTATTGATAGAATTTTAGATTTAAAACTACGAATAAATTTTTATCAGGTTGAATTATATTGAATTAAATATTTTTTAATTTAATTTAATTTTCAATCTAACTCATCTTTAACTTTTTACTGATTTAACTAAATTCAAACCCTATAAAAAATGATTGAACGATGGTTGGCTTGACTTGGTTTGGAAATGCCCTCCCGTATTTATTAGTTTGTACCCCATAATAATTTCATAATATATCCTTTGGTTTTAAACATTTAACAATTGTATCTAATAACATGGGAACTTGAACATTTTAATCCTTATTATTTTGTGGGCTTTCAAATAGTGAAAGTGACAAAAAATGTTTAAAGTTAATGAAAAGTTCTTTTTATCTAAAAAAAGTTTAATTTTCTTTAATTTTAGATAAAACTTCATTTGTTTTTAACTATGTTTCATCCCGCTAAATATTACAAATGGGTGAAGCATTTAATGTATATAAAATATTTTACGTTGACTTACATGAAATATTTTGCATGACAAAAACAGGCTAAGAAGTTTTGTTTGAGGTTAAAAATGAATAATATTTTATTCTGAATTAAAAATGAATTTTGATTTTTATTGGACCAAAAATGAATTTATCTTCTATATATAACCATATGGATTATCAATACTCATTGGCTTCTAATTTAAGGTCTAAAGAATAAAAATTTAATAATTGAGAAAAAGTAACGGTTAAACAAAATCAATTACACTATGGTTATCTTGTATAGTAGTTACATTTTTATTTTGTTGCCATAACACAATACCACATTACTTGCATGCACAATCTTAGGGATTGTAGAATAGTAAGTGTAAGAAGAGTAGTTATTCGAGTATTACTATCACTTTATATTAGGTTTTGGAAATCCCTAACTTGATTCTATATTAATTTTTTTTCCTAGAAAAAAAGAAGTTAGCATTATTTCAAATTTATAAAATTTTTTTAAATGGTTTTTGTTAATATTTTAGTTAATAATTATTGAATAGAATGATAACACAACACAAGACCCTAATAATGATAATTGTTTTAATAGAAAATTATAATTTAACTAACCAATTTGAAACCTTATTCAATAGAGTAAACTTTTTGATTTTATTATAATTAACCAGCCTGCCGTTAGTAGATCTTTGTTAGAGTTAACTGATCGAGAGATAAAATTATCTTTTGATCATATATTTTATTTTTCTTTTACATAAAATTTAAAAATTTAAAAATAAATTAAATAAAAAAATTTAATCAGATCTCTACTGTCCACCAGAAGATGGACAATGGAGTTTACTTTTAAAAAAATAAAATATAATATAAAATTTATAAAAAATTAAAAAAGTTAGATATAATGAAAAAATTAAAAGATAACAATAAAAACTAAAAAATTAAATAAAAATTGTTAAATAAAATTAAAAATCCCCTATATTATCTTCAAACCCATCAACTATTAGTCTCCTCACCAGTTCATCACCCAGTTAAAAATTCATCTTCATTTTCTTATTTTCTTCTTCTCAAATCACCTATATTTTTAGTTCGCTGATTTCGTCACAAACTCAGATGAAATATAGGTCGTCGTGAAACCCTGATAAAATCTGGGTCATCAGGTTCTAATTAAACCCATATTTCATTTGAGTTAATGACAAAACCCAAATGCCCAAATTTCATTTGGGATTTAATTGATATTGGTTGATTTGATGTTATGGATGTTGGTTTGATGTTGGTCAACTGGATTGATGATGTTGGGAGATTAACTGATGATGGAGGATGTAGAAGATGAACGATGAATTGGGTGGATGAACTGGGAGGATGTTAGGAACAAGCAAAGTGAAAGGGTGAGGAAGATGATCTGAGTGAACTGGGCATGTCCGGTTTTTTCAATTTTTTTTTTTTAAATTTCATTTTTGTTTTTAATTTGTTATGACATAAAAAAAAAATTTATTTTATTTTTTATTTTTTAATTCGATCAACTAAATCAATACAATTATCAAGAACATTTCGATCTTTTAGCCACATTATATTATTCATGGTTAAATCTAATAAAGATTTCCTACCAGCAGGAGGTTAATTGTAATAAAATTGAACTCTTGTTATTTTGAGTAAACTTTCGAACTAAGTAATTAAATTGTAATTTTCTCTTTTGTTTAAACGACAGGGGCACGGTATAAAATTATCCCATTACTTCTCTCTGCAGTGAAATACATACAAAGAAGTCCAGCTACTTGTTTAGCCTTTGCCATGTCAGCACATATCTCTAGCACAAAATTACACAACACAACACAAGACCCTTTTGATGTCTTGTTGTCCTCTTATGTTGTGTGTTGCTCAATAAATCAAATCTTCTCTCTGTGTGGTGGTGGCAGTTCAGTGAAGAAATTATCGGACTTTCACTGTTGTTGAAGGTCAGTGCTTCGATTTTCTTCATTTATATGTTCATTTTGGCTGTTATAGATTCATATATCAAGATTTCATTATGTGCATATCCATTTATTGTATGAAAGATCCTGCCTTTGTAGCTTGTATGTCTGTGTGTGTGTGGGTTTATTTTGTTACATCATTTGCTTATAATGAGAGTTCTAGGTGGTGAATTCATTGCTTTTGCAGTTTCATGCTTTGAAATTTGTTTAATTGTGAGCTTAGGAGACAATTATGTTCAAAAGTTTCTGTTGTTTATATGTTTTCAGTCCATTAATGTAGGGCTCTTTTGTTTAGTGTGTTGTGGTAGCAAATAGGTTGTTTGTGTGTCTTATGAAGGGTCATGGCAGTTTGGGTCAGTCGTTGAGCTCATCAATGTCATGGCTGGTGAATTAGAGACCTTGTTGTATTGGAGATAATGTATTACTGATTCTTATTTTGTTTGAAAGGAAGCATATTTATAAATATTCAAAGCTGTCAAATTTAGAACTTGTGAATTGTAATCTGTGGAAGGTTGTGAATTCATTGATTTTGCAGTTTCATAGTGTTTTTAATACTTCTTAATTTGTGAGTGTAGTGGCTCAATTTTATTTGAAAATTTTATCTTGTTTTTATGTTTTCAGTCCATTAATGTTGAACGCAGCAGGGCTCTGGGTTTGGTGTAATGTGTATTAACTAGGTTGTGTCTCTCTTATGAGGGGCCATGGCCATTTGAGAGGTCTTATGATTTTAAGGAAAAATTGCCCTTGTTGTTTTTGAAGATAATGTATTCTTGAACATCATTTTGTTAGCTTACAAAGCTGTCAAATTTTGAACTTGGAAATTTCAATCTAAGAAAGTGTCTCCTTTGGTAATGACATTCTAGTGTAAGTGACATGCTCTGTGCCTACATAGGTTCCGCATGCAGAAGCCGTTCATGTTCTAGGTCAGATTAATGTTTGATGTGAGTTGGTTCACAAAATCTTGAAATTTTGATATGACATAGTAATTTACGAACTTCCCAAATGATTTTAGTCTGATAGTGCTTCCAAATGACATAGTAATTTTGATACGACAATATTTCCTTTACTCTCCCTAGCATGCTTTTGAACTTCATCCAAATTAATTTATATCTCATTATGTGTACATAAAATAGTAATTCTGCTTTCTTCTTATGGCAATGAGTTGTGGGATACAGTAATGAACTTGAGTTTTGTGGCCACTGTTAGTTATGCCGGCATTGGCATCTAGAGAATTGTGAATACTAAATTGATCTGCCCAATCACTTTCAGTTTGAAGAAGCTCTGAGGTCTGAGCACTTGTTAGATTGAAGATTTGCACAACTAGGTTTTGTGGCAGATTCAGTTTTTACATGCTCCAATATGTAAGTTATCAAGTGTATATGCTAGTAGCTGATGGCCTGTCAGACGGGAGCAATGCCGTCGCACTCAAGTTTATCCATATTGGAGAGTGATATATCTGAAAGTTCTTGTAAAACAATCATAACTCATGTAAACCAGAAGTGGAAAAATGAACCAAGTATAAGTGGACAAGCTTCAAAGATTGGTATAAAGTCTATGTCTTTTCCCCAGAAAAGGTACATTTTGAACATTTCTCTTAGGGTGTTAGTTTGTTTTCACGAGACTTTGGTTTATGTTAGTCTTGTTAGCAAGAGTTTACTCATCATTATGCAACTTGAAACATTTTTTAACATAAAATACGATTAGGCAGTTTAGTCAATACAGAAAAACAACTGCTTTATTTTTTATTTTTGGTTTTCTAATGTTGACACAGAGCTGTTTAAATTAATATTCAATGTAGGGAACAATTGCAAGCGTTTAGATAATATACCCTTCATTAATAGTTAGTTATTATTTTTTGATTCATGTGTTGTAAATACAAGTCTGAAAAAATTCTCCAGTAGTTGAAATATTAAAGAAAGACTATGCAGGATGAGTCTTGCTAGTCAATCAATAATTTTATAGTTATTTTAAATTGATTAATAAAAGTGGTAATTGACAATTCTAGTTGGCCTTTCACTAATTAATGATATGATTAATCAGCTAATTTTTATAATAATTTCAAACGAAGGAAATAGTTAAGCTTGTGATAAATGAATAAATGTTAGTATTAGTTATTCTACAAAACACCTGGTGTAATGTGAGGTTCATTACATTCCAGCCCTTTCTAGTCTTCTCCAAGCAGCCTGCAGACGTTGGTTCTATGCGTCAATCATGAGATGTAGTCCATTGCTTCTGAGATTAAGACTTACAATGCCGAGTGGATATGAGCCGGAGGGAATAGCTGAATAATATATTTTTAGAATTCAAGTTGAGATCAATGGGGAAATGGTATATATGAACCTTCGATAATTTTATCTCAGACCATGCATGCTAACATCAACAGACAATAGGGAATAAATGGTCCTTGTACTAAATCAAACGAATTACAGATTCCAATTATAAATCAAACGATTTTAAGAGATTTGAAATGTAACATAAGCACTGTAAGGAATAGAGATATGGTATTTATATTCTAATTATTGATTCATACAACAGTCATTATCTACGTACATACTACCTTGTATATTTTTTAATTTTAATACTTGGTAAGAATAGAATCTTGTGCGGAGAAAAGAAAGAACCATTCATTGGAGCCATTGATATTAACGCGAAATGGGGCTGAGATTTTGTTAAATTAATTAAAATTTGAAATGAGAGTAAAATGTACGGCAATAATGAAGTAGTGGACTGGTAAATTAAAACTTAACTTTCGTATTAGTTTTTTAATTTTGCTAAGTAAAGACTTCTTATCACTTTTCTTGTTAATATGTGAACATCTTTCACAAAATATTGTTGAAGGTATAAATATCTCTCCTCTACCTCAAAAGTTGTAGAAGAAATAGAGATTTTAAAATGACCTATCTACCCCCTTTTTTGTTGTAGTATATTCATTTTGCTTTGTAATTATGTTAAGGATTTTTTGTCATCTCAATGCAAAACAAATAAACTATAATTTGGAAATCTATCTCATTGTTTATCTAAATAGAGTCGATAGATGGAGAAACATGGTCCCTCTAGCTCTTTCTTAATTCAGGAAAGAGTTTTAATTGTCTTCTTTGATGCATTTAAAAATGTAGTTATAATAATATAAACAAATTCTAAAATTATATGAAAAGAGATAATAAGGAAGTTTTCTACTTCGTAGATTTAAGACACGATCTGTAATTTGACATGTAATTTACCATTTCAACACTTCCGCATTGCTATAAATGTAGCTCTCATTTCAACTTCATTTCATTTAAAGTGAACTTCAGTCCTATTTAATGTCGCTATGAGTGGCTCCTGTAAATATTGAAAAGCTACAAATGCGCTTATGTTATTTGGTTAGTGGTTGATTGCTTCTCAACAAGGTACTCATATTCTGTCGGCCAAAACAGTTTTCAGGCAAGAAGAAACCGCTGGAGAATATCATTTGCCTTGGACACAGGTGGTCTATCAGGGAATGGCGGACAAGAGAACCTCAATGGTGACAGCCCTGATCTTGGTGGGACCAGATTGAGCAGGATTGTGATTGCAGGCGGTAGACAGCTACTAGAGAAGTTGAACATGGCAAGAAAGAACTTTCCCATGAAGATATTTCTCCTTCTACTGGGTTTCTACACAGCTAATGCTCTCGCTACAATCCTTGGGCAGACAGGTGACTGGGATGTACTGGTTGCTGGCGTGGTTGTTGCTGCCATTGAGGGGATCGGTATGCTTATGTACAGAAAGCCTCCATCCATGTCAACAGGGAGGTTGAAGTCTTTCGTGGTTATGATGAACTATTGGAAAGCCGGTGTATGCTTAGGCCTCTTTGTGGATGCTTTCAAGTTAGGAAGTTAATTGGCTTAAACATCTTTCTATACCTGAAATTCATATTCCTTTCTTTTACTACTATAAGATCTATGCTTTGTAGCATAGTGAGAGCTCACACTAGGCAATGTGATGTATCAAGATATTCTTCTTACTACTATCATGTAAAAATGTCTGTCTTTGAGATATCTAGCAATGTAGTTGATTGCAAGTTGACTAGATTGCAATGATATTCAAAAGACTTTGTGTATAGTTACATTACAGTTCTGAAACCGGAGACTCAAGTTGCTGTAAATGATGTACGGTTTTTTCTTTTTTTTAGGATGGGATGGACTGTATGTACTGGAAGGTGCAATAAATTATGTTGTGCAGCAAAGCTAGAATAAGAAGGGATGGTAGCTTCATAGGTTCATTCTCATTATCTATTCACTTAAATGGTGTAGTATTTTGAGTGGGTTGGAAAAATAGATGATAAGATTGTGGTTTGTTTATTGTTTTTCTTTTATGTGCTGCCACTGGATTTCATTTTGGTTTCTGTTTTATAGTGCAAAGGTGCTGCACTTACAATCCATGCATGGTTGTCGAGTGGCAGTATTTGCACTCCAATAAAGCTGTATGTTCGCCGCTTTTGTAAATACATCCCCATCAAATTTTACTTTCAAAAATTATAATTTGTAATTATGATTTACTTAATGGGGTAAAGTTATGAAGAAGATGTACACACAGTTTCAGGGGGCTGCAAATGTAGATTCATGCATAGTTATTGAGTGGCGGTATGCTTGCCCCTTTCATAAATACACTCTGTTAACGTCGGAAAACGGTTTCCTTAGTCAACGAGGTTGTTTTCGGGTTCAAACTGCAGTTTCGGATGGTCGATAGAATGCATGCAAAGCAATAAGAATGAGAAGAAGAGATCAGAGGCCAGGAGAAGAGACTCATGGGATTTTAGAGTGGTTCGGCCCAAGAAGATGCTTATGTCCACTGTTTACTCTCTCACTATTTTGGCAGAGTAATTGCACTCAGAATCCTCTTTTATAATGAAAATCCTCCTCTATTTATAGAGAATGGGAGGTACTACAGTAAAACAGAATAAGATAAAAACGTACAGTAAACTACAGTCACAATGATGGAACGCATTTAATGCGTCGGGATTACAATTAATGTTGCTAACAATGCATTATATGCGGTCGAATATACATTTAATGTGACCGAATCCGTCACTTTCGGGCTCTTCCCAAGCGAGATTTCAGGTGGCTGATTTGTACGAGTCATGAGTGGTCACCCAGATCTTGGTAGTTGTCTCGGGTAGAGATGACGTGCATGGCACGTTTTAGGGTTGTATTTTGAATGGCATCTTTGACTTCCATTGACTCGCGACTCTGAGGAGTATGGTGGAAATGGACTCTCCAGCAAACAAAGTATCAAATCGAGTTGCAGAATAGATGAGCCTCTGACGAATCCGACTACCTGGAGAATTGAGAAGGCGGATTATGAATCAATACTTTTGCAGCTAGTCATAACAATAGGCGGGCAATATCGTAAGTGAATAAGCTGGCACATGGTCACGCTCAGAAATTAGCGATCAGCCCAGGCGGATCATCCTGAACGAGCAGGACTTGCGGACATGTTTGATGGATGGTCTCTCCCGACGGATAACTTAAACGGACAGACTCGACGAATAGACAGGCGGGCAGGCTTAGCGGACAGGACCAGCGGTCAGCGGTCAGTTTGAGCGATGAGAGCCGACAGTCATAACGAGAGACAGTGACCAGCGGTCAGACCGAATGAACAGAACTGTTGGGCGGGTACGATGAATAGCAGTCAGCGCCAGCGGCCAGACTGAACAGATAAGATCAGCGGTCAGCCGGGTAAGTAGAACCAGCGGTTAGGTCCGGCGGACAAGCTAAAAGATAGGATCGGCTGTCACATTGAGCGACCATGAATGGGCCCCTTACCAGGGAAGTGGACTGGAAGAAAGACGGATTATCTTAGGCCTTTTGGGCCGCTGGGTCTGCACAGTAGATCTTCTTGGGCCTGATTATTCTGATCGCGAAATTACCCATAACATTAAGCCCCCTAACTCTTGGTGCTTTACAGAGGACCAGGAGCTACAGATTCTAGAGTGAGCAGATTAGGCGGGAACGGTTACAAGCAAGAACAGTTACGATACCTTTTCGAATTTCGCTTTATTGATAGGCCACGTGGAGCTTCCCTAGGCAACGATTACTAGTCAAATCACGCGTCGTTCGCATTTAATGCACGTCTCTCAACTGACATGCTGCATGATGACAAAATCCCGGGAATCGCGCTACGTCGTCATATTGGGGGTGGTTACATAACTGCCTTGATCTAACGGCTGGGGCATAATTATTTTAAAAAGAGGGCGACGTTTCATGTTCTTCTTCTTCTTCTAGCATTTTCAGAAAATCAAAGGCTCATTCACTGTTCTTTTTTCACTACTTCGATTTTTCATTCCCGTTCACCAATCTTCATCCGAAGTCGCCGGTCATCATCGTGTTCAAGGTAAGTCCTCCTTTCTTTCTCTGCTCACATCGTTCCCATTATCACTGCCTTTCGTTTTCTGCATGGTACTTGCTTCTTTGAGAACCTGAAATGCATGTGAAAAAATTTTGTCGGTCTCTCATTCCCTTCTTCTTTTTCATCTTGGGGGGAACCTTACCAGATGAGGTCCTCATCCCCTCATTTGTGGTTCCCTAGGCGCACGACTTGACGCTTAGGCATGGTAGACTTAGGCTTTCCTTGTCTTTGGGTCTGGCTAGCTGGCTGTCAGCGGCCTAATTGGTTGCTTCTTTTATAGATGTCAAGTCGTGGACGCCGATATCGCCGAGTCATGTCTAGTGACGAAGGGTCTGAGGAGGGTTCTTCTCATTCTGACAGAGACTCTTCGAGTGCAACCGCCCAAGGCAGTGAGGATGCGCCAAGTTCCTCTGGGCGAGAAGAGACTTTTGCCAATTAGAACTTCTACCAACACGACTCCCAGATTACCCTTGATGAGCTTAAGACCGTAGCCGAGACATTCCATTTTCCTTCCGGTTGCCGTGTCATGGTTCCTGCCCATCGCGACCATGCGGCTGATCCTCTCGAAGGGTTCATAGCGATCAGTCACCAACATGTGAAATCAGGGTTTAGGTTTCCAGTCCCCCAGTATTTAATCGACTTGCTAAATGACTTGAAAATAGCTCTCTTCCAGCTCACACCGAATTCTTATGCTCAAATAACTACCCTGGCCTACATCTTTCTCAAAAACGGCATTCCGCCACTAACTTCGAACATTATCCAAAGCCTTTTCTTTTTCAAATCCACTACCAGCCCTCAAGCTACGAAACGGGACGATATTTACTATATGACCACTCGTAATTCTCTTTACAAGGCGCTGCTGTCACAGAAAGTTGGTAAATCAAATGTAGGGAATTATAAATCCCGTTGGTTTTATGCGTCCTGTCTGTCCTTGCTGAAGCTTGTTCACTTTGATTTTAACAACGATCCTGGTGAGCATGTCTCCGCTCGCTATTCGCGTATGCACATATACATCATCATGCCCCATTACTACTTAACATTTCCCTTTCTTGTGTGCAGCTTTTGTCAAAGGCTCGATCAATCTTTCGGACGAGGAGGCGAGGACACTTAAGAGGTTAGCTGAGCTGAAAAATCCTGAGGACGATTATTTCCCTACGGGCATTTCCTTAGCGAAGTACGGACTCGCACCCGGAGCCGAGACTAAGCCCTTGAAATTGGCCTTTGACGTTGGCGTGCAAAAGGGTCGAGAGGTTCAATATGTTTTTGTTGGACCTGGTGAAGGTATCTCTACTCCGGCCCCAAAGAGACCCAAAATCATGGTGAACCTTGAAATGCTTTCTCCTCAGTCTTCACCAGCAGTTGAGATAGGGGAGCCTGAGGTGGAGATAACGGGTTCAAAGGAACCCCCAGCGCAGACGACAGATCTGTCGAATACAATGATAGACCCTTCTATTCCAAGACCAGCGATGAAGTATAAAAGCATGGGGAAGAAAGCCGTGAATCAGATACCTCCACCGAAAAGTGCAGCTAGCAAGGGAATTTCAATCCCTGGGGAAGGGTCAGCAAGGCCCTCGGGAGCCGGAGACAAGGGAAAAGAGGCCATGGAACCCCCTGCCAAACGTCTGAGGTCTAAAGACAAAGCACCCATATCTGGAGGGGTCGATGAAGAGCAAGCCCATGAGGCTAATGTAGGGGAGTACCTTAATTATCTGTTGGATCAGCTGCCCGAGTTGTTGGGGCCAGACAAGCTAGTGGTTTATCAGAAGCATATTCGTGGAGATCAGCTGATCACTTACGTCGCGCGCTATAACGTGCTTGTGAGTCCTACTCCCAACTCCGCGACCTTGTATTATATTCGTGATTGATACTGACACATTATTATTTCAGACTTCTCTGGCTTTGATGAAGATGCGTCGGGACTTTCCCGACTTGGCAGGAGAGAAAGCCTCACTAGAGGAGGCAAACCGGAAGCTGGAAGCGGAGAACAGGAAGCTTAAACAGGAATCTGATGTTGCCAGGAAGACTATCCGCGAGCTTGAGCAGAAACTTAAGGATGCGGAGAAGTCTTCGAAGAATGAGAAGAACTCGGCCTGATAGCTTCCTCTTCGCTCAAAGAGGCCACCGACAACATAGACAGGGTCACCCGTGAGGCCATCCTCTGGAAAAGACGGCAGATGACATCGAGAGGAATGCCGAGTCGACGCTGAAGGACCTGACCACGGTGAGGGATTCGCTTGCTCAGGTAAGGGAGATGTTCCGTCAGTCGGAGGTCCGGGCCTTTCAGGCTCGTAAAGAAGCAACCGAGAAGACGAGCAACAAGTTCCTGTACACTTTGTGGCAGTATCACCCTGAGCTGGATTTCTCATTCTTCGGGGAGGAAGCGGTTGAGGAAGTGAAGAAGCACGCGGCTCACGCTGTCAGAGAGGCCCAGATAAAGGCTGTGCAATCCGTCTAGAAGGGGATAGTTCCTGTAGCTACGAAGAAGAGCTCTGACTCGTCGTCTACTCAAACTGGTGCCCCACTGGTCCAGAGCGGCTCCTCCTTAGCTCGTTAAGAATCTACATCGGATGGGGGACAAAGTTTGTCCTCACAAGGAGCCCCCAGTAAGAAAGATCCGAAGGACACTCCTGCCAGCTCTTCCAAAGCTCCATAGGATAGATAATTTTAGTATTTTCCTTTGTTGCCAATAGGGCTTACCTTTGAACATCGATACCGTAACTATTATTGTTGTTTGATTTCATGATGCTTCCCAACTATTCATTCATTATTATTTTTATAGAACCTCTGTTGATTTGCTCTGTTGCTTTCTTATCTTCATATATGCATGTAATCAGACCAGATTGCGAACAGGCGCATTCTGCAAGGTAAACAACAAATAAAGACAGTAAGGGGCTAATCACCCCTGTGTGTACCTTTGGAGAGGTAGAATAAGGAAGGTAATCCTCCGGGTCGCGGATGCTTTCCAGTAGACGACCCTTAATGTGAATAGTAGCCTAAGGAGCAGAAAAGAATCCCAGAGGGCAAATAGGTAACCCGACTCCTATTATCGAACAGATGCCACCAGATTATGACTGATGGGCCAATTGGCTTGCTTGTAGAAATTAACCGATTGACGAATAAGTAGACCTGTCTTGTGGTATCTTATGGTCGCTATATATCCAATATATATATGTATATATGCACACAATATAAGGCAATGTAGATGATGAGGAATACGTTGAGAGAAAGAAGAAACCAGACGGAGAGTAGGTGGGGCCGTTCGTGTGTTTTTCTAATCGCTGTCGGGGTTGATAAGGGGTTGTGCTCGAAAGGTAGGGACCCGAGCATATTCAACTGGTTGCGCTCACAAGGTTAAACCTGAGCATTTACAGCGGGCTGCACTCATAGGGTTAATACCTGGGCTATACAACACAACGATCCTCTCCAGCTGCGCTCACAAGTTGGAACCTGAGCATTTACAGCGAGAGTTGTGGAGGTTGGGACCTCGGCTGTTCTCACAAGGTCAAAACCTGAGCATCTACAGCATAATGAAGTGATCCTCTCCAGTTGCGCTCACAAGGTCGAAACCTGAGCATTTACAGCGAGAGTTGTGAAGGTTGGGACCTCGGCTGCGCTCACAAGGTCAAAGCCTGAGCATCTACAGCATAATGAAGTGATCCTCTCCAGCTGCGCTCACAAGGTCGGAACCTGAGCATTTACAGCGAGAGTTGCGGAGGTTGTCTTGGGAGTCATCACTCGCGACAACAATAATCCGGCCCCTGACGGCCTTTAACCCCTTCAAGGGGACCCGTAGACGTATACAGGGCGTCGATGAATGAGTTTTCTGTTCTTGTTCGCGCGCGAAGGTGTGGGGGGGAGGCCATTCAACGAGCGGCGGTTAGGTGCACAGGCTCGTGGCCATTTTAGCCTCTCTCTCCTTGTAAGGCAATTGAATGTTGGAGCTTTAGATCGGCTCTTTGCCTTTCATGGCTGGGTACCTCACATACAAGAGCACACATGGGCATTTCGTGTCAGTAATAATTCATAATAATCGATGAATAATTTCCATTATGTTTGTACATAGTTTGTTTTACATGGGCAACAAAATAGCAATAAAAGTACAGTAGTCATGTATAGTAAGGCCTCAGGTGAATGGCGTTCCAAGCTCTTGGTAGCATTGCCCTGCTCATGTCTGCCAGATGGTAGGCTCAATTTTCCAAGTCTTCATGGATCATGTAAGGTCCTTCCCAATTTGGTCCCAACACTCCTTTGCTGGTTTTACGGGCGCTAGGCAAGACCTCTCATAGTACAAGATCGCTTGGCTTGAATTAGCGCACCGGGACCCTTTTGTTGTAGTGTTTGGCCATCCTTTGCTGGTAAACGGTTGCCTTAAGGCGAGCAGTTTCCCTAGATTCCTCAAGCAAGTCTGAGTGAGTGGCCAAGAGCTGCTCGTTGTCTTCAGAGTTGAAATTCGGTGACTGAAGACTTCAAATTCTGCAGGAATCATAGCCTCAGACCCATAGACCATTGAGAAAGGGGTCTCTCCCATGGTGTTACGAGCAGTAGTGCAGTAAGCCCATAGCACCTTCTGCAATTCGTCTACCCATGCACCTTTCCTAGCCTCCAGCTTGGTCTTCAAGATTTGTTTCATAATTCTGTTGATCGCCTCTACCTGACCGTTAGTCTGAGGATGATCTACTGTTGAAAAGCTCTTGACGATGCCGAGGTCATTGCAAAACTCCAGAAATTGCTCACTTGTGAATTGGGTCCCGTTGTCAGTCACAAGTTGTTAGGGGATTCCAAATCGACAGATTATGTTGTTCCACATGAACTTTTCGATATTCGTCGTAAAGATCTCGGCCAGTTCTTTTGCTTCTGCCCACTTTGTAAAATAATCAACGGCTACAACGGCATACTTGCATCTTGCTCGGCCTACTAGGAGTGACCCAATTAGGTCCATGCCCCAGATGGCTAAGGGCCATGGATTGATCATCTGTTGGAGATAGGCTGGCGGTGCTCGGGGAACTTTGGAAAACCTTTGCCATTTTTCGCAGCTCCTTACTAGGTTAATGACGTCCTGCTTCATAGTCGGCCAATAGAATCTCTGTCTGAGTGCTTTTTGGGCCAGGGAGATTCCCCCAGCATGGTTGCCGTAATGCCCTTCATGAATGTCCTTCATCAGCGCGGTGCATTCCGGCTCGTCGATACACCTGAGCAACGGGGTTGAGAAGCCCATTTGTAAAGAACATCGCCATAAATGCAGTACCTTGCTACCCTAATACGCAGGTGACAGGCTTCCGTCTTGTCTTCTGGCAGTCTTCCTCCTTGTAGATAATTGACCAGTTGGCTCATCCACGATCCTGCTGTCACTCTCAGAGTCATCACTTCCACGCTGAATTCAGTACTTGGCTTAGGCAAAAACTCCACCGGTATATTTTCGACACAATCTGTGTCTTGAGCGGTCGCTAGGAGAGCCAGCGCGTCTGCATAGGAGTTCTGGGCACGTGGAATCTGGTTCAACTCGAATGTCTCGAAAGCCCCCAAAAACTCCTAGACCTTCTGCAAATATACTGCTATTTTCAATCCTCTAGCTTGGTATTCACCATTTATTTGGCAGATCACGAGCTGCGAGTCACTGAATATCCTGAGCCGCTCAACTTGCATTTTCTTGGTCAGACGAAGTCCTGCTAACAGTGCTTCATACTCCGCCTCATTGTTAGTCGCTTTGAAACCGAACTCAAGGGCACAGAGAAACTTATCCCCATGTGGGTTGATCAAGAGAATTCCAGCCCCTACACTTTTTTCACAGGAGGACCCATCTACAAAAAGCTCCCAATACGGTCCGTCAGAAGTTTCAGCCTGGTCGTCACAGGTCCGGTAAACTCAGTAATGAAATCGGCCAGCGCTTGCCCCTTGATCGCTGGTCTCGATCTGAAATCAATGTCATACTAGGCAATTTCAATGGCCCATTTGATGAGCCGGCCAGAGGTGTTCGGCTTCTGAAGATTTACCTTAGCGGATACCTTGTCAGTACTTCAATCCTGTGCGCCTAGAAGTAAGGACGCAGCTTTCTGGACACCATCACCAGACAGTAAGCAAGCAGCTCCATCGGGGTATACTTGGTTCTGCCTCCACCAGCTTCTTACTGACATAATAGATTGGGACCTGTGCTCCATTTCCTTCTTGTCTTGTCAGGGCCGCGCTCAGGGCGTGCTGGGATACCCCTAAGTAAACTGTCAGAGTTTCCCCCTTTTTTGGCTTAGTCAGCAGCGGAGCACGTCCCATATACTCTTTTCAGCTGTATGAACGCGGCCTCACACTCTTCTGTCCACTTGAAGTTCTTGGCTTTCTTCAATACCTCGAAGAATGGAGCGCACTTGTCAGAGGCCTTGGATACAAATCTGCTCAAGGCTGCTATATGGCCGTTCAGACTCTGAATCTCCTTTACACAGGTCGGCGATCTCATGTCCAACAAAGCTTGGATTTTTTCTGGGTTGACCTCAA
Organism: Dimocarpus longan; assembly: GCA_022984855.1. Lineage (NCBI taxonomy): Eukaryota > Viridiplantae > Streptophyta > Magnoliopsida > Sapindales > Sapindaceae > Dimocarpus > Dimocarpus longan. The sequence goes on along the minus strand of CM041016.1, from coordinate 28,217,682 downwards.
TTCCCCTGTTGTTCACAATAAAACCCAGAAATTTACTTGAGGAGACCCTAAAAGTGCACTTGAGGGGGTTGAGCTTCATCTGGTACTTCCTCAGGATCTGAAACATCTTCTGGAGATCACGGACGTAGTCAACAGCCTTCTCAAATTTGACAAGCATGTCGTCCACATATACCTCCATGGTCTTCCCAATTAGATCCTCAAACATCCTGTTCACCAACCTCTGATAAGTAGCCCCTGCATTTTTTAGACCGAAGGGCATTACCTTGTAGCAGTATAACCCTTGGTCAGTTGTAAATGACGTACATTCTTCGTCCTTAGGGTCCATGGGGATTTGGTTGTAGCCTGAGTAAGCATCCATGAAGCTAAGGAGTTCATGCCCTACCATCGCGTCCACCAGCTGATCAATTCTAGGCAGGGGGAAGCTATCTTTAGGGCAAGTCTTGTTCAAATCCGTGAAGTCTACACATGTCCTCCACATCCCGTTCTTCTTCCTCACCAGTACAGGGTTAGCTACCCAGGCTGGGTATTGGACCTCTCGGATGAACTGGTTGGCCAGAAGCTTGTCTACTTCCTCTTTCAAAGCTTCGCTGCTCTCTCGGTTCATTTGCCTCCTTTTCTGGCAGACCGGCCGATGGTGGGGGTCGACATTCAACTTATGGGTCATCACATTCGGGTCAATCCCCACCATGTCCCCGTGGTTCCAGGCAAACACGTTTGCATTTTTCCTGAGGCAGATTGTTAATTGAGCTTTTACCTCCGGGGCCAAGCTTCTGCCCAGCTTGAGACATCTCGTAGTTAAATTTAATGCATTGACCGATGGCGACCAGCGGATAGATTGAGCGACCACGAATGGGCCCCTTGCCAGGGAAGTGGACTAGAAGAAAGGCGGATTATCTTAGGCCTTTTAGGCCGCTGGGTCTGCACAGTAAATTTTTCTGGACCTGATTATTCTGATCACAAAATTACCTATAACACACTCCGTTAAATTTTATTTTAAAAAATTATAATTTATATTTATAATTATGACTTACCAAAAGAAATGTACACATAGTTTTACAGGGGTGCAAATATTGATTTTCTAGTTATTTCATCCAAAATAATTTTCATTGGCCTAGGCCCAAAGGTGGGTGGCATTAACACAACACAATCCATTTAATCTTCCAAAAAGTAGGTAGGCTGACTTTTGATACTCCCTTATTTATAGAAGAAATAACTTTTCTTTGACCTATTGTGGGCAAAAGACGTAGATTCTGAAGATATAGTTTGAATGTGGTTCTTGAAATAGAGCTTCGTTAGATTGTGAACGAGGTTTGCGAATATGGAGCTCATCTACGTATGAGGCCATCCTAAAGAAGATTTGATTAGTGAAGGATCAATTCTAGAGTACGTATTTGGAGAGTAGAGATGCAAATAAGTGGGGGCAGATTAGTAGGTTGGAGAAGAAAAAAAGGCATCTTTCATTTCTGAGAAAGAATATTGGAGACAACATTCTAGAGCAAATTGGTTGGAGGCAAGGGATAGAAATATATATATTTTTTCATTCGAGAGCAAAGGGACTCTTTCCGAGATTGTGGAGATCATTACAACTTCGCAACTATGTAAGAAGGTTTTTAAACTTGTACTCGATTCATTGCCCTAGAGTATCACTCTTAAGATGAATAAACTTTTAAGAGCTTCTTATTCGAACGATGATATAAAGCAGACAATACTCAATATGGGACCAACAAAAGTACCTACTCCAGATGGTTTTCATGTTTTGTTCTATCAAAGATATTGGTCACTAGTGGGGAGACAAGTTATTGTCCTATATCCCAGTGTTCTTAATAGAAAGATTTCTATTGGTCTTCTAAATAAGACCAATATTGTTCTCATTCCAAAAATTCTAGTGCCTTGTAAGGTAATAGACTTTCGCCCTTTCGGTTTATGTAATGCTACTTACAAAATGATCACAAATGACGGGCCCCTATCCCCTATTCCTCCAGTCGACCCATCCGACATCTCACAGAAGCTTTCCAGTTGCGATCTGCTTCGACTAGAAAGTTCCCGTGAAGCCAAGCTGTATTCGTTTACATGAAAATGAATTTAAAACTCTTTGAAGATTTTTAATATTTTGGAATTCGATGGGAATTTTTTTTTTTTAAACATAGTTATAAAATAAGGTTTATAAAAATTTCGGTAGCATGATGACCAGCGTTTTTAAAAATCCAACCCGTAAGAAAAATCAAGAACTTGTACACTTCAAATATTGGGCCTCAGGCCCTCATCTCAAATGCACAATCATCAAAAATGAACTTATACAATTTCAAAAGTAATTTGAATATTTCATCTCATGAACATGCATTAATTACAAAAGTTTAAATTCAAAATTCAAATTCTGGTTTACAAAATAATCCATTCAAAAGTGTATGATCATAAGCACGTACAAAATATAAAGTAAAAACAGTAGCACCCGATATCACTTAACTATTTTGGGATGGGGGTCTCCAAAGCTGTAGCACCTACATCTGCACCTGGGGAGGTTTTGGGTTGAAAACAATAAAGTAAGGAGTGAGCTAAACAATACTTCTATTCAAACTATCTTAGGAAAATACTTCCTTAAAAACATTTAATACAACATAATACAATTATTAAAAGAAAATAAAAATGCCATGAAACATAGAAATGCATAATTAGAAAACGTCAACTGTAATACGCATATATACATTTATATAGATGAGCATTTAATAATAGAAATAAATCATACGTATTTAAACGTAAAACAACATATAACATTGTATTAAAATCATGTTCATGAAGTAAAGTAGCCATCATTACTTATTATTACTTGGCACCTTAAGTACATGATAGAGCGAAATTTCCCTTCACTCCAAGCGGCATTACTCATTGCTTAGGTCATTTGTACAGTCCCACGAAACGGAAAATCTCATCATTACGGGAAGCTAGCCATTATATATCTCTATATGTGCATGATTGACACATTGACTGGACTAACTGACTCAATCCCTCTTGCAAGTATCTCCCGCTGTTAGGTTGTTAGTGACAGACACCCTTGACATTACTATGCACGTTGAAGCGGAAACCCCAAGAATCAAGCCTTGAAACGCCCAAAACCATATTTGGATCAAGAACCTCAATTCCCAATACAAGATTCAAATATGAAATCTTGACCTGTTGTTGTATTGCAAACAAAAATAAAGATATTTAAAAGAAGAATAAACGCCATAAAGGTTAGATTAACCATTGATAAGTTCGATTAAAAATTCAATGAATAACTTTAGGAGAAATAACCTCTTATTTTTTGCAAATCCTGTCATCCCCCATAAAGAAGGTATAAACATCTATTTGTAGTTACTTTAGTTTACAAAAAAACCCTAAATATGCCCTCATGGGCTTAATTATAAAGCCTACTCTTTAAATTTAAATAAACAAGCCCAAAATAATGTAAATATAGTACCTCATTAATAAAATCACATGCATGGTACATGACATGCTTATTTACACAATGGGCTAAAATATATTAAATTCTAAACTTTAATTTCATACTCATATGTGCCAATTAGGTTGACATATTGGGTCGGCCCATTGACTTCACTCAACGGTCCACCGTAGGCCACCATCGAAGGTCCACAATAAGCCTTATCGCGCGCCCTTAGCTTTAAGTCAATAAAATGTTGCACAAAGCCTTGAAATGTTGTTTTTAACCTCTTTGACCTTGCTCTTGTGATTGGTCCATCGGATATGCTCAATTCATCCTTCGAACGGGCATTCTTGTCACATGCACCATCAACTCCAATGCCATGTTTGTTGCTTATATCATTCCCTCCCTCTTCAAAAAGGTTCGTCCTCGAATTTACATCCATGTCAAAAGGAGATAGGTCAGTAACATTGAATATAGGAAAAACATTGTACTCACCTAGTAAATTAATCTTGTAGGCATTATCATTGATCTTTGCTAAAACTTGGAAATGACCATCACCTCGAGGGTCAAACTTAGACTTCCTTTGTGTAGGAAATCTATCCTTCCTCAAGTGCACCCAAACCTAATCTCCAGGTTCGAAAGTTACAAGTTTGCACCCCTTATTGGCTTGTTGGGCATAGGTCTTGTTCTTCTTCTTTATGTGCTGCTACACTTTCTCATGAATGGTTTTAACCAATTCAGTCTTCTTCTGACCATCTAAACTTGTAACTTTATTCAAAGATAAAGACATCAAATCTAACACAGTTAAAGGATTAAAACCATATACAATTTCAAATGGTGAACAACCAGTAGATGAATGCACACTCCTATTATATACAAACTTAACAAATGATAAACAATCTTCCAAAGTTTTCAAGTTTTTACCAAACTCTGCACATAATAAGTTTCCTAAAGTTCTATTTACTACCTCTGTTTGTCCATCAATTGACAAGTTGTAGAATAAAGCAACTTAATTCCTAATTTACCTCATAAAATTTTCTGAAAATGGCTTAATAACTTAACATTTCTATCAGAAACAATTGTCTTAGGAACACCATGCAAACGAATAACTTTCCTAAAAAACAAGTTAGCAATACTTGTTGCATCATCAATCTTGTGGCATACAATAAAATGTGCCATTTTACTAAATCTATCCACAATAACAAAATCTTTACCCTTTTTTGTCTTAGGTAAACCCAAAACAAAATCCATTGAAATATCAATCCAATTAGGGGTGGCAAAACGGATTGACGTGTCGGGTTGAACTGAATTTGATTCGATTCGTTTATGAATTCGACCAATTCGACACGAATTCGTTTAAGAAACGGGTTGACATTTTTGAATTCAACACGAATTCGTTTATAAATGAATGACACGACATGATTAATTCGTTTAGTACTTGGATCATAAAGAATTCTAATTCGTTTAACTTGTTAATTTGTTTAATTCGTTTAATCCATTTAACTCATTGAATTCATTTAACCCGTTGAATTCATTTAATTCGTTTAACCCGTTGAATTCGTTTAATTTGTTTAACCCGTTGAATTCGTTAGACTCGTTTAATCTTAATAATATCTTAAACATATATATAATAAATCATTCACAATTAAATATTTAAACAATAAGTTTAATCTTAATAATATTTTAAACATATTACAATAAATCATTCACAATTAAATATTTAAACAACAAATTCAATAGATAAAAATAAAAAACCAAAACGTAATCAACACACAAAACCCAAACACCAAATTTAACATAATTAACACATAAAAACCAAACACTAACACATAAAAACCAACACATTAATTTTCAAAAAATAAAAAACCCAATAAATTAAATCAATAACAAAATGAAATCAAATCATACTCAAACTCAATAAATCCATGAAAATTAAAATTTCATAACATTATGGTGGTGGAGATGGTGGATCTGGCGATGGAGTCGCAGATCTGATGGTGGACCGTGGAGAAGAGGCGGCGATCTTGAGGAGAAATGGAGAAGGGGCGCCGATTGTGAAGGATGAGGGGAGAACGGGCGGCGACAATGAAAGAGGAGGAGAGAATGGCTAGCTACCATGAGAGATGAGGGAAAAACGACCAGCGACAGTGAAGGAAGAGGGAAGATTAGTCTGCGAGCGTGAAGGACAAAGGGGGAACGGACGACGATCGTGAGAAGAAGATGGCGACGGGACAGCGACCTTGAGTGAGGAGGTGAGTCGGTAGAATAGGTTGTGGGGTGTGGGTGAGCTGCCGAAATGAGCTTGAATGCGTGGGGTTGTTTAGGTTTTGGATGAATATGTGTATATATATAAATGCACAATTACACACCAACCCCTATAATATGTTAAATTATAATTTATCCCTATTTTAATCGTGTCAACCCGCGATTCGTTTAAGTAAACTCAATTCAATTCGTTTAATAAACGGGGTTAAGCGGATTGACACGATTACGACACGAATTCGTTTAACTCCAACCCATACCCATTTATTTTTCACGAATTTGTGTCGACCCGTCATGTCAGAACCCATATTGCTACCCCTAAACCCAATGGTCCGTAGGAATAGGTAAAGGCGTATGCAATCCGTGCGATAAGACTGTAGATTTAGCTTGTCTACATGAAATGCATTTAGAACATCTTCTTGTTACATCTATGCATATTAGGCCAAAAGAAATGTTCATACAATATATCTAATGTCTTAGCCACATCAAAATGACCCATTAAACCTCCACTACGTGCCTCACGCACAAACAATTCCCTCAAAGAACATATAGGCACGCACAATTTACCTTCTCTAAACAAGAATCCATCATGCCCATAAAACTTTTGAAAAGCTATATGCTCACACGCATTATATACATTGGCAAAATCAGAATCAGTAGCATACATTTCTTTAATTTGTTCAAATCCTAAAAACTTAGAACTCAAAGTTGTGTAATGCATACCTCCTAGAAAGTGCATCAGCTACCACATTCTTTTTACCTTGCTTATACTGAATTACATAAGGAAATGTTTCAATGAATTCCACCTATTTTACATAAAGTCGATTCAGTTTAGTTTGCACCTTTAAGTGCTTCAAGAACTCATGATCGGTGTGGATCACGAATTCCTTTGGCCATAAATAATACTGTCATATTTCCAATGCCCTTACCAAAGCATAGAGCTATTTGTCATATGTGGAATAATTCAAGGCAGTCCCATTAAGTTTTTCACTAAAGTAAGTAATGGGTCATTTGTCTTGTATGAGAACATCATTTATACCAATACTAGAAGCATCACATTCGATTTCAAATGTTTTAAAAAAATTTGGTAAAAGAAGTAAAGGAGTAGAACTTAGCTTTTCTTTCAAAGTGTTAAATGCGATTTCTTACGCTTCACCCCACTTAAATCCTATATCCTTCTTGATGATCTCGGTTAAAGACGAGGCAATGGTACTGAAATCTTTCACAAACCTCCGATAAAAACTAGCTATGCCATAAAAACTCTTTACTTCCGTTGTTGTTGTTGGGGTGTGCCAATCTTTGATGTCTTTCGCTTTTACTTCATCATCTTCCACGCCTCTGGCACTAACAAAAAAACTAAGAAACACAACTCTATCTATGCAAAAAGTACACTTTTTCAAGTTAGCATATAGTTTTTCATGTCTTAAAGCTTCAAACACACATCTCAAATGACTAATATGATCATGCAAGCTCTTACTATACACTAAAATGTCATCATAATAGACAACCACAAATTTGCCTATAAATGCACGCAATTTATGGTTCATAAAACGCATAAACGTGATAGGTGCATTAGTTAAACCAAAAGGTATAACCAACCACTCATATAAACTATGTTTTATTTTAAAAGCAGTTTTCGACTCTCATCTCCTTCTTTCATCCTAATTTAGTGATAACCACTTTTAAGATCAATTTTAGAAAAGATGGTGGATCCATGTAGTTTATCAAGCATGTCATCTAATAAAGGAATGAGATGTCAATACTTTACCAGTATTTTGTTGATAGGTCGACAATCCATACACATCCGCCATGTTCCATCTTTCTTTGGCACCAACAAAACAAGAACGAAGCACAGACTCATGCTTTCATGAACATATCCCTTTGCTAAAACCTCTTCAACTTGCCTTTGAAGTTCCTTTGTCTTCTCATGATTACTTCTATAGGGTGGTTGGTTTGGAATAATAGCTCCGAGCAACAAATCAATTTAATGTTTTATCCCCCTAATTGGTGGTAACCCTTCGGTATCGCTTCAGGAAAAACATCCTCAAAGTCTTGTAAAAGAGCAATAGTAGCATTAGGCAAAAAAGTGTTAAGCTTAAATTATTTAAATAAGTCTCTTTATACAAGAGTACAAATATTGGCTTGTTTACAAAAAAAACATTCTTAACATCTCTTTTTTCGTAAATAAACTCACTTTGCTCTCTTTCTCTTTTCCCTCATTTTGGATTGTACTCTCTTTCTTTTCAATTGGACGCTCTTTATTTTCACTCAAACTTACTTTGCGCTCATTCTCTTTTATTTTTTCTTTTGAGATGTGCTCTCTTTCTTTTCAACGAGGCACTCTTTATTTTCACCCTCTTTTATTATCTCAATCTCAAAATCTTTCTTTTCACTCTTTTCAACTCTACTCTTATTTTTCTCTTCAAGAGCTCTCTTAATCCTTAATTGATCCTCATACACTTGCATTGGAGTTAAAGGAGCAAATGTAATCTTTCTCCCATCTTTCTCAAATGTGTATCTGTTTTTGTACCCATCATGAAAGACACGTCTATCAAATTGCCAAGGCCTACCAAGCAACAAATGACCAGTATGCATAGGTACCACATCGTATAACACCTCATCTTTATACCTTCCAATGGAAAACAAAACTATTACCTGTCTATTCACCTTAACTTCTCCATACTCGTTTAACCACTGCAATTTGTATGGCCTAGGATATTTCAAAATAGGTAAATTCAATTTTTCCACCAAAATAGTACTAGCTACATTCACACAACTACCACCATCAATGATCATAATACATGTTTTATCATGGATAAGGCACCTAGTGTGAAAGATTTTATCTCTCTGAACCTCTTCACCATCATTCCTTTTCACTTGAGTATTCAATGCACGCCTTATAACCAAAGCATTACCCCCCACAGCATACTCTACATCACTAGCATCATCCAAAGGCGGCATAGAATCACTCTCATCATCCTCAGTCTCTATATCTCCATTATCACACAAAATCATTGCCCTTTTATTGGGGTATTGAGAAGCAATATGTCCAGTCCCTAAACATTTAGAACATTTAATATATCTAAAAATAAAAACGCCTTATAAGTTTCATTTATTACAAAAAAATTCAACAATTTCCGTTTCCAAATTGAATTTTTTGTTAATAATGAAGCATACTAGGTTTAATCATCATTTTCCATTGTTTCATTAAAATATCAAACATATATCATAAAACATCGTTTTTCATTTGATTATTCATCAAAGTTACGTAAAATTATTTTTCTCCAATTACAATCACACGATTTTTCACCGAATATTATTAATTTATCAAAATACAAGTCGTAGATTAATATTTCACAACTTTCCAAACTTTTACAAATAAATTACAAAGAACTCAAATTACAAATCGGTTAGTAGATGAACTTTTTTAAGTCTATATAACTTCAAATGATGTAACAGATAATTTTATAATTATGATACAAATTAGATAAATTGATAAATTAATGAATAGAAAAGCATTGGACATGTACATTATAAGAAAATCAACCTATAATAAGAAAATCAGTACTTCCATCCTCATCATAAATGATGTGGCAGTGACAACTTTGGATATGTACATTATTGGCATTTGCATCACTTCAAATCCATTGGCATGCTCCCTTGCAAAATTTTTTTCTAAGTCTCGACTTTGAATCCAAATGATATTAGTGATTGATTTGGTTCTTACTATGTCCTAACTCAAGTCCAACTGCACACAGATCTTTCAAAGTGGACAGAAACACGAATGTTATACATATATAAACGTCTAATTACATATTTAAATACACGACTTAGTATATTAATTAATGCCAATCAGATTGACACAACAGAAGATTTTCTTGTCACAATAATTATGTGAATAGATATTAAAAATTTAAAAATAAAAAATAAAAAAAAAAATAAAGAAGAAGAAGAAGGAGGAGGAGAATTCCATTCTTTGTATCATAACTATATGTTATTCAAAATTACAAAGCCTGGTGTTATGTGATCAAACAAGTAAAAGCAAAAACTTTCCGAGGATCCATTTTCATTCTATGAAGTTCCCAAAATTCATAGCAAGTGAGACTTGTTCAAACCTCTTACATGCCATAATTGAACTTCAAAGACATATATAGACTAGACGCCTTGTTGCCTACAAAGTTAGAAGATAAACATGTCAAAAGAAAAGAACCCCCATCTTCCTCATATGCAATTAGTAAATCAATATCAATATAGGAAGAAAGGGAAAATTAAGAAAAACTAAAAGAAATTTAAAAAATTAAGAAAATCAGCGGGGCTGTGTACATACATCTTCATGTTTGTTTTTGTTTTTATTTTTGTATTCATGTGTCATTCCAAACAGTGAAAGTGCTTGGAGCTCCATGGCAAACTGCAGCTGCAGCCAAGCTGGTAGCCCTGGAAGCCAGCGTTGGGACCCCAGTTGGCACCCATGAGTTGTTGCATGTTGAGCTTTGGTCATGATATGTAGCGGCATTATTAGCACTGGCCTTGACCAATCCTGGTGGCGGTGGTGGTGATGATGATGATGATTGTTGTTGATGTTGTTGTTGTGATAGATAATACAAGTTTCTGACTTGATAAGGATCTGATGCAACAGTTGATGATGATGATGAGAACATGTTCTGATGATGATGATCTCCAAACCCATTATGATGATCATGATTGGCTAGAATTGTCCCCAATGGAATTACATACCCTCCATTACTACCACCATCCCCATTGTAAATCACAGAATTGTTGGAGCCAGAACTGTGTTCCAATGAAGAGGACTCATGCATGTTCATCAAATTGTGCAACACTGATGAGGGTTGGAAGAAATTGTGTGTACTACTGCTTCCCAATTGGAGTTGGTGATGGAGATCCTCATGATGGTATCTCTCAGAATCCTGCTCTTGCTTGCACCAAACGCGTTGTGTGTTATATGGAAAGTGTAAGCTGAAGTTGGCAGCTGCTGCAGCAGGCTGTTGTTGAAATGCTGCAGCTGCCGCGATGGAAGGCCAAGCATGGTAGCTACTGCCACTGATTCCATGGTGATCTGTGAGCTGTGAGCTCATGTTCTTATGATCGTCCACCACGTTGCCTCTCTGTCCATGATGATCTAGTGTCATTTCGGCCTGCTCCACATCTTTTAAACGCTTTGCCGCGCCACCAATGGGCAGTGTACTGCTCTCTAGTATGCTGTTCACATCATATCTGCTCATGTCAAAGTTGGTCACTGCATTGAGTCCTCTAAATTTTATGGCTGCAATGTCATATGCCTCTGCTGCTTCCTCTTGTGTACCTGAAAAATATCATTTTGATAAGCTACACGTTCAATGCTGGGACTAACAGGATTATGTTAGCATGTGCACTGGATTTGTATAGAAGACCCTAAGAGTAGATATAAACATCATACAATTCTTTGTTTTTAAAAAGATTGATACAAGTAATTGATTTGATAAAAGTGTGTTTAATTGAGTTTGAGGACTGTATTTATAACCTTGATCTATAAACTTGTAAAACCAAAACTTAGAAATAATAATAAAGACACTTTTTTGGGTTCTTAAAATTTGAAAATGGTTTTATCAGACGTTAAGGTACCTTCACACCCAAATAAATGAGATGAGTTTTTTCCTTCAACTTTCAAATTTGTAAGAGTTCAAAACAATTTTTAAGGACAATATACAACACTTTCGAGAAGAAAAACTAATTTCCAACAACAAACCATTGCAGAAAAGAATCTACGCAGGGGTTCAAATGTGTAGAAAAATAAACTTACTGAAAGTGCCCAAGTAAAGGTCCTTGTTTCCCGCAACTCTACCAATTCTTGCTTGCCATCTTCCATGCTGATGATGTCTTTTTACCATCCCATGCAAAACCATTAACATAAATAAGCTTTCTTTCTTTTCTAATGAATATATCTCAATTGAAAAAATAATAAGAAGAAGAAGAAAAGAATCATAGTTACCACTAATCCTACATATATAATTCGCTACATTCTTCACAAAATGGAAACAAAAGTGATGAGGGAACATAATTAAAGAACCCATTTAGTTAATATTCCTTGCAATGAATAAAGTTCTAAGAGCATTACCATTCTTTTCTTCAATTTTTATTTCACCAATAGTGAAGATTAGAATAAAATTGTGGTGATGTAACACGTTCATATTTTATTTTAGTACGTATGCATTAAATAATATCTATTATTATATGAAAATTAACATTAATTCACACCCAAATAAAAATAAAAAGTTAGAGAAAATATATGATGATGAGAATTTACTATGATTGATTTTCTCTCAGATTAATTAATTAAATATAAATTATACCTTGTTACGCCCCGATAAATGGATGCACCTCTAGAAAATCCACTACTTTTCCTGCAATAGCACAAAAATAATGCATGTAAAATATTTCAGTAAATTAATTTAATAGTTTAATTTCTCTTCTTCTTCAAATTAAATAATGTTTGTATATACGTAATTAAAAAATTAATTAAATAGAAAAAAAATGTATGTATGCATACCTTCTAAGAGAAGCAACATACTCCTGCCTGGTCATGTGCTTCATTTCTTCCAACTCTTTCTCATAATTGCTAATCTGTAAAATTTAATTTTTTAACAATGAAAATTAAAAAACAAAAGAGAAAAAATCTAAGAACTTTCACCATTGGCAAACAAAACCCAAATTTACCGGCGAAATTCAATGAAAAATCAACCCTCTCTTTCTTCTCTGTAACTGGACACATCCCTCTTAAAATGGGAAGATTACTTTATGGGAGACCACAAGAACAATATTTATTGTTAATTAACAGTGTAATTAATATAATAATTATATTAACACTTCCATAATTCACTGCATGCCAATCTCAATGCCAATGCCAATACTAAGCAAACATTACACACTTTTTTTGGTTGTTGTTTACGTTATTTACATATAAACTAAAGTAATTATATATATATATATATATAATTTTCTCTATTTAATTGGAAAACTAGAAACGAATTAAGAAACTTACTGGGAAATTTGTTGTGGTAGTGGTACCCCAGTATTTCAATGCTGCTAAATCATAAGCTCTTGCAGCCTTTTCTTCTTTGTCGTATCCTCCTTTTTAAAATCAAAACTAGAATCCATTAGAATTTTTTTTAATCATTTAATTATTGAAAACTTTTCAAATGAGATTATATAAACTTACCCAAATAGACTGCAAAGGAATCAATAAATGAAGGAATCCAACATCAAACAAGAGAAAAACACCCAAAAATGGAAACATAAGTTAGTTTAAAATCAATGAAAAAAGAAAAGTGTTCAACTTTACAAATGCAATACAATAAATGATAGAATATAAAAAAGTGTTCTAAAATATCATATTATATACCTTGTCTTCCCTTGCGAGTTTGTCCTTCTCTTCTGCAACTATTATCCCATAAATGGGCTTCATATCTACCTGTCCATCTATGTCTGTTCACATAAATTATAACAAACCCTAAAAATCATTATCATCACATCGTCATCATTATTATAATTATTGTTATTATCATCGTTAATTACAAAAAATATGAAATTTATAGTAAACCAAGATATTTATTTGTGTAATGAGATCCATTTTTCAGATGAGTATAAAAAGATTTTTTTTAAATTGAATCTAACTCGTATCAGATAGTTGGAAAATGGGTCCTTGTAAATTTGAATTTTATTATCATATAATATAAAAAATGAAAATCTAGAAATTAAAATGAACCTTGTGACACCACGATATATAGAAGTTCTTTGTCCAAAAGTATCAACAGACTTCCTTGGCACCGTTTCAATGGCACCGGTTTGGCTGTCAAGGGCCGCCGCGGAGGCCGTGTTCTTCTGCTGCTTATTGTTATCAGATGAAGAGCTTTCTCCACCGCTACCGCCTCCATTAGAGGTGAGAAGAGGAAGAGGTGAGCCAGCAGACTGGTGAGAGCCAGTGCTCATAGAAAGAGACAAGCTCTGAGCAGAACCGTTGTTGTTGCTAGTGTTGCTGTGAACATTCTTGGCCTCCGTTGCCGCCGCCGCTGAAGCCGTCACTTGAACCGCTGGGGATGGTTGGTTCCTCAACCAAGTCTTGATCATGGACAACCCAATGGAAGAAGAACCATTGTTGTTGGTAGTAGTGGTAGTGGTGGTGGTGTTGCTTTCTCCTCCATTGTTGTTGCTACTCCTTGCTGTTCCATTTGTGATTGTGTGATGATTATGATGATGATGATGATGTTGATGATCATCTGATGGAAGTTGCAAAGAACAGTTGGCCGGGAACATGTAGTCTCCGGTGGCAGCAGCGTTGTTGTACATGGTGCTGCAACCGTGGAGTTTCTGTTCATGGTCAGAAAATGAGTGGCCACCAAGGAAGTTCTCGAGCTTTGGCTCTTGCGGTTGATCATCGAGGTTTTGTGTGTTATTATTGCATGTCATAAGCATAGGAAAATCTGTGTTGGTTTTGTAGTTTGCATCAGGTTTCATTCCCAAACCCTTCATATTCCAATCTACACATGAAAAGAATCAAACAAAAACATTGTATAAAGAGAATATCCATACGTATACACATAAAAGTAAGATTTTGCTTATTTCTCTGCTATATAGATTTTGATATGATTACAAATAGTTTCATTTCTAAATCAAATGAGTATTAAATGTTGAACCTGTATAGTAGCATGACCCGAAAAAAGAAAAAAGAAAGAAGAAGACAAATACATGTTTCAAGAAAACAAAGTTTTTGAGTGAATGTTTTCTAGTACGAGATCGAGGTCGTTAGGGTTTTATTAAAAAAAAATCTTGAGTTTATTTGGCATGAAAGATGGGAAGAGATATTTAGAGAGAGAGAGAGAGAGCTGACCTTGTGAGTGATGATTGTTTCTGTTGAAGGCTTCAATGATGCCAAAAGGGGTTGGAGTGTTGTCGGAGGAGAGATCAAAGCACTCTCCGGAAACAACCGTGCCGGAGAGTTCATCGGGGTTGAAGCCACCGCCTAGGCGAGAGACCGAGTTTTGGGAGTGGTCCTGATGATGATGATGATGATCAGGGTTTGAAGGGAGTTGTTGGTGGGGTGAGAGAGAGAAGCCTAACCAATTGTTCATGGTGGTCATCTAGTTTGAAGAGAAACTAAAGAGAGAGATGAGAGAGATTACAAGTGCATGCATGAACTAATGATGGAGAAACCAAGAACAGGTGAGAGAGCAGAAACCATGAAGAAGAAGCAGTAGTAGTAGTGCTCGTAGAGCAAATAAGGAAGAAGAGGAAAGGTCAAAAAAATAAAACTTGAAGAGAGAAAAATATATAATCTCTTCCAAAGCAAAAATGAAGATTACTTATATAAAACCCTCTCTCTCTCTCACACACAAATCACAATTGGGGCACCCTTATAACTTTAGGGCACTTCTTGTTTAATTAAGTACTCAAAATGATATCTTCTATAATCTGGTACTCCTTATCAGAGAGAGACATAAGAAGATAGGCAAATGGTGGGTTGAAATGTAAGGGGTATTATTGTACTTTTACACATACCAAATCATTCAATTTAAGTTTTTTTTTCCTTCCCTCTTTCTCTATCTTTCAAAAAAAAAAAAAGGTGTTTCTTTTTCTCTCTCTAAATCTAAATTTTCTTGTTAGGAATAAAAAAATAATGAAAAAGGTACACGAGGGGGCAGTAATAAAAAGTTTGAATGAAATATTCAAGCCTTGTTGGGCTATTATATATAATGTTATATCATAATTTATATGGTGTAAAAGATGATTTGTCCTGCAATCCAAATATAGACAAGTTGATGAGCCTGATCTTCATGCCTTTGATAGTAAAATGGTATATATATATATATATATATATATATATATATTTTATGAGAGGTTACAAGGCCTAACACATGGGTGTGAACCTATGAGAACATGTGGTTTCTTAGACTCAAAACAAGCTTGTGTACTCACCCTTCCAACTTCAATTCAAAGATATCTTCATCCACATCATCATGATTCTTCTTACAACGTATCATTTACCTAATTAGTAATTTAATAATCAAACTCAAGGTAGCTAGAATATCACAATTATGAATCGGTACTCTACTCTTTAATACTTTTACTTGAATAAGTACAAATTTGTTATTAATAACAAAAGAAAACAATCTTCATCATGCATTCTTATGACAAATAATTGGATATCTCTATTCACTAAAATATTAGGGGTTCAATTCTTACTAAGCAAACATAATTTTATTTTTATGTTTAACTGTATAGATATTAAAATATATGTCAATAATTTTATTTGGTTATCGTGATGCACAAGTATTGTGATTATAAATATGGTTTTATTCCCTGGGAGGAGAAAAAAAGAAGTCTAAGTTTGTATCATGAGTTATGATATATATATATCATCAAATACATTTTTTTTTTTTTTTTTGCTTATACAACACTTGCAAAATAATTTATATATTAAGATAATAATATGTCTACTTTTAAAAAAGAATGCATTACATTTTGTTACCATGATATGTGATTGAAATAATTAAAAAAATGAGACTTTGAAAAAAAAATATATATATATTAATGGTTGTTAAATTTCTACCAATCAGGGTATCGACACAATGTGCCTTAATGTGACTACTTTTCACTCAACTATCAGTCTTTAAATGTGGGGAATCAGATCAAAGTAGCAGTCCTCCCGATCTCCCTCTCTCTCTCTCTCTCGCTCCCTCCCTCTCTCTCTTTCTCTCTGATCATGCAAATACACTCTTTATTTGCTGTAGACCACCTGTAGAAGATGATACATATATCTGACAAAGAGTGACAAAAAACCCACACGCAGCCCCTCTCCACAGCCATTTATTCATGCCCAGGTGGACACAAGTCTTTTCAGTCAGTGTCATCTGCTCCTACCATTTCCCTAACGAACCTCTATTGATTTTGCCCTTTATCACTCTCCCTCTCTCTCTCTCCAATTGTTTACATATATACATGCACCTTCGATGCACATGTTCGTACTTCAATTATTTATCCTGATATCAAATCTCACATGAACCGTCTAATGTTGAATCCGTACTTAATTTCATTTCATAATTTAGATTTCAAAAAATGTGACATAGGATAACCACTTTGATACGTTCCAATAATTTTTAGTTGATTGTAAAATAATTTCAACAGCAAAGATTCATTAAAAAAAAAAAAAAAAAACAATTACACATAACTATTAGGACATAAAAAAGAATCAAATGTTGTCTCTATCTAAACAAGAAAATAAGAAATAGATTTATTACTTTATATCTCATAATATATATAATATGACTCACATTTTCTCCTTTGTGTATAAAACTAAAGGATAAACAACTTTGTCCTATTGTTAGTTACCATTAGACTCAAAAATTTAAGTTGATATAAAAAAATTTAACTATAATATTACTTATGTTGATAGGAAATTATCTAACTAGAGTATTTAAGATTTATGGTGTGTTTACTTGATAAATTGAAGAATGAAAATGAAGAATGGATATTTGTTCTAATATAATCTGTAATTGGAATAAAATTGTAGGTTTCACATATATTTGAGGTTGTGAAATGGAATTATATTATCCCCACCTTTTACATGTTAGAAAGTCCTTTATACCCCTCATTAAAAAAAATACTTATGGAGTACATAAGTTTAATTAATGGTATTTTTATAACTTATAATTAATTAATTGTGATTCCAAAACAAAATAACATCTCAATGAAAATACTATAATTTCGATTTTTATTCTTGCAATAGAAATAAATAACTTATTTTAATTCAGATACATCATTTTGATTTTAAGTCATTTCAATATAGCAATGGAAATACTACTGATTTCAATTTCGATTTCGATTCTTGCAATTAAAGTAAATAACTTATTTTGATTCAAATATATCATCATAATATTAAATCATTTCGATTTTAAATCAATCCAATTACACGTAAGTAGGCATACCCTTAAGGTTATGACACATTGATATGTCTCTCTCATGTTGCAACGTGAATAGATGACAGATGATTGACACATATTAAACATTTCTTATTATATAATATGTGCAACAATGATTTTAGATAAAAAGAAAAGAAATAGTTTGAACTAAGAACCTCTAATCTTTTATATTATATTAGTTATCACTAAATCCTAAAGTTTAAGTTGATAAAAAATATTTCAACTACAGTATTTAAAATTTTAAGTTATGACATATTGATACCTATTATGAAAGTTACTTTTAAGATTTTATTTATAGCAATTGTTAGTATATTAGTTGGAAAAATGTTTAACCCAACCAAAATCAAACTTCAAAGGGAAAAAAGAAGCAAGTACGAACGTTCCCAAAAGAGGATTTTCAATATTATATTAGTTTTTAGTTTTGTATTCATTATATTTTCCATGGAGGAGACCACCAACAGGGGTCAGTCTCTGCCTACAAATGCCCATAACTTTTTCACATTCCATCCCATCCATGACATTATTCTACTATTATCTCCAAAGTCCTAATCATCAAACTGCTCCCCCGCTACAAACGGGAGACTATTTCTCTCTCTTAATTTATCTTTCTCTACTGCCCCATTACATAACAATAATTCATGCATAACTGACAAATTTATAGGGGTAACATATTTTATTTTATTTTACAATGCAAAGAGGGAAGAGAAGGAGAATCCTGTATATTCATTTTAAAGAAACGAAATAAAGTAAAATATAAAATTTGGGTTTGCTCTTGCACCCCTGTATGAGGACACTAACCCTTGTCTTCCGGGTCCTTTCATTCTCAAGTTTTCTGTGAGAGAGACAGATTGAAAGAAATAAAATCTTTATTTTCCATTGGATTCCGAAGCACTTTTTTCTAATTCTAAGATAACCCCTCCCAAAATTTCAATCCATAATTATCTTGTGAAATTTATCTTACATTTCGATTTTTTATGTAATAATTTCATTTATATGACACGTGACAACTGAAATAAATCATTATTGACTTGTATCCATTTGTTTAATGATATAAAATATGAATCAAGATTTAAGTTGAAATATTAATTCAAAAAACTTAATATTAATTATAGATAATTAAATTCATAATAGTATTACATGTTTTTTTTAAGAAAATGTCATCAGATGACACTTTTAAATATTGGAATGACAATCTTGTCTTATTTCAATAAAATTAATAATTGAGTCCTAAGTTTTATTTTTTTTTTACACAAATACCCTTGATAAAATTGGTGAGAGTGCTATATTTTTTTAAAAAATGACGCAATTGTTATATTTATTATAAGGATATTTTAGTATTTTTACATGTGATTTAATATTCAATTGTTATATTTTTTGAAAAATGACATAAATGTTAAGTCATTAATGTAATGTATTATTTTTATATTCGTCCCTTTTAAAAAAAAAAAAAATTATTAAAAATGATGTTTTATAAGTGGTTTGTAACTATTGATATAGTTCATATGGGAGTTATAATTTGTTGGGAACTTGAGATAATCCTATTTTTTTTCTCTCATAGTTTGACATGGTAGCCATTCTCTAGCATTTTTAAAAATTACTAATATCTCATTTATTAATTTATGAAATAGATTAAAATCCTCATGTAGTATATGAAAATGTCAAAAAAAAAAAAAAAAAAAACTCTTACTATTAAAGTTGACGTTAAAGAATAAAATTTGATAATTAATATGAAATAACAAAACTATAAGAGTATTTGATCATTTAGATTATTTTAATAACGGTAGAGGATAAAATGAGATTTTATGAAATGATAAGAAGGCAATTAGTGATTATATCGAACAACAAATGGGTAAGTAGGATCATCCATAATTTGTTTGTCACATCGTTTAAGATGAGTTTTGGATAAAATCACTTAAGTTGTATAACACTACTCATTATTGACCTCTCCTAATTTGCCTCAACTATAAAAACCTATCATGTTTGTATTTTAGAAACATACCAACCTTTTATTTCAATGATTCTTTGCAATTCGAGAAAATTTTACTAAATTTTTGGAATCTTGTGTATATATTGGTAAATATATACTACATACCAAATCCATCCTCACCAGATTACAGAGTGATTAGGTTTTCTCATTCGAAGTGGGGTCGCAAGAAAAGAAATCCGAACTTTGCATCCATTCATAGTTATTGAAAGTGCACATATCGCTTAAGAATTAAGTTTCAAAAGTGTCAAAATGTATCAAGTAAAAGTTTTTTTAAAATAATTTAAAAGTGGGGGTGTTGGGCAGAAAGCATGAGAGAGAGATTGGCCTCGAAGAGTGCAAAAACTTCACAGTAAGTTTGACCGTCAACGAATCAAATTGATGAGAAGGTAAAACCACATGGCCTCTAATGTAATAAAGTCCTTTTTATATATAATTTATCAATATATTTAAAAGCCTGTTGCTCCACTGTAAAAATAATAAATAAATATATGCTCTCTCTTTCTTTCTCTCTCACTCTCTCGGTAATATAATCATAATCATTCATGCCAAACAAAACCTTACCAACTTAGCTCAACTTCTTAGACAGAGAAAGATAGGGTGTGTATATACGACTTTTGACCTAGTTTATCACCTTTTATTAAGGCTGGACAAAATGACTTGAATACTATATATTCATATGTACTTGGTTCTTTGGTAATTGCATTTATGTATCTATATTATCATTATCAAATTGCTTGGGTAGTTTTGAAATTTTTACCGTTTATTGGTTTTACCATGAGCCCAAGCTACCCTATATATACTTTTAATAATTGTTATATGTGCACTTATTGACCTAAATGCATCTTTGGTAACTGGTAACCAACCTAGATAAGGTGCAGGTATGTATGATGCATGATGAAATCAAATGATCAGACCGGCAGATGTAGGGCCATATTGTAATTAACTTAGTGCCGACATATATATTGCGGATTTGAACACTTAAAATTTTGTGAAGAAAATAATAAAAATATATAGAAATGGTATAAAAATCCCTAGAAAGAGATTTGATTTGTGATCCAAATATAAGTATCTATATAAAAAATATATATATTATATAAATACCTTCCTTACATATTAACAGACGTTTTATATAAATACCTTCCTTACATATTAACAGATGTTTTATACTTCAAAAAGAGAGGAAAAAAAAAAAAGAGAGAGAGAGATGTTTTATAGAAATATTAGATCACAACATTAGCTAGTGAAAGGGTTTTGCTACATCATCGATATCATCCACCTCGTATATTAGAGATTATGGTGTGTATTGTACTATTGTATTTAATTGTATAAATACAATCAATTCAGTCACTATATATATATATATATATATAGCCACTATGCTAGATAATTATGTAATTTTAGGAGTCATTAGTATAGTAACTTAACTTTGATATGTTTAAAAAAACAAAAACAAAACGAAAACTTAACTTTAACATGTTATAATCAAATATTTTAGATATTATCAATCATTAGATTACACCCAAGGTATTGTAAAATGTGAAAATTGGTTAAGGTCTTTTTACTTTTCAAAGGAAGTATTTGAGCCTATATTAGATATATACCCTTTTGTGGTTTTGGACCGACTCCTGCATGCACCTGAATCATGAGAAAAGGACTGCATTTGACACAATTCATTTAATATTTAATTAAATAAAGGAATTTATATAGAGGATTATTAATAAATGCCAGGTTTTGATACACTGGTTTTGTAATACGACCCCAAATTGGAATTACATATGTTTCTCATGCCATATATTAAATAACAATTGTATATAAAGTTGCTATATGTATGATCTAATTAATTTATCATGTAGGGTCACCCCACTAAGCGATGTAATCGTGATTTCATGGCCATGAAATTCCAACAAAGGAAAAAAAAAAAATAATAATAACGATAAGAGGTTTATTGGGATCCTTTCTAGCCTCAACACCATGATCACAGTTCGAAATTTAATTCTATAACTTTGATAATTCTCTATGCCCATCCTACAGGGAAAAATTGTCTCACATATATTGTAAATATATAAAAAATTAAATTCTCGTTATGAATGTTAAATAAAAATGCACAATCATTCGAACAATATATGAGTTAAACAGTTCTAAAAAGTGAAATTAATTAAAGCAATTTTTTGATTCATAGTCATTATACACATTTAATTTAATTGGAAACTTTAATTAATATATACATAAACTTATATAATACACACACACACATATATATATATATATATATATATATAATGAGTCTGCCTCATTTATTGCTTTAAGTCGAAGAAACCAAGTAAGTTTCACGAGGTAGTTTGATTTTTGTAGTTTGCTGTCATCTGAGATTGACACTCTATAGTCTACAAGATGCTATAAATGAGACTCAATTATTAGTGTATTAGGATGGTCCTATAAAGGGTGAGTATTTTGGGACGACCAATTAATGAATTAATAAATAATATTTAGATGAAAACAAAGTAAATTATATATAAAATAATATATATAATTTTTTAAGTGTATTATTTTAAAAAAATATATATTTTTAGGGTGCCGTGGCCCTAGCTGCACCCCTTATCCCCATCTCTGACCCTATATTTTGTGATAATAATTCATCGATCAGCATTGTGGCTCATTAACTTCAAGCAAGTTTGAACAAGTGTACACATATAGACACGTGGTAATGCAAATGCCGTACGCACGCGCGTAGACGTAAGACTGTTATTTTTTATTTATTTTTATATTTTTTAAATGGTTTATATGTTATTGGATAGATTTATGATCAAAAGACTAACCAATTGAAATGCAGCTTGTATAAGCATGTAAACTCTTATTTTCT
This sequence comes from Dimocarpus longan, assembly GCA_022984855.1. Taxonomy (NCBI): domain Eukaryota; kingdom Viridiplantae; phylum Streptophyta; class Magnoliopsida; order Sapindales; family Sapindaceae; genus Dimocarpus; species Dimocarpus longan. Next base: position 28,195,186 of record CM041016.1, on the reverse strand, counting down.
TTTTATTTTTATTTTTTAAATGTAAGATTTATTCCAACCTTCTAGTGCTTCATGTGCATGTGGATTCTCTATCAACGTCTCCCTGATATGTGAATCAAGGTTGACATTAATTGAAAAAAAAAAAAAAAAGAGTTGTTGATCGGTTGGCAAACATTAAAACTATTGTACACTCAAATGCAAACCAAATCCTTGAACTTGATGTGATCAATTGGGTACCATTCTAATACTTCAAATACAATTGTAAGAGATGTCATAAACTATTACGTAGAGATCATTAAATGGAATCAAAATATCAATAAGTTTGTACAAATTGTGTCCTTTTCTTCTGGTCACTCTTACTCATAAGAGTCTTTCCTAAACTTTTATGCTTAACATACGCATAAGACTACAACTAAATTAACTTGATTTTAATATATATATAGAGAGAGAGAGAGCTGCTACTATTAGTTCGTTCTAACTTTTATATTATTAAGACCAACAATCTTAGTTATTCATTATATTTGTATTTGTTATGGACATTTTTGCGATAATAGAAAATTAGTTGATAAGGGTCCAAGAATGAGCTAAGTATGTTATTTTAATGAGAAAAAGCCCAAGAGACTGGTCCAATAGGCGAATTCCAAATGAAGGAACATATGGTCGATTCTCAGCTTGATAACCCGAGCATATCTGATCGTATGACCGATCGTTTTATGTTACTGTATGGCTGATCTATCATTTGATCATCTATCTGATCATATGTTTGATTGCATGGTAGCCTGATCGCGTGTTATGACCATTAAATCAATCTGATCGTAGTCAAAAAACTGTTCAATAGTATTCTCCAAAGGCAATCAAAGCGAGCAGGAGGTCGCCCGTTGTGCGACCAGATATGGGTTGATTACTCATCTCTTCATCTACTTGTTGGGCGTAATAACTGATCGCTTGGATAATCTGGCTGCTTAAAGTGTTCGCTAAAGTTGACTAATTGACCTTCTATAAGCTTGAAGCAGTTTAATTCAAGAAAGAGTCAACTTGCCTATTTTTATACAAATCGAATCACGATATTCTCGACAACCGTTGCTGATATGATGGAAAGAATCTTGGTAAATATTTAATATATTTTATTTTTTACCTTATCTGTAAGATTCTGAAACTAATTCAAATTGTAACATCCTCATCTATAAATAAGATATCAAATTCATTGTAAAAAGAGAGAAAACTAAGAAAATATATGTTGTTACTCTGCGGAAATAAGAGTGACAGTCATGGACGTAAGTCATTGCTTTGTCAAGCCATATAAAAATCATTGTGTCCAATCTGTTCTGGTTCTGATTTTTCATATTTTTTCTTGTTATTTATTGTTTCGCAGGTATTGGGCTTGAAGAACCGGGTTGACTAAAAAACAGTGTCAACATCATTGGCGCTAGAGGAAAGGCCTAAACTGTGATTCTACAATTTTTTTTCAATACTTATTTTTTGCTATAGTTGTGATTTGCTAATTTGGCCAGAATCAAGACAATCAGGATTGTTATGTCGGCGGCTGACCAATCAGAGGGTTACCAGAACCAAGGTCACGATGCAGGAACTTTCAGTGTGGCTTTGCCTCCCTTTCCCCCACATCAAGCTACCACCGGTGGAGATGCTGCAACAGTTTGGCAGCAGTGCTAGAAAGCGTTGGAGAATACAATGACACAATTGACAAAGGCAATTAGGGCTTTGACAAAGGCTCAGGCTCAAGCGGCCCAAAAGTGCAGACCCCTAGCGCGGGCCAATTGAGGAGATGCTGACCCGAAGAAAAGAAGCTGTTAGAGAGAGGGCATAGCCAGAAGCTTCGGTTCGTTCCTCAAATTTGCGTTCCAGATGAGGCAGATGTCAGACTCGTGGAGAAGAAGTAGCACTTCACCCGCCAAGTTTGATGGTAAGAACGAGTCAGGATGGGAGCCGCCATATAGAGGCTGGTCATGGTAATGAGCGAGCTCATGGACGCAATGAGAAGCGTGTGCGTCGAGGAGAGTCGCACCAAGCAGAGAGCTCACACAGAAGAAACAGGTCGCACGAAAGGATTCCCGTTGACCGAGAGAGGTTACGCAATCGACTTTCTGGAGATAAAGAGAGTAGGAGGAGTCGTCGATCCTTTGTAAGAAGAATTGAACGACAGGATCCAATGGTGGAAGAATTGATACAAATGGTCCATCAATTGGAAGTGCGACTTGGGCCTTAGGGTCAAGCGGAGTTATAGAAAGAAAGAACTCATTTTACAAGGGAGATCGAGATGGAATCATTACCACCGATATTCAAGCTCTCGAGTGTCCCACTCTACAACGGAGACAGTGACCCGTACGACCATCTTGATGCTTTCAACGTCTAGATGGACTTGTAGATATCCAATCCTCTGGTCAAGTGTCGAGTGTTTCCAGCCACGTTGGGGAATGTGTCGAGAGCGTGGCTGAGGAGCCTTCCAGCTCGCAGCATCAATAGCTGGGAAAAATGCTAGAAGAAGTTTACCGATCAGTACAAAGCACTGAAGAAACAGTTCGCGCCAACTTGATCTTTCAAAAGCAGAACGAGCCGTTAAAATACTATATTTTTAGGTTCAGAAGTGAGGTAAATAACGTGGAGAATCCCTCAAATAAAAGCATTCTAACAACAATCTCAGCGGGGCTTAGGAAAGATAGGAAGCTCTACGAGAGCATTTATAAGTCCCTTATAAAGGATCTTGGCGAGTTTTACGAGCGAGCAGCAAAGGAGATCCACTGGGAAGAAACTTTTGGGTCAAAAAGACCCAGCGATTAGAAAAACGAAGTGAGTAGTTCTCACTAAGGAAGAAAGAGGAGTCAAGGTGAAAATAAAAAGAGCAGTCACAAAAATCGCTCCAGTAATCAAGTAGAGAAGCGGGCAAGGAATGAGATCAAAAGAGAGTCATCTCCATTGCAGAATTGCTACCAGAATTACAGCATCCTGACAGACAGACATGATAGAATTTTTGAAGCAGAAAAGAGACGGGAAAATTTCAGGAGGCCGAGTCCCACAAACATCCCGAGCAGATTTTGAGACTCGAGGAAGTATTGTGCTTATCATAATTAAACCAGGTACTATACTTTCCAATGCAAAGAGCTTAGGGATACGATAGAAGATTTAATCAGAAGAGGTCGTTTAAGGAAGTATGTGGCGCAACCAGCAAACCAACGTCCCTAGCAAGAGCATCAACCAGCGCAGTAACATCCTGATCTGGCTTAGCAACCTACCTAACAACAACCTTAACAATTTGCCGATCAGGACCATATGCCCATGGTAAGAACCATTTTTACTATTCATGGTGGGCTGCACATAGTAGGGACATCAAACAGATCGCATAAGCATTATGTGCGGAAGACCAGTCATCTTCTACTGACAGAGCATAGCGAGGCAGATGGACCCTCAAAAAGAGCTAGAATGACTTCAGGTGGCATCGTGTTCAATGAAGAAGATGCTAGAGGAGTACATTGGCCTCATAATGATGCACTGGTCATCAAGGCAAGGATTGGTAATGCCGAAGTGAGGAGAATCATGATGGACACGGGCAACTTAGTAAATGTGATGTATAAGAGTTGCTTCGAATAGATGGGCTTAAGGCCTGAGTAGTTAACACCATCCCCTGAGCTTCTTTTCGGGTTTATTGGAGATGCGGTTGTACCGATGGGGCAAATCAGACTCCCCCTTTCTATTGGAGATTCGAATCGACAAGCTATGATGTTGGCTAATTTTTTTTATCATTGACTGCCCATTAGCATACAACGTCATCCTTGGAAGACCAGCTATGAATGATCTAGACATGACAATATCGATCAAAACCCTTAAACAATCAAGTTTCCAACGCCAAATGGGTAGGATGTATGCGAGGAGATCAGCACTTGGCGAGGAGATGTTATAAAGATACAGTAAAGATGGGGATTGAAGGGAAGAAGGTTAATATGGTAGCCGAGGAGAAGCCGCAACCAGTTAGTATAAGGGGGGTAAGCCAAGACTTGGATCCAAAAGGGAAAGAAACAGATAGAGCAACAGGTCCTATGAAAGAGCTCGAGGAGGTGCAAGTCAGCGAGCAGGATACTTAGCGGTGCTTGAAAGTGGGGAAAGATTTACCTCCAGACGTTAAAACTCAGCTTACTGACTTTTTAAAGGAGAATTTGGATGTCTTCGTCTGGAATCAAGAAGACATGATGGGGATCAAACCGGATTGAATATCGATTCTTACTATCGACCAGTTCGCCAAAAGAGGAGGCCAATGACGGATAAGTGTTACAACACGCTCAGAGAAGAAGTAGAAAAGCTCCTGGTAAACAAGCTTATAAGGGTGGCTCACTACCCAATCTAGGCAGCTAATCCCGTTTTAGTAAAGAAGAAGAATGAGAAGTGGAGAACTTGTATCGACTTCACCAATCTAAACAATGCATGTCCAAATGACAGTTTTTCTCTGCCAAGGATTGATCAGCTCGTTGATGGTATTGTTCGTCATCAGCTCCTCAGTTTTATGGATGCTTGTTTAAGGTATAATCAGATCCCGATGAACCCTAGCAATGAGGAGCACACTTCATTCGTTACTGATCGTAAGCTTTATTGCTACAAAGTAATGTAATTTGGGTTGAAGAATGCTAGAGCAACCTACCAAGGGTTGGTCAACATGATGTTTGAAGATCTTATTGGTAGAATGGTGGAGGTATATATAGATGATATGTTGGTGAAATCTAAGCAAGTATCTAAGCATGTGTGCGACCTGGGAGAGATGTTCCAGATCTTAAGGAAATACCAAATGAAGCTTAATCTTTTAAAGTGTGTATTTGAAGTGGCTTCAGGCAAATTTCTAGGTTTCATGGTCAATAATAGAGGGATTGAAGCGAACCCTGAGAATATTAGAGCTTTATTGACATGAGATCGCCTACCAAGATCAAAGATGTGCAGAGCTTGAATAGCCAGGTCGCTGCTCTCAGTAGGTTTATATCCAGATTGACAGATATGTGCATCCCTTTCTTTGATGCGTTGAAGAAAGCAAGGAACTTTCAGTGGATAGAAGAATGTGAAATGGTCTTTCAATAACTGAAGGAATATGTGGGTCGAGCACACCATTACTTTCTAAATCAGTAGAAGGGGGGAAAAGCTAATTGTTTATCTGGAGGTTACTCAGTACGCCTTCAGCGCAGCCTTAGTTCGTGAGGAGAATGGGACACAACTTCCTGTATATTACGTCAACAAGAGATTGCTCGATGCAGAGATCAGATATACCCCCATGGAGAAACTTGCATACCGTTTGGTGGTGGCATTAAGAAAGCTTCACCCCTATTTCTAAGCCCATACAATTGAAGTACCGACCAAGTATCCATTAAAGTAGGTTCTTCAGAAGCCTAACACATCAGGTCACTTACTCAAATGGGCAATCGAGCTCACCTAATTTGAAATAGAATTCAAGCCCTGGACAGCAATAAAAGGGCATATCCTAGTAGATTTTGTAGCTGAATTTACAGGGCCGGTCAGTGAAGAAGTCGAATGCTCTGAAGGCCCATTTTGGGAGCTTTACGTGGATGGATCCTCCAGCAAGTAGAAAGCAGGGGCCGGTATGATGTTGATCAGCCCAGAGGGTTATAGAATTTTATGCGCTTTGATGTTCGAATTTAAAGTCACCAATAATGAGGACGAATATGAAGCACTGCGAGCAGGGTTAAGATTGGCGAGGGAAGTACGAGTTGAACGAATAAGAGTGTACAATGATTCCCAGCTCATGGTATGCTAAGTTCGAGAAGAATATCAGGCTAAGGGTTCTAAGATGTCCATTTATCTGCAAAAGGTTCAAAATATGTTGGCGATGTTCAAAATATGTGAAATGCACCACGTTCCGCGATCTAAAAACTCGCATGCGGACGCCTTAGCTCCGTCTTGCCACAGTAAAAGATATGGATTTTATAGGGGTTGTGTCGGTGGAGTTTTTGCTAGTCCCAAGTATAGAGCCACGAGATGAGATGATGGCGGTTATTGTGGCACAAGATTCCTTGACGAATCCTCTTGTTGAGTATTTACAGGATGGAAGATTGCCTGAAGACAAGCTAGAGGCTCGTCGCCTTCGAGCACGAACAGCCCGATACTGCATTTACGATGACAAGCTTTACAAAAGAGAGTTCTCAGCTCCATTGCTCAGGTGCATTGACGGCTCGGACTGCCAGACCGTTCTGAAGGACATACATGCGGGACACTATGGTAATCATGTCGGGGGGCCATCCTTGGCTCAAAATGCTCTTTGACAGGGGTTCTATTGGCCAGCAATGAAACAAGATGCGATTGAAATGGTCAAGAAGTATGATAAGTGATAAAGATTTTCCACGATTCTGCGAGCTCCACCAACTTTCCTGCAACAAATGATCAGTCCATGGTCTTTTGCCATTTGGGGTATGGATTTGATTGGCCCACTGCCAATAACTCGGGGAGGATGCAAACATGTGATTGTGACAATAGATTATTTTACAAAGTGGGCAGAAGCCAAAGAACTTACTGAAATATCCACTGCAAAAGTCTAAAAGTTTGCTTTGGAGTACATAATTTGCATATTTGGAGTTCCTCAATAGTTCGTGACAGACAATGGAACCCAGTTTAGCAGCGAACAGTTTTAAAGGTTTTGTAAAGATCTAAGAATCATGAAGAGTTTTTCAGTCATGGACCACTCACAAGCCAATAGTCAGGTTGAAGCAGTTAACAAGATCATCAAGCAAAACTTGAAGACTAAGCTGGAAGCAAGAAAGGGAGCCCGAGTTGATGAATTACAGAAGGTGTTATGGGCTTACAGAACAACTGCTTGCAACACCATCGAGGAGACTTTCTTCTTGATGGTGTATAGATTGGAAGCAATGATTCTAGCGGAATATGAGGTCGCTAATCAATGCAGAGCAACATTTAAATAGGAAGACAACGACCAGTTGTTCGCGGCTAATCTAAATCTGTTTGAGGAAACAAGAGAAAAAGCTCGAATTAGGGTTGTTGTCTGTCAACAAAGGGTTGCCAGATTTTATAATAGAAAAGTTCGAATTCGAAGTTTCAAGTCTGGCGACCTGGTCTTACGTCTTATCTTACTTGCTGCTCGGATAGCCAGTGACGGAACCTTTGGTCCAAACTGGAAATGCCCTTATATTGTAAAGGGTAGTCTGAAAAACAAAGTTATCGCCTGGTCAACATAAATGAGGTTGAGGTTTCACAAGCATGGAATGCAGAGAATCTCCAGACATATTATGTTTGAGTTGTTTAGTTCATCTGGTTTGTATGAACCAGCTATTTTATCAATAAAAATTCTTCAAGCAAATCAACCTGATCGCGTTTATTATTGCTTTTTGTTATTCGACAGATTATTATTATCATCTCTACTCATGCTTTGGAATGTTTGATTGCTACCTATTAGCGAGTAGACTCTAGAAGGTGTAATTAATACTTGTAAGCCAATGCTTTAGAAGATATGATTACTACTTGTGAGTAGCCGAGCTCTGGAAGGTATGATCATTGTCTATGAGCAAAAAATGTCCTAGAAGCTCCCAGTATTGCCTATGAGCAAGCAAGCTCTGGAAGGCATACTTATGGCCTATGAACTTATAATAATCCTGAAAGATCTGTGTAGCCTGTGAGCGGGTAAGCTAGGAAGGAACATTTAATCTATGAATTTTCATGTTCTAGAATGTACCAGCACTACCTATGAGCGAACAAGCTCTGAAAGATATGCTTATTACTTGTGAACACTTATAAGCCCTGGAAGATTCAAACAATCTAATTATCATTCGATCTGTGGACATTCAAATTGAAATTGCAACTCAATTGATGTTTGTTTTAGCAATCAGTCCAGATGTTTATTATAACATATCATTATCAACTGTGATTAGAGATTAGAATTGCTCGTTATTCAACATCATAAAGGAAAAAATAAAGCTAGGATAAACAAACAAAATGATAGAATTGTAATTCGCGAATTCATAAAATTCAAAAAACTGTGTCAATTACATGATGAAAAATGAAAAAGAAAAATTTCCTAAGAGTTTAGAGGAATACTAGAGCCCTGGTTGCCTGCAGCTTCTGTTAGAGCTGCATCTTGAATCTCAGAAGTTGTTGGCTTTAAGGAGGTAGAAGAAGGATGTTGTTAAACTGAAGTGATGTTGGATGAAGGAGCTGATATCATCACATTTGAAGGAGTTAGACCTTGAGAGGTTCCACCTTGCGACGCTGCAGAAGTTAGGCCTTCGAACTGAGTTGGGGGCACCTCAGAAGCAGAAAAGCCTGAGCCCAACTGGGGAACTGGAAGACTAGCCTTTAGTTAAGCCTTTTTTATAGCTTGGCGAGCAACCCTTGCTACATACATCTTAACCTCTTTAACAGCTTCCTGCCTAAAAAACGATATGTCTACATCTAGGCGATTCCGCCGTAAGTTGAACAGAAATAAACTGCCTCTTTTTTTAGTGGCCCTTTCTTTTGCCTCTTTGATTAAGGGCTAAGTACAGGCTCCAACCTGATCGATAGCTTTTTACACCCAAACTAGCTTCTCTTTCATCGTCATAGCTTCGCGATGCACCAGCTCGATTTTTTTCTTAGCAGTATCTATTCAATGCTGATGCAATATCGCTTCCTCTTTCAGCTTCTTGTTGTCTTCTTTCAACTTTTTCTCTAGGCCTTGAGCATTTTTCAACTTCTTCTTCAGATCATCGCCCTCTTCCCTCAGCGAGGTGATAGTGCTCTCTCAGTATTTCACATTAGGCTCCAACTCAGATTTCTGTTTTTGAGTATTTTTTAGTTTATACTCAAGGTCGCGAGAGATCTTTTGGGCTTTTTCAGCCTCTAGTCAAAAGAACACTGCTTCGTCTTGAACTTTCTTCTTGTCATCCTCCAATTTTTTTATTATCATCTCAATGGAAGCCTCAAACGAGATGTTAGCAAAGCAAAAATGACAAGGAAAGTAATAAAATATAATAGCAATAAAGGAAGCTTACGAGTAGATTGAGGTGACCAAAGTAGTTGATCAGCTTGTCGCCTCTCATATCCTTTTTGTAGAGGTCAGGTTTTTCAGGACCTAAGAAGTAAAGCACGTGATCCAGGAAATCATTATAATACATCCTTACGTCGAAATCCTGGATCGATTCTTCAGCTGCGGGCTCTTTCCCCAGTGTTTTTTAACGCTTTGGGGGAGGTTCTGTGATCCCTTTGCCTTTACCAATGCTCCGAGGACACGGAGTAGGTGAACTGCTTGGGGGAGGAGTTGATCGTGCAGGGGACTCCCTCTGAACATCTCTTTTTGTGGATTTTTTTTCCCACTGATTTATATCTCATGACGCGATCAGAGGGTACGACAGAACCCGTTTGGGTAGATGACCCAGTAGTAGTTTTTAAGGTCACCTATGAATGAGGAGCGTTTGCAGCTTGAGCAGTTTTCTTTGGTAGATGAGGTGAAAGATCAGCAGCTTCTGTCACCTAGACATCTTCCTCATCGTCAGGAAGGGATTCATCGAAGTGAAGTTGAACCATTGGTATAGATTGACATTCCTGTGAGTTTGGCGCTTCCTCACCAAAGGCTTCAAAGATAGAAGGAATTTCCTTCTTTTTGCGAACTCCTAGGTCACAAAACATTTGTGAAGTAGTGTTCAGTCCATAGGAGGAGCAAGGCCGTATTTCTGAATGAGGTAGTCAGATGGCAGTTAATCATCCAGAAGATTTTTTACCTCCGAAAATTTCAGTAGCAAAGCTAACTCTTCGCTTGTCAGCCCGATCTCACTCTTGGCAACATCTGCACAGAAGCAAAAATTGATTAATAGCCAGTAATATATGTGCATAGCAACAAGATGAAGATATACTCACCAGGGGAAGAACAAAATGAAAAATGTTTAAGATCGGTTATGGAAAGGCAGGACGTGTAAAACCAACGCGACTTATAGTCGCCCACATTGGATTTACCAATCCCTTTTAGGAGAAACACTTTATAAGAAAAATTACGGGCTGATGTAGAATAGAACCCATCTCATTTCTTTAATTTCAGGCCCATGGTGCTTTTGAAGAGGAAGAGATGTTGAATCATTGGCGGGGTTAGTGGAGGAAGATTATTTTTGATAAACACTGAGGCTAAGACAGTTAGATGAGCATATGAATTGGGAGTGAGCTGAAATGGGGCGAGCTTAAGGTCATTTAAGAGATCGATGAGGTAGCGGGGAATCGAAAATCTAAAGCTAGCTTCTATATGCTGGCGACTAATGGAAATGAACTCCTTAGGGGGATGAGCTACATGATCGTGAGTTGCCGGCACCATTGCTCGACACCTAGAAGGTAAGTAAAAATCCTCAGCGATTGATTCGAGCTCATTGAGGTTGACAGAAGAATCGTATCTGTGAAAAAGGGAGCGAGCAGAGGGATTATCGTGCCCTGTAAGTTTTGATACAACCTCACCCCTCTAAGAGGTCGTGTTTTCAGTAGCTTTAACTTGGACGAATTCCTCTTCAGAATCCTTGTCAGCAACCCCCACTTTATGATCGCGACGACTATGACCAGACATTTATAAAATTAATGAGGGGGTCAGGTTGCAAATAGTAGACCAAAGTGCAAAGTTTAAGGCTAATTCTATTTTCTATAAAGATCAAGTTGCGGGTATAGGGAGGGCTGCCGAGTGCATGGAAGCCTTGGTTACAAGCCTAACAAGTTGCAAAAGTGATGACCCGACTAGAGTTGGGGTATTAAACGGGTACAAACAGAGAATGGTATGTATGCATACGACTAATGCTATTAAACAGGCTTTTTATTCAAGTTCCTCAAGTTTTATCATGCTGAGAATGCAAAAGAAGTTACAGGATATTCATGCAAGCATGAAAGTACATTCATGTATGTAACCCAGCACGATGCAAATAAAAATCATAATTGAAAAAGTTATGGAAATATATGAAAGTTTACCTTGAGCACGATGAAGTTTGGTGATGGTGAAGAGATTGATGAAGAATGGCGCTGACGGATGAGAGAAAATAGAAGATGAAAGGGCGTCGGTTTTTTAAAATGACTAATGAAAGCAAAAAGTGAAACAACTGAGTTTATATACAGTTGTCAAATTAAAGCCCTAAGCCGTCAGATCAAAACAGCTGTGTAACCACCATTGATCCAGCGGTATAGCACAAAACCCGTGATTTTATCATTATGCACAGCCAATGAGAGACGTGCATTAAATGCGCATTAAAAGTGCATGGCAAGGGACGTGCAGTGTATTGACGCCAAGGGAAGTGCCGCGTGTCTCGGGATAAGTCAATATTTGAAAAAGCAATGCGATGAGTCTCGCCAAAATTATCTTGAGGATGAGCTCGTTGCTTCCAGTTTAAGAAATGCACTGAAAGCAAATGGGCTAATGTTATGGGCATTTTTGCGATTATAGAAAATGAGTTGATAAGGGCCCAAGAATGACCCGGTATGTTATTTTAATGGGAAAAAACCTAAGAGGCTGGTTTAACAGGCGAATACCAAATGAAAGAACATATGGTCGGTTCTCAACTTGATAATTCGAGCACATCTGATCACATGGCTGATCGTTTTATGTTACTGTATGGCTGATCGTATCATTTGATCGTCTATCAGATCATGTGTTTGATCGCATAGTAGTCTGATTGCGTGTTATGACCACTAAGTCAATCTGATCGTGATTAAGAATTGTTCGATAGTATTCTTCAAAGGCAATCAGAGCGAGCAGGAGGTCGCCCGTTGTGCGACAAGATATGGGTTGATTACTCATCTCTTCATCTACTTGCTGGGCGGAATAACTAATCGATTGAATAATTTGTCCGCCCAAAATGCTCACTAAAGTTGACCAGTTGAATTTCTAGAAGCCTAGAGTAGTTTAATTCAGAAAAGAATCAACTTACCTATTTTCATGCAAATCAAATCACGACATTCTCGACAACCGTTACTGATATGGTGGAGAGAATCTTGACAAATATTTAAATATTTTATTTTTTTGTCTTATCTATAAGATTCTGAAACTAATTCAAATTGTAACATCTCTATTTATAAATAGAGGATCAAATTCATTGTCAAAATAGAGAGAACTAAGAAAATATATGTTGTTACTCTGCAGAATTAAAAGTGACAGTCATGGACGTAGGATTGTTTTGCCGAACCACGTAAAAATCATTGTGTTCAATCTGTTCTAGTTCTGGTCTTCTATATTTTTTTCTTGTTATTTACTGTTTCGCTGGTATTAGGATTGAAAAACCGAGTTGACCAGAAAACAGTGTCAACAGTATTGAATAAGAGAACAAAAATTAAGAGGGAATGTAATAAATGGCGAAGATAATTGATCCTAATAATCTAAAAGTTAGAATATACTGATTGTAGAAATGATATATATATATATATATATTAAAAAAATGTGATTTAAAGGTGACAATTAATTTTATTGATCAATGAGAATGATGACGTTGGACCACAGGAGGAGTAATGTGGCCCATTATTAACAGTAATATAAATGAGAATGAAGGAAGGTCCAGTCCACTTATATGCATTTAGCAGCCCATGCATGGTCATCCATACTTGGAATACCAAAACAAACCAAACACGGCCTCGTATGTGTGATCCCCACCTGATCAGCATGTGACTCGATGCAGAGCACAGACAGCCTTTGGTTTTTCATGCAACCCCATGCGCCTCATGACTTGATGGTTCCATTCCACTTCCACAGACACCATGCAGAATATACATCTCTGCTTTTCCCCTACACGTGTATTGAGGAATTATAACATGTAAGTTTCCAAAGGAAAAAAAAATTTATAATATGTATGCTTATTTATAATTTTAATATTTTATTTATAAGAAGATATAATTTCATTTTATGTATGCACATACATCAATCCAATAAATTTTTATGACTTATGTACAGTTTTATATACATGTATAACATAATTTTTCTGTTCAATGATTTTTTTTGGGCACATTGTACTTAATTATATATGTATATTTACCTAATAAAATTACATTGTTTATACATATCATGTAATTCAGATGTATTACATCAATATATATTATACACACACATCTATATTCATCAAACAAAATCATGTTATATGTGGCATTTCTTTTTAAAATCATTATATATTCAATTTTATGCACATAACATATGATTATATTTGATAACTTAGTATGGATTCATCTAATTTATACAAAACTCCATCCATAGGTAGGGCTTCATTGGAGAGAGTCAGAGAGAGTGAGTGGTGAGTGGTGACGTGACAATCAGACATGCAACCGGGTAACAAGCAAGAGAAAATTAATAGCTGGGTTAAATTCAAGGATCATGGATTTTTATGATCATCATCGTCAAGACCAAGACTGGCGCCGTTGACCAATCGCCACGTGGAAAATAACTATATAAAGGCTTAAATTAATTAACTGATCTCCACTTACATATAATTAACTACGTGAATTATGGTGATGACAGTTGATAATGGCCAACCAATTTATAGCCAACCTGGGAAAGTGACTTTATTGTGGCCTCCAGATGGAACAGTTTGATGAGTTAAAATTAAACCAAGTATGGATTGACTCATTTATCTAAACTTAAATTTATTATATCAATTCCCGAACTTAATTATCATATAATAATTGAGTGATTATGATGAGTGGTGGTGGTTTAAGTTCCATCCAATGTATTTTATAAATTTTATATGAGTATTTTTTTTTTTGTTTGTTTTATTATTGTAGGAGTAGTTATCACTCGATTATAAGAGTAGATATTTGAATTGTATGTATATTATTATTATTATTATTATTTTTTAAAATATCATATGTAGTGAGGGCAACTTAATTAACCTGGATTGCTGTTACGTTGACTATACAAATGATGGCTAAGCAATTACAAAAATATCTTATATAATTTGTAAGTTATAAAGTAATCACATTGGATAAAGATAAGAAATGATAATTTTTGACATAAAAGTGACACAGATACAATGAAAATTTTTAGTAGATTAGAGTTAGATATTTAATTGATATAATTTATTAAACTAATGCTCATATAATTAAATAATTAATTCTAGTGAATCTAGGCGTATTCTAAATTAAGGCTTGAGAGCATGGTCCCTCAAATGCGTTTCCTTCTCATTTGAACACATATTTTGAACATATATAAAATCGTTTAAAAATAAATTTGAAATTGAACATGGACTAAACATGCATGCAACATATTGCAGAATATTGAAAACATGTAAAATTCAATTCGTTATATTAATTAATTAAATCCTTATGATAGTCATTGATTCTCAAATTCACACATCGTCTTAAACGATTGGGTTGCAGCAGATATGCAAAAATCACACCAAACAGGATATCTTACACTGCATTCAAAGTTCAAAAGGTTTAATTCTTTCAAATTCTTTTTTCTTTTCTTTTTTTTTTTTTTTTTTTGAAATAAATTCTTTTTTCTTTTTATCTAAAAAAAATATATTACAATATTCGGGCTAAAATCTATTTTGACTTCGCATGTACATGCTGACAATTGACGTTCAAAGTTTCACTGCACCGACTAGATTTACTTCTGGCAACAAATAGAAAAGAGAAGGAAAATATATATTGTTTATAATTCTTTTTTTGTCTGACATAAAAGTGAATAAAAACGTGCACCGACTAGAGTTGCAAGTTCAATTCACTGACTGAATCCCATCTCAAGAATCCTGAATAATCCATAAGGACTTCAGTTTTAAGTTGTAAACCAAAAAAAAATAAAAAAAATGGAGGGACTTTAGTTTTAAGTTAAAAATTATAAAATAAAGTTTTGACTCAACTTTTGTATCTCATAGTTGGTCTAATGTGTGGTGCAGTTGCTTGAGTACTACAGATACACGTAGTATTATAAATGGAACAACAATGTTCAATTTTTTATTATATATATAAATATATATAGCAAATTATTGGACAACCTCCAAATATTTACCTTATTATAATTGGAAACCATTTTTACCTTTTGTAACAATAACGTCCTCTTTACTAACAATTTGATCATAGTTGACTGTGAGAATTAACTGTAGTAAGGGCATTTTGGTTAAGTTATTTAATTTTTATTTTTCTTTTAAAAATTATATTAATTAATAAATAATTTAAAATTTTAAAACTTAAAAATATTTTAAAATTAAATATTTTAAAATTTTAAAAAAATTAAATTTAAACTATAAAAAATAATTTAAAAATTTTTCAAATGGATCTAAACCATCTATCTCAAAGATAGACGGTCTAAATCAATTTGAAAAAAAATAATAATATTTAAAAATAAAAAAATGATTAAAAAAAAATTGATGGTGATTCGGTTCATCTACATGGGGTTCTGGGCTCATCAACAGACATTGATCCAACATCAGCAATCATCAACACAAACAAAACCACTGCCATCTTCAAATAAAAACCACTTACATAATCATCAAATAGGCCCAAGAACATCATCATCAATAAACATAATTATCAACACTATCATAAAAACAATCTGGGCATCTGGGTCAGAAACCTAGCTTGATCTAGGTTTCTAAATCGAAAACCTAGATCGATTTAGGTTTCCCATCTGGAAACCTAGATCGATGTTTGGGTTTCCATCTGGAACCTAAACATCGATCTGGGATTCCAGATTTGGAAACTCATATCGACGTCTGGGTTTCTATATAGGAACCCAGACGCCCGATGCCCAGACGTCGATCTGGGTATTTGGGTAAGAGAATAAAAAGATGAAAATGAAGAGAAAATGAGAAGAATGAGAAGAGAGGGAGAGACTGGTGAAGAAGATGAAGAAAAAAAAGAGAAGCAAGAGAAAAGAGAGAGAGAGAGAGAGAGACCGAGGAAGGAGAGAGATAAGGGGTCGGTGGGTGGGTTTTATAAATGCGAATCCAATCTCTTCAAATTGGATCTCCACCGTCCATCTCATCAGATGGAGAGTGGAGATCCAATCTGAGATTGGATCTCCATCTATTTTTTCTTTAAATTTTTTTACTTTTTAAAATATTAAAGATTTTTTTTTTTTTTAATTTTTGTATTTGAAAATTAACCACCACTGTCCATCAATATGATGGATGGCGCATATCTCATTTCATTATTTTATTTTTTTAAAATTTTAATTATTTTATAATTTAAAATTTATAAAATTAATTAATCAGAGGTATTTTCGTCTTTTTACTCTATTTTGTTATTTTTTTAATTATCTCAAACGGTCAATTATGATTAAACTGTTAGTACAGGGGAGGTCATTCTTACAAAATATAAAAATAGTTTCCGATTATAATAAAACAAATGTCTGGAAGTTTTTCATAATTTATTCAATATATATATATATATATCTATGTGTGTAACTTCCTAAAAAGCTTTGCAATTGTCTCGATCCAATATATCGATTTGCTTCATGCATAATTTACATTTTTCTTATTCATTTCTCTACTATGAAACTAAAAGGATCAGTAGATTTGAATGTTTACTTTGAATAATGATAAAAATACTAGAAAGAACAACTTCATGATATATTATCGATAAGAAGCTCACGTCCCACGAGATCAGATCTTTGATAGAGCTCAAATGATAATGGAGGATTCTGCTGGTCCACTTATGAAAATGAGACCATACAAATGGTTTCCATTTAGTATTAATAATTAATGGTTTGTGTCCATTTAACTATGATGATCTTTTGTCTTTCGCAGTCAAACTACCAAAGCATAAAAGTAATGATATAAATCTAGAGGGGTGCATGAAAGAACTCTATATGTCTTCATTTTGTTTGCAATTGGGATAGTGTATATATACACGCACGTATACATATACTATTCAAAACACAAAAACTTTATTATAATAAGAATTAATATATTAAATTAAAAATGTATAAGATCATATAATAAAAATAAAAGCACAAAAATCAAGAATATATTTATAATTTTATAAATTGAAAGGGAACCAAAGCAAAGGCAAAATGCCTGTGGGAACTGGGATTGCATTGGAGAAATAAGCGGAGCACCCGTGCCTTCTAGGCAATAGAACCTCTTCACCAACAACACATGAATGAATATTGCCAATTGATCAGCCACTCTCACACACACACTCTCTCTCTCACTTTCTCTGCAAAATTTTCACCCTTATCCATGCAAGAAAGAAACAAAGTGGGTTTCCAAGAAATTAATAAACTTTATTAAAGATGATGAAGAAAAGAGTCCAAGTCCAACCCATGCTTTGTCTTCCAATATTTATACCTTAATTACTATATTAATTAAAGGTTTTAATATGCAATATTCTTTTTCCTCTTTGTTATAACAAGTACACATGCATGCTATTTGCATTCATAATTCAACATTTAATTTGTGTGATTATTGTTTTTGTAAAATGCAATTTCAGATATAAATACTTTTGATGTATTAGGTGGTAATATATATATATATATATATATATATATATATATATAATCACTCAATTTAATTTGATAGTAGAAAATCCTTATTTAGTTTGGAAATGATCCAGACTTGAGTATCTACAAAACTAGCATAGATTATATATAAAAGAAATTATACAGTTTTATTGATGGAAGTATACTGCCACCCATTAATATGATATATCTATATTTTATAAGAAATTTACCATTAATTCATTTTCATGGATCGTGAAACCCGTAATTTTATTTCAACGATCAAATTAAAGAAAAAGAAACTCTTTTTTCGAGGAATTAAAACCCTAATGGTGTGTTTACTTCATGGATTAAATAAAGGGAATGGGGAATGTGATT
This sequence comes from Dimocarpus longan, assembly GCA_022984855.1. Lineage (NCBI taxonomy): Eukaryota > Viridiplantae > Streptophyta > Magnoliopsida > Sapindales > Sapindaceae > Dimocarpus > Dimocarpus longan. Next base: position 28,177,458 of record CM041016.1, on the reverse strand, counting down.
GATTGATGTTGTTTACTTGCTTAAAATTCATTCCGTAATGGGAATGAAAATATGGGCCCCACATCAATTTGGGGTTATGGAATGGGAATCCCATTCCCCCCAACCCACTTGGGAATCTCATTCCCATTCCCTTTGTCAAAATAAAATGTTCCTTATACCCCTTTTTAAAAAAATAAAGAAAAATCTATTTATTTGATATTAAAAAAAAAAAAAAAAACTACATATTGTAATAAAAAATTGCGCACTATTAATTTTTCATCACCAATTTCTTAATTATCATGATGGATTAATAAAATAATATGTAATTTTTTTTTATTATTATATGTAGTTTTTTATTTAATATTAAAAAAAAATTACATATTATAATAAAAAACTACACACCAAGTTAGTAAACTATTAAAATAATATTAAGTTTTTTTATTATAATATGTAGTTTTTTATTTGATATTAAAAAAAAGAGCATATTATAATAAAAAACTACAAATTATTATAATTAATCCATAATTTTAATTAAGGGTATTTTTGTAACTTATAATTAATTCATTCCGATTCCAAAGTAAAGTAAACAGTTTAATGAAAATAATATTGATTCCGATTCCGATTCCTGTAGTTGAAGTAAACAACTTATATGATTCTGATACTTCATTCCGATTTCAGATCATTCCGATTCCTATTTCGATTCCTCCAAGTAAAGTAAACGCACCATAAGTCTATTAATATTGTTTTAGAATGAAGGACCATCCTCTTTTGGTGGAAGAATTTTTGCTAGATGAATACCTAGACATTGTATATGTCTTCTTGATTAATCGAATGAATTATATCCTAACAAAAAAAAAAAAAAATCGAAACTTTCATGAAAAGAATTTTTTTATTCAAATTTTAACCATAACCTAGTTGAAACTTGAAGAATTAAGATTCATATCTACCAAGTCCTAAATGCCACATCATCTACAACGCTTCTTGATTTTCCATTTGATTTTGTTGTTGACAGTAATTCGCCCTTGTACCTTAATTCCATCTTCAATGGTGATTTGGTTTACAAATACAATATAGGAAAATAAATGAATTCATTATAATAAGGTTACTATTGGAATTTGAATGAGTGCTTATATTAGTGATCAAAATTTTAAATTTTAGAAATTGGTGAACTTATAAATTGGGTGAGTAAATAAAACTTTTGAGTGGTAATATCTTTGCCCTTTATCGATTTATTCTGTAATAAATTTTAAAAATTTATATCACAATCAATTGTATGAATACAATTCTGTTGATAATTGTTATAGTAACATTATCATACTCATTGGTGATAACTTAGCTAAACAATGGGAGTTACTAAAACTATTAATTAATTTATATATGCATACATACATACATATATATATATATATATATCTCTCTCAAAGAAGTCTTCTTTTAATTATTAATTATGGGTACAATAATTTTACTAACCTATTTCTTAGTTGATATTAGATACTAATATATTACATTCAGTTGTACAGATATAATATGACTTTCTATCAGCTATGATGATTTAGCACTAATATACTAGTAAGTACTTAACTAAATCTTAAAGAAATATTAAAAATATTTTTTAAAAGAGTGTCAGTCAAGTACTTTTTTTGTAACTCCCCTCAAATAAATTTTTATTTCCAAATTGTATATGTTCTGAGCAAAGGTATAGGCTTCTAGTACATCGTTTTTATGAAATCAAAATATATTAATCACAATTCACACTCCCTAAACATTAAGCCCTTATTATCAAAGAATAAACTATAATGTAGAAACTAGAAAGAGAGAGATAGAGTGGGATTTGGGCTGAATTGTCTGGCTGTAGATGGTAAATTAAATTGAGGAGAGTAATAGTAAAATATAAAGAAAAAGATGGGGTTCATGCGTGTCTGTGTCTGTTGTCATCTCAAATAGAATCATATCTCATAAGCTAACAAGTCCTAGGAATGCTCATTCTTCTCTGTCCCTCCCTCCCATTTTTTTTTCGGGCTCTTCATTCAATCTATAATTTTAATTCATTAATGATATTGCCAAAACCCTAGCTGGCTAGGGTTTTTGAAACTCTTGTTTGGGATTCAAACCTTTTTGACTTGGACTCTGCACTTAAACGCTTCCATTCATTAGCTTTCGAGAAGGATATATGATTTATAGTTAAGCTATATAATTACATATTATAACTCCAGGATACAAAGATTACAGAAAGAGAAAATGTATTTCCTCTCAACATAAATGTGTCCACAGCATATTCACTCCTCTTGTGACAGAAGTCCGAGTTCCATTTTGAATTGTTTAATTTCAACAGATTACTGATCATTAACGTAAGATTAATATATAATTAACTCAAAGAAATTGGTATGCATTGTATGTTTTGTAGTGAGAGATCAATCAAATCTCATCATACATATGTAACAAACATGTGTGAAGAATTTTTTTTCTTCATATAGGATTGTATATATTTTTTATTATGGAAGTAAGTCTATAAATTGTGCATGTAATGTTTAATCTTGATATGTTAACCTTCAACTTGTTGATGTTAAAATTTCTTTTACAAAATGATTTGGAACGAGAATGCAAAATATTTGTGAAGTTGTAATGATTTGGAAAATGTTATTTAACCTGCAACAAATTGCTAACTATTTTTTGTATATTGTAATATTGTTTACATGTCAAAAAAATTAATAAAATGCATTTTTCAAGTTGGATAATGAAAACTTTCAGAGTTTCTTGCTTAAAGTGAATATCTGCATGCAACAAATCGACAATGCAGAGCATGAAAAGTGTGGGGATAATCTGTGAAGTGCAGGAAAAACTATGGAAGCAAATCAACAAAATAAATTACAAAATTGAATTTATTTTATTGATTGACATACAATCATATCTGTGGACCCTTTCTTGACTATAACTTAATTTAATCTATTGCTTATTATATTTATCTTATATCTTGAGCTAATTATTTACCGTCAACATATACTTATTGATATTATACTACTTTTTTTTTTTTCTTCCAGTAGAAATTGAAATCATTGATGTTGTTTTTATTGAAGCTTAAACCAATCAAACAAATAAACCAAACCAACCAAATCGATAAAAAGTAGTGGGCCGGTGTGTGGTGGGTGGTTGTGTGGGGAGGGGGGCGGTATAATGCAACAACTCAATTCTAGGACATTAACATGTTGTGTGAACGCTCTATCATCAAAACACATTAATTGTTGATAAAAGTGTTTTGATCGGAACTAAATCAAAGTATTAGTTGATTGGTTGTTAAGTACTAAGAACCAAAGTATATGTTAGTAATATTTGAGTGTTCGTAAAATGCATTTTTCTTCTATAGCAATCTTGATGAGCATCGTGGAGATTGTCTAATTGATTAGATGTTTTGAAATCGTTGGTTGAAACCTTTGGATCTAACTAACCAGTCTAAATTTTTATAGAAACAATACTAAAGTATTGTAGTGAAGTAAATATTTCGAGCTCATATTTATCTCAAACCAATTTAAAAATGATTTATTCTAAAGTGTTTGTGAGTATATTTTTTAAAAAATTATTGTTTTAATTTTTATTTTATTTTATTCATGCTTTTGGAATGAATTAATTCCAACTAGCAAACAAGCTTCTACCAATTATTAAATATGAATGCTTTGAAGCAATTATGGACAAAATGGGCTGGGTATAGGAAGAAGCATGCATTGGCGTTAACACTATCTTAATGTTGGGCTTTAACATTTCATTTTTGATAATGAGTATAGCTAAATGCCCTCCATCCATTATCCTAATAATCCCTATATTTGAATAACATATTATGATCATTTTGGTATTATTGTAGCTTTCAATTTTCAAAAGAACAAGTGATAGTTGTTTTAAGGAAATCATTGACTTTGAAGTTAAGTGGACAAGTGTTTGACTAGTCGTGGGTTTAAAACAATCTAGTCTCATAAGCTAATATAACTATGTCTTGTTAATTTGCCATTAATTGTTGTGGTTATATATAGTGACGTAAATTGATATTCATAAGTTTTATTTGACTTGAAAAATGTTGACGTCTGAAACTGGTTCGGTCAACTTGCTGATTCGTTCAAGCCCAAGACTGCAGATCTGTGAAAGATACAAACAAACAAACAAAAAGAAAGGCAAAGAGGAAGAAGAGAAACACACGAGATTTACGTGGTTCGGCCTTAAGAATGGCCTACGTCCACGGCGCCGGCTCCGGTTAGGGGCGGCAGTCACTATTACTATATCTGTTCTGCCTTTACAGTGTGAGAGAGATCTCGAGAGGAAGTCCTCTTTACATTGATTTTGATCTCCTATTTATAGAGGAGATGTTACAATTTGAATAGGTTTCGGAATCTTACAGATAAGCCAAAAAATAATATACATTAATTGATATAATATCTCCCAAGATTATCTCCACCGTATATGCAGCAATTGCCAAGAATGTCGCGATTCGATTTGCATGAAAATAGGTAAGTTGACTCCTTTCCTGAATTGAATTGATTTGCCTTCTAGAAGGTCAACTGGTTAACTCTAGCGAGCACATTGAACAGCTTACTCCAGCGATCAGATAGTGCACCCAGCGGGCAGACTAGTTCAGCGATCAGATATTGCCTCCAGCGAGCAGACTACTTCAGCGTTCAGATGTTGCACCAGCGAGCAGACTACTTCAGCGTTCAGATATTGCCTCCAGCGGGCAGACTCTGGTCTGGGCGAGTTGGTGCTCAGGCAGTGTCAGCGATCTGATTGTTCGAGCAGAGATCGCGCAAGCTGGTCGCGCAGTGTAGACGAACAGGTTGGTTGCGCAGGATGTCCGAGCAGCTTGTGAGCCTGTAATGCTGCAATGAGCTCGTTGAAGCGTGCAGATTTGCTCCTTCGCGAGCTGATTGTCTGAGCTTTGGTCTTAGCTGAATTCTTGCTCGTCCATCCGCTTGTTCATCAGCTCATTCGTACGCTTATTCGCGGACTGTTTGTTCAGTGCTTTTTGACAGTAAATGTAAACCTCAAGAACACATCTATTAAAACAACAACTTTGAGGATGTAAACGGCATCAACCGGGGTACCCCTGGTTGCCACGTTATAGAGCACGAAAATCCCTTTCCGAAAACATATTATAATAGACATTCTGACAACCGAGCACAAAGTTATGCCAATTTCTTTGGACTGGTAACCCGGGCCTTTGTCTGTTGGGGCGGTTTTAGCAGGTTATCTTATTGGGCCTCTAGGCTTTTACCAGCCCACTTGGGGTAGCCCAAAAATACGTACAACAAAAAATAATAGAAAATTTAACCGAGGAGGTGGGTTTCAATCCTCACCATCCACCTAATATAGTGACAATTTTCCCATTATTTAGTATGGGTCATCCTCTTATATCCTGGAAACAGATTTTCCAGTTTCATGCTCATTTGAGATACCTATAGGTCACGACAACTATCTAATTTGGTGTTAAGAGTTGTTTTAAATAATAAATAAATAATTTAACCAAGATGTTACACAACACTATTGGGTACAAATAGTTGTGTAGCTCCCTCTTTTTGATGAGTTGGTTGAAGTCTCATTTTGCTTATAAAAATGTAAGAGTAAGAATAAACTTTTTTTTCATTTGTTGGAGTTAGAGTGGCAAAACGAGTTGGCATATTGGGTCGAGTTGAATTCAATTCGATTTATTTATGAATTCTATCAATTTGACAAAAATTCATTTAGGAAACAGATGGACATTTTTGGATTCGATACGAATTTGTTTATAAATGAATAACACGACACAACACGACTAATTCGTTTATTACTTGGATCATAAAGTATTCAAACATTTTAATCCGTCAACTCATTAATTCGTTTAACCTATTTAACATATTTAACTCATTTAACTTGTTTAACCCGTTTAATTTGTTTAACTGTTTAATTTGTTTAACCTATTTAATTCGTTTAACTGTTTAATTTGTTTAACCTATTTAATTCGTTTAACCAAACATAAACAATAGATACAATGGTGATTTCAACACATATTCAGTATTGGATTGGAATTTTGAGAGAAACTATAGCCAAACAAATAAATCTCAAAGTTTCAATGTAATATACCCTCTTCATTGTAGTGTTATAAATGTATTGTATACCATTGCCCTCATTTATGGAATAAAGATATAATTCAAAATACCTTGAGGTGTGATTAGATTTCTGAAAAAAAAAAATTCGAATGTGAAATAAAATGTCTATAAAATTTTCGGAGTAAACCGAAAACGAATTCGAATGGGATGGGTTTAATAAAATAGAATCACATATAGGATTTTTTTAGTAAAGCTTTAATCATGATTGTGTGTAGAGACAAGGGGGGACAAGATGGTAAATTAAAAGAATGGCATGTGTTGTAATTATATTTCAAACTTTAGGGGCAAACTCTAATTAAGTGACAGTTCGAAAGGCATTTTCTTTGGCCATTTTTGTAAATTGAAATGAGTGGCATGGATGGTAAATTGGTATCAAATTTGGAGGGCAATTAGTTTAAATTATATATACATACATACAGACATATATATATATATATATATATATATATATATATATATATAGAGTGGAGATGGTGCTAGAAAAGTGAGAAGAATCGAGAGAGAGGAAAAGACAGGTTCGATTGAAGCAAAAAATATACCACAGGCAGCAAACTTTCTTCACTCACTCCAAGCCATATTTCAAGTGGTTTCAATCCTTCAAAAGATCACAAGCAAGTTTATAAAGGTTGTCTATTAAGAATAAGTGGTTTTGAAGCAAAAAGATTGAGTTTTCATAAAGTTTTTGGTGTGAAAATTTTGATATAAAACAGTCCATGGACTGCATGTAATATTGGTGATGATTTTGTGTGTTGTGTAAGAGTTTTGAAGCCTTGAATAGGAGAGAAAGCAAAGCCAAAGATCAATGATTAAATTGGTGAGCATACGAATATAAATGATCTTGGATTTGAGAATAGATTAATGATGTTTGAGATATTAATTTTATGCTATGGAAAGTTACATGAGTTTGTGTAGATTTTTGAGTGGGAAACTTGATGATGAATGTGAGTATACATGGAGATGTTGCACGGCTAAGTAGGGATGTAGTGATTCAAGTTGTGGTCGGATGATTTGAAATGACTTTATGCATGGAAATAAGCCAAGTAATTAAGTTTGAATGTTGAAATAAAAATCAAAACATAAAATGTGAAAGTGCTATGTGTTCGGCTATAGAAAGCTTAGTGGGATGGATGGTTGATTTGATGCTTTTAGATGGATTAAGGGGCTGTTTTGGTAAGGAATTTATCATAAAATTGGAAATAATTCAATTGATTAACTAAGGTTGAATATGGGGTTAAATTAGGTCCTTTTATGTAATTGTCATGTTTGGTGAGTCTAATTAAATTCTATGATGTATTTCATGTCTAGGAATATAATTTTGATGAGGAAAATCGAATTGGATGGATGGATTAAAAAGGGGTGCGTATTCGGCCAAGGGAGGTCTAAATGGGTGAAACGTTTGTTCAATGCATTATTAAGAAAATTAAGTCTCTGTTGTAATGTCTTGTATGTTTAAAAAGTTAAGAAATTCAAATGGAAAATATACGCAAACAAGCGGAGTCGTTATGACGTAAATATGGAAGTCTAATATTCTTGGATAGTTAAATGTTGATTAGTAAGCTTGTATGCCGATAGAAATGTTTGTGTCTAAGTCAAAATTAGTTACGATTGTCTTCTAAATGTTGAATGTGAAAATATATAGGTGACGCGAAAATCTAGGAAACTCGAAGCGTGTATTATCATGGGTTGCCATTAGGTGAGTGTCCCTTAATGATTGATTACATATATCAAAATAAATGTTTGAATATATTAGAAATTTATTTTGAGTTAAAAGAAATTGAAATAAAATAATTTGCATGGTTTGGACATTTATTTTATGAATTATAAATTGCATGGAATTGGAAATGTATTTGTAAACCTGTGGTATACTTGGTAGATGATATAATTATCTCCTGTTGAGGTTGAGTACTTATAACGCAGTGTCAGGGATGTCTTTTACTAACAGCGGGAGGAAACCCGTAGAGAGAGATTGTGTCATATTAGTGATTCAGTGCAGCGTGTCACCCAATGCATATGTAGGATATAGTATTAGCTAGTTTCGACCTGAACGCGGAAAAATGTCGTTTCGTTGCAAGGAAAAAAAAAATTCTGCTACATAATACCGGATAGATGGCTTGAACGAAAAAAAATTTCGAGAAAGCCGGAACAATGCAAAATTCCGCTCTATACCTAGGATACCATCTGATACAGACCATTAGAGTAGATGGCTTGCTTAAATCAGAAATATATATTTTTAAAAATCGTAATGCCATTACTATATATATATATATTCAGCTAAAAACTGAAAGCATATTTATTATCTAGTTTTAAAATGAAAGCGAATAATATTTATTAAAATGGTTTATCCATGCATTTACTTGAAATTTGATTTCATGAGAAAATCCGATTTTCAATATCAAAGTGATAAAAGGTTTGTAAAATGTTTTTAAAACTTAAAGGAGACATTTTATAAAGTTAAACTTGAACATAGTACTTATGATACTCACTAGCTCGTGTAACTCATACTGTTTTATGTTTTATAAACAAAACCTCCCCAGGGACAGATGCAAGTATAGGTACATCGAGATTAGGGACTCCAACTCAGGATTAGACTGACCAAGTCAAGGATGTCCCTATGATTGTTTAAATGTATTTCGAACTTCCTTAAGAATTTGTATATAAATAATTGTATAACTTTTCTCTGGATTCTAAAATATGTAAATAAAAATATGCATGACTTATGATTGTATTACTCTTTATATTTTAAACTTGATGATATGTTTATAGTTGCTTGTAAATTGACAAAATTGAGGGCCTGAAGCCCGATAGTTTGGGGGAACTTAGTTGAATTTAGAAGTGTTCCAAATTTTTAAAACTTGTTGGGTGGTTAACTTAGGAAAAATAGTTGTTATACTGCCTAAATTTTTATTAAATCTATTTAATAAACACATAATTACAAGCAAAAACAAAGTTTTCAAATTGAGGCAAACGGCTTAACTTCACGGAAACCTTCCAGTCGAGTTCGAGATCAACTAGAGGGCCACCATGTGGTTACCGGTAGGCTATTGTCTATACAAGGAAATGATATACAAAAATGGGGTCTGTCATTCAAATACTTATAACTAAGTTCATTAAAACTTTTATACATATTAAATCACCAAGTAATAATACCAAATCAATCAAGCAGACCCAATAAAATGATTATATGATTTTTGGTAAGTAAATTCCTAGTGCTTAGCTATGCAACCATTTGTTCTAGTTTCATTTTATTGAAAATAAAATGAAAACAATAATCAAAATACAAAAAACACAAAAGAAAATGATCGTTTTGGGAGACAGAAGTGGTAGATCCAATGGTGGAGATAGTAGATCTGGTAGTGATGATGGTGGATATGGTGGTAAAGCCATAGAGAAGAAGTGACCGTGAGGGAGAAATGGCAGCGACTGTGAAGAAGAAGAGGCGATAATCGTGAGGGAGAAGGTGAAAGGGCGACGCCAACGACCGTGAGGTAAAAAGGGTGGTGACCATAAGGGAAAATGTGTGGTGTGGGTGGCTACTGAAAAATGAAAGTGAATTTGAAATGAGTTAAGTTTAGGGTTTGGTTAAATGTGTATGTGTGTGCGTGCACATAATTACACACTAACCTCTATAATATGCTAATATTATAATTTTACCCCTAATTTAATCCTAACAACTCGTGATATTTTTAAGCAAACCCAATTTGATTCGTTTAATAAATGGGTTGAGCAAGTTAATACGATTACGATGCAAATTCATTTAACTCAAACTCACACCCATTAACTTTTCATGAATTTGTATCGACTCATTCTGTCGTAACACATATTGATATCCCTAGTTGGAGTAGCTATCTCTTTTGTTTATGGGAGCCCATATTTAGTCGTATTCATTATTGTGGTGTTAAATATACTATAAGTAGGTACCAGTAGAAATAATTGAATAAAAATATCATATAATAGTATTAGAGTTACATTTAATTTAAGAATTAAGATCGAACAATAAATCATGAAATTTATTCTTTTACAGCAATGAATTTAAATAATTATAACTAGTGCAGTTCAATTGTTTTATTTTCTTAATTTCTCTCTCTTTTTATAGTTTTTGATTATCAAATAACTACCAAATAAACATGTCAATCTCTTATTTATTTAAATGAAACTACAAAGATTTATCCTTTGTGACCACATATATAATACAATGTATTTAATTGAAGTAATGATTTCCTTATATTTGTTTTTTTTTTTTTAAATAATAATAATTTTATCATTCTAATACATAGCTAGTAACAAATTATAGTTTCATTACCATCTTCTTTTTATGTATTTATTTATTTTATTATTTACTTTCATTTTACTATGCCTATATTGAAAGAGTGAAAGCTATTCATTTAAATTGGTATTATTATGTGTGTGTCTGTATTTATATATATATATATATATATATATATAGTACTTTTAAAATAGGGACTCCCTTATTTTAAAGTAAGAATCAATTAATCAAATTAATCTATTGCATTTTTAAATGAATAGCTTTCACACACATAAGAAAAAGAATACAATGGATGAATTTAATTGGTTAGTTCTTAAGTCTTCATTTTTAAAACACAACATATATATAATATTTTTAAAATGAAGACTCCCTTACTAAAAATAAAGACCAATTATTCAAATTCATCCATTGTATTTAAATTAGATAGAAGATAAAAATTTTTTTAGGGAAGATAATGCAATAAATACATTTTAATGATTAATCCTTACTTTTTAAAGTAAATGAATCTTCATTTTAAAAGCAATATATATATATATATATATATAATGTTTTCATAATAAGATATGTCTAATTTTAAAAAGTAAGGACCAACTAGTCAAATATATTCAATATATTTGAATTAACAGGAAATAGAATTTATTTTAAAAAAGATAATGCAATAGATAAATTTAATTACTTTACCCTTATTTTTTAAAATTAAATATATTTAATTATAAAAATCATATATATATATATATATATATATAAAGAACAGGAGGCCGATGATGATGCTAGAATGTATAATAATTATAGAATCATTTCATTTCAAACCCTTCCCTTAAAATGCTGTCAAATCACCTTTTTGGATTGTTTTACCGAATATATTTCTTTTATGTTATTTTAACTCTTAAAAAGTAATATCAAACCCTCCCCTACAATCATGCTTGAGTAAAGTTTGTATTTTCAGAAAGAAGCAGAACTTACATTCCCAAACCTAATTAACAAAATTTGAAACTGTCAAAGCTCAGTAATCAAATACAAACGTGACAGAATCCAGTATCAATTTTACAGATAATCTAGAAAATTTAATTTAACAAACTTGAGCCAAAATTGCATCAACAATCATCTCCTCCCATCTTTAATTTCTTCGCCTCAACATTCATATATAGTTCACACATTGGTAGGCTAATACTTCTATACTGGTTTTCCACCTCACAACCGATATGTAAGTTGGAGCGCTTGGCTGCAAGAATGGATGAGCGACTCCTGGGTTAGGTCTGAAGTTGTATCAAAAGCGCACCTTACGTTTTCGTGCTGTGTATTTCGTGTCCGGAGGTACAACATTTCCTTTTCTTCTCATTTGTTCCTTTTTCTTCAGCACCCATTCTCCGCCTTTTCCTTTCTTTGTTGTTTTCTGCTTCTTCCTGGGCCTGTGCCGGTCTGAAATGCTAACCTACATGAGCATATAAAAAATGTACTCGTAATGACACGAATTTATAGCTGAAATGTTTTCTTTACAATTTCAGGACAAAAGATGGAAAGAAAGTGTTCAGTTTACATAAGAACAAATTAAAGCTCTGAGGAAAACATTGCATAGTTAAGAGATTGCATGAAATGGCAACTTACCGTTTGATTTTCTTCATCTCCACTGCTATCGTCATCATCAGAGCAACTCTCTTCATCTTCAAGTTTTGCCTTAGGCAGCTCAGTGTTTAAGGATGGTGGACCACAAGTGAGGACTAGATATTCTTTTCTACTTTTCGAACTGCAATGAAACAATTGTCCTCACATAACGGTAACTATCAAGGAGGAAAATGTCACCCAGCAGATAGATATGTTTACGTTATCGAATGAATTTAGCATTTAAACAATATTGCTAAAGCAGTTGCTTTTTGAAAATTCAATGTCTATTAGGACGATATTCAAGAAGATTGAGGGAAGATAGAAGAGATAGAGGTAAGGAGTGAGAAGCTGCGCAATGAACAGAATGAAAATGCTTATTAACACCATTCTTACAAGCAGTCCATTAGGTAAGAATTGCTCTAATCATACATCTTCAACACCCTGTAATTATTTTATCTTATTATTGGATATTAGGCTATGGTTATACAATTAGTTATAAAACTGCAGTTTAAACACATGAGTTTTTAATGCGTGCATATATAGGTATAGATAGTGTAAAATTGTGTGATAACTTATATATATGCTTATGCTAAAAATTTATTATTTGTTCATTAATTACAAAATATATAAAATGAAGAATTATCTTACTAAAATGAGAAAGAGATCTACTTAGTGAATGAGATGATGCCAAGTGGCATCAATTCTTGCAGAAAATAAAAAATACAACAGAAAATCAGAAGGAAGTCCCATTAGGTAAGAAACAGAAAAAGAGGAAGAGTTTTCAGCCAATTATAAAGGAAGAAAAGAGAAAGGTAAAAAGGAAGGAGAAATGAGGATGACAAGAAAGTGAAAACGAAAGAGCACACGATTAAGGTTTGGGATCTTTTATACTAAGAATCATAAATATCTTTTGTGAAATCAATGCTTGAGCTTAATCATTGATTTTACAAATTGTATGCTTAGATTAGGGATTTGATATACAAATACAAACAAGTATGTTGATATAAATTCCATAAACATATTTCTTTTATGCATAGTTTTGTGTATTGACCAAAAAAAATGTATGTTGACATAAGTTGAAGATCCTCATACTCTTTTTAAATGGATTCATTCCAACATTCTGGTTTAATAAATCTTGTACTTTCTATTAACACATTATTTATTCTCTTTGAAACCAAATCCTCGCCCCCTTGTTCACTTTCTAATCCAATGGTCATCTTCCCTAATCCATATCTAACTTTCTTTATTGTTTCTTTACAATAACGCCATTTGGCATCATCTATTAGCCAAGGGATTTTTTAAATCATCAGCAAATTGATCCTTTATTCTTCATTATAATTACTCTTTAGGTCTAACTAAATATTATATATATATATATATGACTTAAATACAAATTACCTATCTGAGGTATGACCTAAAACAAGTAGAATCAACTTATTAAGTTATTGACAATTAACCCCCATTTCGTTTAATGGAAACTGTTAAGGTTAAGGCATGGAAGGGTAATATGATCTTTTACTAATTTTTGACTAGTCACAGTTTAAGGCGGGCAGTATTTAATAGAACTGACATACAAAATAATTAAAAAATAAATTTTAGAATTGAAATATGTACAGATAAAACAAAGGAAAACCAAATAACTCTTTGGAACTAAACAAATACTCAATTCCTATCCGGCTCACGAACAAGGATATCACCGAACTCTACTTCAAGTAGTTTGACAATGGTAATGAATTTTTTTTTTTTTTTTTTTAATTGGGCTGAGTGAACTACGTAAACAAGTTGTGTTATAATCTTTCATATGGAAATATGGAATTTTTAATCAGGTGCTTTGGTTTTCTAACACACAATCAACTACAACTAGTCAGAACCAAAATGGAGTTTCAAGTCAGCAACTTAGCCAAAATGCACCTAAAACTTCTCAGCATGGACCAGTTTAGTAGTTACGTTGTTTATAAAAACAGAACCAAGTTTATATCAAGTTACTAAGTAAGTAATTGATTTTTTTTTTTCTTTTTTTCTCTTTCGAACAGGGAATCAAGGCGATGACAATGACATTACGAATACATAGGGTTAAATTTAATTTACTGTCAATCGTAGAAAGTAGTTATGTTGTTTATAAAAACAGAACCAAGTTTATATCAAGTTACTAAGTAAGTAATTGATTTTTTTTTTCTTTTTTGTCTTTCAAACAAGGAATCAAGGCGATGACAATGACATTACGAATACATAGGGTTAAATTTAATTTACTGTCAATTGTAGAAAGTAATGTTTTGTGTTGGATTTTGTCATACTAAAAATAGAAGTCAAGTTAAGGCAATGGTAACAGCACTACTAATATAGGGGATCAGACTGGGTAAATTGTTGTCAATGACAGAAAGTGGTGTTTTGTGTACTATTTTGAGATACTGTTTAAGTCCTTTTTTTTTTTTTTTCTTCCTGGAAAATTATAATGTTAATTTTAGGGTAATGATGATGCCCAAATCTGCTGTATTTTGAGAACACCTAAGCTGGGATATATTTTGCTACATGTGGTCAAGCCTTTATATGAATGTTTTATGGAGGTTGAATATCAACATTGGATATGAATGCCTGATGGCTATGGATTATTGAATGTTTTATTAGTATAAATAATTTTTGTATGTTTACCTTTGATATGGATGTTTTAAAGTGCTCTACAGTGCAAGACTTAAAATCACCCTGCCAAAAACTGATAAGCAGTAATGGATTTATTCACTCAAATCAGATATTATTAAGGCAATAGTTTTGGTCAAATCAGCTATTATATATATATAAATATATATATATTTTAGAAGCGTTTGTTTAGTTCCCGCTTTGGTGGTTGATAGCAAGAGTTGATTGGTTTTCCTCTATTTTGTCTGTAGATATATCAATTCTAAAATTTATTTTTTAATTATTTTGCATATCAAATCTATTAAATACTACATGCTTTAACCATGTGACTAGTCAAAAATTATTAAAAGAACACATTACCCTTCCATGCCTCAACCTTAACAGTTTCTATTATATGGAATGGGGGTTAATTGTTAATAACTTAATAAATTGATTTTATTTGTTTTAGGTCATACTTCAAGGAGGTTTTGTAATTAAGTCTAATTAACTATATTACCCTTCCATGTCTTAACCTTAACAATTTCTGTGAAATGAAATGGGGGTTAATTGTCAATAACTTAATAAGTTGATTCTACTTGTTTTAGGTCATACCTCAGATAGGTAATTTGTAATTAAGTCTAATTAAGTCTATATATATAACTTTTTCTTTTTTTTTAATGATATCCCAATTTACATCAATGTAAATTGAGATTCCTACACAAAAAAGGTGAAAGAATCCTGCACCAAATAAATTTTATATATGTAAATATATATATGTATAAATATAGTATTTATTAATTTTAAGTTTAAAGTTCAATTATAATTTTATAGTGGTATAAATTGTAACTAAGGTAATATGATTCACGATAAATCAAGAGATTTATAATTAATATTTAAGAAAGCCTAAAAATATATTGCCATCAGGTCCCTTCTGTGCTTTGTCTTAAGTCAAGAGACTAATAAAAAAATAGTGGATATGGGTTTCATAAATCTTATTAAACATTATAAATACTTGCTTATAAAATTTAATTAAAAAGAAAAACTAAAACAGTTAGCAAATCCTAGGACAAAGATCGACCTGAGTGTGTTTTCTCTTGGGAAAGCCTCATTTTTCTTCCTCCTTCATAAAGGAGAAAAACTTAGGGTGGAGAGCAAGAAGCACAAGCCAAAACCTCCATGAGCGGATAAGCCTCTCATGCTTTCCGGCCAAATTTTCAGTCTAGAATTTTCTAATTGTTTTCAAAATATTTTATTTAATATTATAAGCAAGCATTTATAATGTTCAATTAAGCTGCCAAAACCCTTATTTATTATTTACTTATTGGTCCTTCAACCTAAGACAAAACATTTGTAAATAATTAATTAATAATTACTTAAAATCAAGCTCAGAAAGAGACCTTAGGATTATTAATTTTGGCTTTCTTAAATATAAATTACTTCTAAAAAATTTTTACTAAATGTATATTACTTTAGTTTTAATTTATATCACGATAGTTCCAAATTGTAATCGAGAGAGAAAAAAAAAAAAAATCCAATCATGATCATGACAACAACAATCCTCTTTTTTTACCCCAAAGAATGTTCATTGTTTGGATTGATTTTACAAAAGGTGAAAAAAACTTGATAGAAAAACTCCAAGTCAAAAAAAACCACTATTTTTTACTTGGAAATTCTCAACCCAAAGTTAGAGAGAATCCATCTTGTAGAATATGTGAATGAATAATGAACAAGGCCTCTGAATCATTCTTCTTATCAGGTGAACTAAGAAAATAGTCTAAAAACACTTCCTATTTTTTTTTTTTTTAATGATTTTTCATGCCAAGAATTTGCTTAGCTAACCCCAAATCATTCATACCAAGGCATTTATTGAGATCTCTCTTTAATTTCAAATTTTTTTATAGTATTAAAATTATTTAGAATTGTAACTAACATTGGATTATCTCAACAAGTGTTTTCTTTTTTTAATTAAAAAAAAAAATTCTCAAACTTTCTAGTGTTGTGACCAACCATCAACATATCATCCACATAAAAGCACGGATATGATAAAATATGAATTCGTATTGCTGATGGTACTTAGTCTCTAGTTGCAACTTGCAAGAAAAAGATTTCATAATTGTCTCATAAAACTTGGTTTTAAATTATGTTGTTCGCTTGAGCTTCCTGTAATATTTTGTCAAATAGTTAACTAATTGTATTGTTAAATTTTTTTATTCTCACTGCAAATCTCAGGACCTATATTCGGGAAGCTTTGTATATCTTTATTCACATCTTCTACAGGAGAGACTCTCTTCAACTGCTATCAAGCTATTTTCAATATTTGTAAAATCAATTCAAACATTGAGGATTTCTCCTAAGAGAAAAGGCATAGCACTCGTGACTCTGATTGGATTTTCTCTCTCTAATATATATATATATAAAAGAGTTCTCACATGAGGTATTCCCCACTCTAGTGTAAAGTGAGGGATCACTAATGGTCGTTGGATTCAATCCAGCAGCCATCAGTCAATACAAAAATAGATATTAAATTAAACTTCAACTTTTGGACAAATAACAAACACCTATAATAAATATTCGTTGGATTCAATTCGTATCAAAAATCAAAATAGAAAGATGGAGAGAGAGTGAGAGTGAGAGTTTGAGAGAGATGAAGAGAGTAAAAATAAATAGATTTAGCTAGATAGGTGTGTGCATTGTTCGTAAATACGGTCGCGTATGACCGTATATACGCCCGTACGAGCATATCAATAGTGAGACATGCCGATATGCTCGTATTGGAGCCAAAAGCTACCAAAATCCATCTCATGCATACAAGACGGTCGTATATGGCCATCTCATACCGATATGGCCATATATGGGTATATTTGATTGGTCAGGAAAATTAAAAAAAAAAAAAAATCAGTTATATTAATGAAAAAAACTCTAAAATCCCACAAACCAGAATCGATCGACACTCTCTTTCTCAAATCGGCACTCTCCTATCCTCACCAGCAACTTTAGCTTTCATTTCCGTCCAGTTCTCTCACGGGTAGCTCTCATTTCCGTCCAGCTCTCATGTGGGATCGAAGAGCAATAGAAAGTAGAGGAGAGGAGGAGAAGCAAAAGAGGAAATGAGTGATGTACTATAAAGCATTTGACTTTAGATTTCGTTTTTTGTATGTTAATAAATTAATTTTTCTAACACCAGGTGCTCAAACTATGCCTTACCATGTGTAACAAACACTTTAACCATTTTTTTTTTTTTTTGAGAAAAACAGACACTTAACTTATTGAAGGGTAAAGAGTTGGTCATGTGACATAAATGTTTATTTAAGTAAAATAAATAATGAATATAAAAAATAAATGTTTATTTAATACAAAATAAATATTAAAAAATTTAAAAAATGTAAAAAATAATATTTTTGAAAAATAAATATTAAAAAATTTAAAAAATTATTTTTTTTTTTTTAAATTATTTTTGATCGATAAGTTTGTACCAACTGTACCAGGTGTACCATATAGTACCACGATCGGATGCCCATATTGCACCGTACCACATATTTATGAACATTGGATGTGTGTAACATAAATGTGTATATAGAGAGGAAGGACCTTTTTGTGTTTATCAAGGTGGGTAAGGTTGCTTGTACGTGTTTGTTACTTGTCAAAAAATTGAAGTTTAATATTATATATATTTTTTGTAATTACTAATGGCCGTTGGATTGAATCCAATAACCATTAGTGATCCCTCACTTTACACTAAAGCAAGGGATCCCTCATGCTTATATATATATATATACACACATATAAAACGCACTCCCCGCCTTTATATATATATAGACAATAACGTACCACAATATATTAATTACTATGCAACCATAACCTAAAATTAAATAATAAGATATAGCAACAGCAGGATATCACATGTCTAGCATACCTATGTGGGTAATCGACAACTACGCCACCGGCAAATCCAGCTCGCATAGCAGAACTCAATATCAACTCACGTTGGGCTAAACTTTCAGGATATACTTGAAATACCGCTCTAGCTCCCCTAGCCAGGCATCTATACAAAGATCCAAAGAATGCCCTAAAAAGAGATTGAGCAGAACATATTAACACTGAAACTAAGAGATTCCTGATGCAAAACATATTGCAGGGACTTTAACTTTACAGATTTGATCGAAACAGTTTATAGAGGGAGAGGGACAGATCCCAACACAGTTGAATGTTAGTTATGACTCACGAAAGTTTAACAAAACAAAAATGATGAGAGTGCCACTACGTACTTCAATCTTAACCGAGGCTCATGAGAGGACTTGTCAGCATTGCATAACCACTGCTCAGCCAGTCAAAGGTCAAAAAAGGAAAATGAGCAAGATGCATCCACTAACATATCATAC
The DNA here is from genome assembly GCA_022984855.1 of Dimocarpus longan. Lineage (NCBI taxonomy): Eukaryota > Viridiplantae > Streptophyta > Magnoliopsida > Sapindales > Sapindaceae > Dimocarpus > Dimocarpus longan. The sequence continues at coordinate 28,158,499 of CM041016.1, read as the reverse complement.
AATAACAGTTTGGTAGGTTCAAGGTTTCGCGATGTAACATGTTTAAAACTGAATCCAAACACAAATAATTTGGTTTTTTGTTCATTATTTCAATAGGAAAGCGTGGGCATCCAAAAGAATCCATAAAAAGTGAAAGAATTTTGCTGTGTGTAAAATATTTTAGAAGCCAAAACAAAATGAATAAGCTGGTCTCTTGCACAGCTCTACAATTGTTGGGCCTAGAATCCATATACTTATCAAGATAAAGTAAGCAAACAGCAAACCTGAACAGCAGAGATACTGATAGCCCCATCAATAACCCCAGAGCGAAATCCTAAGCCCTGCAAGAAAATGGAAACATATTTAAGATCCCTTTAGCTACAAATTGAAGTTAAAGATAAACAACATGCACGTTCAGTAATATGAATGAAAATTACTGAAAAAAGAGTGCGAAACACAAACTTATCCGATAGGCAGTTAAAGTAACTGCCTGACAAGCAAGAAACGAGCAAAAGAAATCACAAGATGAACTGTATAAAGGATATGCCTCAGTAAGGTGAACAAACAAGAGAGAAAGAGAGAAGCATTACATTAAGCAAATAAAGGAAAAGGAAAGGCAGTATCATTTCCCAGAAACAGATAAACGTACAAATTCAGAAAGAACAGAAAAAGAAAATGGACTTGACCCATATAATTCCTTCACTTCCCTTTCTTGCTCAAATGAAAACGACTTATTGAACCTATCCTCTTCAACCTAGCCCTAAGGCCCCTAACCACTATAAAACATGTCTTCTATTTACGATAATAATGAGCTATCTGTAGTATCATGAAGATCTAACAACATGAAAGCCAAGCCTTGGTAGATACCTGACCCATGTCTTTTAGTAGAAGATCACCTTCAGCCTCTCGCTCCAATGCAATATCTTGATTTCAAAGAAACTTATATTACAACTTACATTTTAATAAGAAAAAGACATACCAAATTAAAAATTTTGCATACCAAGCATAGACGGTGAAATGTCTAGCCCAATCCAATGATGCCCATTCTCTGATAATGTCTCCCCACTTAGACCTGATCCACAACCTACAAAAAAATACCCCAACTCAGTAAAAAGCCAACAACCGAATCTTTACATTACATACAATACACCTCTAGAAAACCGACAATGTAGTCCGTTAAAAATCCAGTTCACAATATCTCAGAAATCATAATCTACAACAATAAACTTCACATAGAAATTCCTACCAAAAGCTTCATCAGAGATGAAACACCCAAACTCAATTTGTCTAATGAATAAACCGATTCAAGCTGGGATATCTAGCATAACTGATTATCACAAACACTCAATACATACAACAATACTTGAAGCAGTACCAATATGAAAAAACCATAAAATTATCTACAACATTGGTGACATATTTCATATTTCCAGATACATTTATACAAATTTAGACCCCAATACATCCAACGAAACCAATTTACATAATTCAAAATTAAAAATATATATATATACATATATATATATATATATCATTGAATTATCTACAACATTGGTGATATTCGTCATATTTCCACCAATATTTCCACAGATTTAGACCCTAGTATATCCAACAAAACCTATACTTACATCATTGAACATTAATAAAATATATATATATATATATCATCGAATTATCTACAACATTGGCTATATTTGTCATATTTCCACCAACATGTCTACAAATTTAGAGCCTAGTATATCCAACAAAACCTATACTTACATCATCAAACATTCATTTTAAAAAAAATCATCGAATAATATACAACATTGGCTACAATGTTTTTTATACTTTGACCAATATTTCTACAAATTTAGACCCCAATGTATCCACCAAAACCGATATTTACATCATTGAAGATACATGAAAAGCAACAAAGGTGAATGAAAAGTTACCGATATCAAGTAACAATCTGGGGACTCCATCATTAGGCAAAGCAAGAAGCTCCAATGCTCTCTCCGACAGCTTGGCCTATCAAAACAAAACAAAACAAAACAAAACAAAATTCAATCTCCACCATCATCAAAACAAAAAAAAACATCAAAAGAGAGAACGAAAAGAAGAACCTGAATTTCGATGATACGTGAAGAGGACGTGTACTTGCGAGCCTCCACATCGTCGTAGAAGATCTCGGGTGGCGCTTTCAGCTCTGGACGGCTCGACATGGCTCTTTCTTGGGTCGATGGAACCGCAAACCCGAATCCTCAACTGGGTTTAATTCAGTTTCCGAGGGAGAGATAGAGAGTGAAGTGAAGAAGCAAAACCCGAGTGAAATTTGAGGTTTTTAGGGTTTGGGAGGCTTAGGGGATGATGTGGGGCATGTGCACCCCGTTACTAAGTACACCCCACTTCGATATTTCATTTTTTAAAAAATAATTTTAGTGAGATTTGTTTATAAGACTATGAAACGAAACTATGGTGAAATCATAGCTTTTTTATGTTAAAAAAGGTTCCGTGATATTTTTCATTTTAAGGAGTTTTTTCATATATATTAAATTTTAAAACAAAATTAGATAAAAATAGGACTTGAACTTTTAATCTCTTAAAAAAATGATACAATGTATAAGAATATAATATATAAATGGTAAAACTAAAAATAACTTTTTGTTATTAAATGGGCTGTGATTACACATTAGAATTTATTTTAGTAACTTTAATGCAGCGTATTTAGTAACTTCAAGCTTTTTCTTTTTTTTTTTCTTTTTTTTAGGTGTTTGGTATTGATTTGATTATGTTCTCAAAAAATTGACATCAATTATGTTAAAAATATATTGTAACATAATGTATTAGTATAAATGTAAAGAAAGAATGCACTAATAATTTGTGACGTCCGTCTAGACCAAAAAATTATAACCCCAACTAATTAGTATTCTTTGAAAAAGTAAGAGAAAAAGTATTTTGTAACATTGCAAACTATTCTATCTTAATTTTTAACATTGTAATCATTGTTCAAAAGCTTGACAAGTTTCGCTAAGTTTTCGGCAGGTTTTCACTAATTGTCACTGCGCCAATTCGAGAACGCTTAGATCGGAGGTCTTGCTCGTTGGAGGTGGATACTCGATGTAAAGCCCAGAATTTTCTTTTTTTATAAGAAGTAAAAATTTTTTCGATGAATAATAATTTTAAGTGAATAGTATTTCTGAATAAATAGTGATTTTTGAAAAACGGATCTCGAAAATATGAATAATGATTTTTTAATGAATAGTATTTTCGTATGGATAGTATCCGTGTAAATAGTAATTTTCAGAAAGTGAACCCCATAAATTAAAAGTTCCAGAATAAGTATTAGAGTTAAAAAAAAAAAAAAAAAAAAAAAAAAAAAAAACCGAAATGGATTAAAAATGATTTCGCCTGAGTAGATCTTAAGAGCTTCGAAGAGTTATAGATGAAATTACCCTTTTTGGAAAATGATGGGTAATGATGATTTTACACCCATTTGAATTTTTTTATGTATGAAATTGAGAGATAAAATACCTAATTAGAGTATTATATAGTCAATTGGATGATGAAATAACCATTAAATATTTTTTTAAAATTATTTAGATTTGAATGAGAACTTAATTCATTAGAGGGTAAAGTAGATATTTTCAAATTCAATAACACATGAATTATATATAAAATCTCAATCTAACTGGATCCAAGAGATTAATTGAAATTCAATTTATTATTATTAATTTAATTTGGTTTCAATTTTATAAGTACAGAAGTTTGTGAATAAATATCCAGTTGAATGATATTTTTAAAAGGAATTAAGAAAGTTTGGTTAAAAGGAAAAAGATCATCGGGGTTAAAATGAAAATTCACATATGTTGGCAAAATTATCAACCAGTTTGTGAGTTTTTTTTTTTTTATAATAATAATAATAATCTTATTGAAATACATATACATATATATATATATATATAGGTTAGTGGTGGGACTCATTGAAAGAAAAATAATATATATATATACATATATATGTTAGTGGATGGTATTGAGAAAGAAAAACTAATAAAATAAAAAGAGATAAGGTTGGCATTAGAAAGAAATGAAGACGTGGTGCCGGTTGATGAAGAAATAATAATAATAAAAATATATGTTGGTGGTGGGATAAGCTATTGAACATATATATACGTAGATATACATAAATGTTGATGGTGGGATTTTGTTTAGCCGATTGAGAAAGAAAATAATAATAAAATAATAAAATAAAAGAAAATGATAATGTGATGATTGATGAGCTTTTGTTTAAAAAATACGATACCCCAAAATTTCTCACTTGCATAAGTTTGGAGAATTCTTTTTCCTGTTGAAGGAATCTGCAAAGGGGGTAAGTTCTGACAAATATGCTTAATCTGCTAAACTGATTGGGTTTGCTGAGAACTCCAAGGAGAATGATGTTTTGTCAGCATGTTTGATAATGGTTTTGTAAGAACGGCAGCACTGAGAATAAAAGCTCTGATGTAATTTACTAAACCAAGAAATTATTAAATTTTATGTTGAGTATTGAGCTGATCAAGAAACTTGAGCAATTGGTGAATGAGAATATCATGATGAGTACGTGGGTATATATATGTGTGTCTTGGAAACAAAACAAACACAGAAGTCATTCGGACAACAAAAGAACAAAAAAATTGATGAAAAAAAAAAAGGAGAAGCTGAGAAGAAGAAAAAAATATATATATATTTTGGGTGGTCCGATTATTTAGATAAGTGAGTTTATTTTAATAAGATTTAAATTTCAAAAAATTAGTTTACTTTTCTGTAAGTTTTAAATTAAGTTTTATGTGATTTGAGGATGGATTCAGGATTATAAGAAATCATATGGAAACTCATTTTAGAGCCAAAATAAGTAAAGGAGTTATGTGAGTGTCTCTTCCAAAATATTTTCGAATAATTATATTTTCATTCATGTGATTTTATGGTTTATATTTAAAGATTTTGCGTTAAAATGTTTAGAAAATAATTTTAAAGTAAATAAAGTTATTGAAACTTCCTGAATGAATTATTAAAGTTTTAAAGAAATGTGAAATGTGGCATTTGTAAAACAATTGAAATATAAATGTTTTACAAACCTATGATACGCCTAATAAATATTCCTGAACATGTTAAAGTTAAGAGCAAAATACACAAAACCCCTTAAGGTAAGGCCTTAAATATCCATAGTCAAAGTTTGGTTTTAATAACAAAATAACCTCAGCTGAACGGTCAAAATACGTTAAAATTGACAGTCAACTTTGATTTAAAGTGAAAAAACATAAATGCCCTCAGTTATTAAAATTAATTTTCACCCAGAAACCTTCATCAATTTTATCGATCTAAAGGTTTCTGCTCATCCAGAAACCTTCTTCTCCACCCAGAAACCTTAATCAATCTGAAGGTTTCTGCTTACCCATCAATCTGAAGGTTTCTACTCATCCAGAAACCTTCATCTGCATCCAGACATCAAAAATCCATCTGCATCCAGACATCAATCGCCATAAAAATCCATCCAAACATCAATATGTAAAAACCCAAACACATTATTAATCATCTGTAAAATCCCAAAGACATTATCAATCATCTTTTTCAAACCTAGACAAACTCATCCAGACATCATCTTCAAACAGATCTGGGTTTGAACTCAGACGAACTCAGATCTGGGTTCGTCGAACCCAGACGAACCTAGATCTGGGTTCGAGACAAAACGAACCCAGATTTGGGTTCGAGATGGAACCTAGGGAACCTGAACCTAGACGTCTGGGTTTGACAAACCCAGACTGGGTTCGTCGAACCCACAGACCAACCCAGATTTGGGTTCGACTGAGTTCGTTGAACCCAGATCTGGGTTGGTCCGTGGGTTCGATGAACCCAGTCGAACCCAGATCTGGGTTCGTCGAACCCACAGACGAACCCAGATCTGGGTTCGTCTGTAGGTTCAACGAACCCAGGAGGTTCGTCTGGGAACCCAGAGCTGGGTTCGATTGACGAACCCATTCGAACCCAAATCTGGGTTCGTGGAACCCAGATGTCTAGGTTCCCAGATCTGGGTTCCATAAAGCACCATGTGAGCGAGAGAAGAAGAAGAAGGCGGTGGAGGTCTGGTGGTGGAGAGAAACTGAGAGAGATAGAAAAATGGTTTTAGTAATATTTATTATTAGTAAATGACGAAACTAGCTCTGGTCAATCAAATGTTGACTAACAGTTACTGATGGCCTAGGGGTATTGTGTTATTAAAACCAAATTTTGACTATGGATGTTTAAGCCCTTACCTCAGGGGGGTTTTGTGTATTTTGCTCTAAAGTTAAAGATAAATCAGGGGACAATACCTATTACCTGAATCTTTGAAGGCCTAAGAGAGGGAGTAGCCGGACAGTTGCATCCAAATCCATAAAGGTCGAGGCCAAGACCCAAGAATGGGGATGGACTGACCCGTTACATAAAAAGATTGTCTCACCCAGAAACACATAGAGTAATCCAGTCAGAGTACTTGAATCCATGCATGATAGTGTCAGAGGTGTCTATCATTAACAGCGAGAGGGACTGAGTCACTTAGTCTAGTTAGTTTGTCGTCCATGCACGAATTAGGGTATATTATAGCTAGTGCCTTACTGGACAGGAGACCAAAGTAAAGGTAACTTCCGTGGAGGTCTGAGTGAAGATACATTTCGCTCGTATCTAGAGTATCATATTACACAGATTAAAAGAGGTTGGCCTATTTTTATATAGAGATTTTCCTAAAATTCTATTGTCGCCATTGTTTATGTTTTACAGCAAAGAATTTAAAAGTATTTTAATATGGTTTTCCGAAATCGGATTTATAAAGTATGATTTATAATTGTAATGAAAGTTTACTAAAATATTTAAACTCAAATATTGATTTTAAGGAAAACCAATTTTATTTTCATAATATTGAAATGTTTATAAATGTGTTTTAAAGAATTTTAAGGAGGTTTAATTTTTGAAAACAAAAACATGATAGATTTTATGATAGTCACTGAGCTCATTTAGCTCACCCATATTTTATGTTTTATAAACAAAACCTCCCTAGGAACATGTACAGGGACTACTACATTTATAGCAAGGACTCCGACATATGATTAGACGGGCTGAGTCGTGCGTGCTGCATGTTTATGTGTATAAATGTTACAGATAATTTTTTTAAAGAATTGAATGCTTGTAAAGTTATACATATATTCATTCATTTGTATATATTTTTTGAAAAATGTGTAGATGTGTATATATATGCATGACATATAATTAACTTTCAAATTGTCTTTAAATTTAAATATATGTTTGTGGTTACTTGTGGCTTTGAAATTAAAAGGGCTTGAGGCTCACAAGTTGAGAAAATATTTGATTTTAGAAATGTAAAACTTTTCTATGATTTGTTATAGGGTGGCATATTTAGAAAAACAGACGTTATGCTACCCAAATTTTTATTAAATCTATTTTATAAATGTAGGAAGAAAAAAAAATTCCACCCGTTCCCTTTTCCAAAAGAAATTCATAAAATGATTTATAGTAAATAAAAATGGTTTAGTTTCACGGGAATCTTTCAGTCGGACTAGATATCGGTTGGAGGGTCACCGTGAGGTTGCTAATGGGCTTCCAATCATATGGAAATAAAGGTATAGGAATGAAGGCCCATCGGGTTGGTATCAAAGCCGAGGTTTTGAAATAGGATTATATGTTTTTATATTTTATTGTATGAATAGAGCAACCCAAACGATTTTTATTATGGTCATGCATATGATTTTATTATTAGGATACATCATGATAAAATAGATTTATGAAATCACAATACGATGCACAAACAGGGTCGTAGGGGTCCTCGTAGAGCCCTATTAAGAGCTCCAGTACCTGATGTATCCTCCGCCTAGGAGGCAGAGAGCGCAACGGGGTCAGTAAATGTCCCCGTAGATCAAACCCGTCCAGGACCGTCAGCTCTAGTGGAACTGACTAGTGAAAACTTTAATATGGAACAGGTCGTCCAGATCCTGATGGCAACAGTACAACAGTTGCGAGAGGCCCTCAAGGATCCGGAACGTACTGGTAAGCTGGGAGCAAAACCGTTTAATGGGAGTGGCAACCCAGAAAGCCCCATAGCGTGGCTGGATAGGGTCACCAAGATATATAGAATGATGGGGTGCACGGATGAACAGAAAGTACTGTTATCCTCATTCCTACTGAATGACCTAGCGAAAGATTGGTGGGGAGGTCCTAGAGAAACAACATCCAAGTAGGGTGTTCTAGGCATTATTTCAGGGTAGTTCATAAACAGATTCTATTTGAAGAGCTACAAATATGCCCAGATCGAAAAAATTTTCAGACTGAAACGGAATAGGGATCAACATCCATGACCAAAAATGAAAAGAAGTTTTCCAAACTTGTCTGGATTTCCCATTTATTGCCAATGAAGAGGAACAGAAGTGTAAGAGATTTATTACCGGTCTGAATCTCAGTCTTTGGATCCATCTATCATCGGCCTCCCAAAAGCACTTTGAGGAATTAGTTGAGACAGCGATGAGCGACAGCCATCGCCCAAACCGGGAAATCAGAGCTTAAGCACAACAACTTCATCGTGTACTAGGAAAGTGTTGATGTCCGGATTTGGCTCCCTAGTCAACGAGGTTCATTTTGTGCCCAAGCTACAGTTCCAGGTAGTTGATGTGGATTGTGAAAAGTAAAAGTGAAATAATAAGAGGAGATTAGAGGCGAGGAGCAAGAAACACAAGAGGATTTTAGAGTGGTTCGGCCTAAAAAGATGCCTACATCCACTGTTTACTCTCTTACTATTTTAGCAGAGTATCGGCACTCAAAAGATTGTCTCTTCTTTTACAATGAAAATCCCCCCTATTTATAGAGAAAAGGGAGGAGCTGTAGTAAAATAGAGTAAGACAAAAATATACAGTAAACTGAAAACACAATGATGGGTCATATTTAATGCGCCGGAATTTCATTTAATGCCACTAACAGTGCATTAAATACAGCCGAAATTACATTTAATGCGGCCGAATCCCTCACTTCTGAGCTCTGCCCAAGTGGGGATCTCGGGTGGCTGATCTGTACGGGTCATTAGAGGCCACCAGAATCTTGGCTATCGTTCCTGGCAGAGATGGAGTGCTTGGCACATCTTGCGCTGTATTCTGCATGGCATCTTTGACTTATGCTGACTTGCGACTAAAAGGGGGGGGGCACGGCTGAGATAGACTTTCATGCGGACAGGATATTCGGCTGGAGTGACGAACAGATGAACTTCTGACGGAGCGGGTACTTGAAGGGTTCAAGAGATGGATCATGGATTAGTACTTCCGCGACCAACCGTAGAATTATGCAAGCGGTTTCGTAAGCGAGCAGGCATGCAGGCATGCTCAGAAGTTATCGAGTAGCAAGGAGAGCAATTCTTACCCGAGCGAAATAGATTCTATTGGTCATTTTCCAACGAACAGCTTAAGCGAATAGAATCGGCGAACAGGCGTAGTAGGCAGTCTAGACGAACAGGCACAGCGATCAGCTCAAGCGAACAGATACAACGATCAGACTGAGCGAACAGAACAGACGATCAGCTTGAGCGAAAAGACCTGATCGGCGTTGCATGCAGAATAACAAACATATCACTGATCGGGGAACCAACATTATTCGCGGGTAAATTGGTGATCAACAGGGGACTTGGGATACGAACAGAATGAAGAGTCTGCATGTCGTACAGATTTGTTGTCAGAATAATGGTCAGGATGAGAAGCAGATTACTAAGCCTTTGAGCCGTCGGGCCCGCACTGTAGATCCCCTCTGACCTAATAGGCCTAGTTACTAAATTACTCATAACATAAACCCCCTAGCTCTTGGTGCTTTATAAAGGACCAGGAGCTATAAATTCATTGACGAGCATATTTGGCGGGAACAATTACGCTACCTTTTAAATTTTGCTTTATCTCTAGGCCACGTAGAGCTTCCCCTGGCAGCGGTTACAAGTCACACCACATGTCGTACGCATTTAATGCATGTCACTCAACTAACACGCTGCATGATGGTAAAATCTCGAGAATCGCGCCATACCGTCAGATTAGAGGCGATTACACAGTTGTCTCGATCCAACGGTTGGGGCTTGGCTGCCTTTCAAAGAGGGTGATACTCCATCTTTTTCTCTTCTGACGTTTTCAAAAATCAGGGACTCCCTCACTCCTCGCTTTCTTCTCCGATTTCATATTCCCATTCGCCGATCCTTGATCAGAGCCACCGGTCACCACTGCATCCAAGGTAAGGTTTCTTCTCTCTCTACTTCCATCATTTTCATCATCATCATTTTTCATTTCATTTCTTCATTTTTTGCATGGCACTCATTTTCCAAGAGTCTGGACCGGTGCAGGCGGAGCATCTCCGTACTGCCTCTAGTCCGGTTGGACCCGGAATACCTATGAAATAATTTTACTTGCTTCTCTCTTCCTCTTCCTCTTTTCTTCTCCTTTAGCTTGAGATGAACTTTATCAAATGAGGCCCTTACTACTCCCTAAATGGCTTCCCAGGCGCACGACTTGACGCTTAGGGACAGTAGGCTTAGGTTTTCTTTATTCTTTGGGTCTGGTTGGCTGTCAGCGGCCTAACTAGCTGCTTCTTTTATAGATGTCAAGTCGTGGACGCCGATATCATCGAGTCATGTCCAGTGAAGAGGGCTCCGAGGAGGGTTCTTCTCAACGTTGTAGAGATTCTTCGAGTGCAACTACCCAGGGCGACGGGGATGCGCCGAGTTTCTCTGGGCGAGAGAAAGCTTTTGCTCGCAAGTCCTTTTATCAACACGATTCTTCCATTACTCTCGAGGAGCTCGAGGCCGTAGCCACAACGTACGGTTTCCCTTCTGGGTGTCGTGTCATGGTCCCCGCTCATCATGATCACGCGACCTCTCATCCTGAAGGGTTTACAACGATCATCCGTCAGCATGTGGACCTAGGGTTTAGGTTTCCAATTCCCCAATACCTGATCGTCTTGCTGAATGACTTAGAAATAGCTCCTTTCCAGCTTACACCGAATTCTTACGCCCAAGTGACCACTCTGGCCTATATTTTTCTCAAAAATGGCCTTCCGCCACCTATCCCGAACATAATCCAAAGCCTTTTCCTCTTTAAATCCACCACCAGCCCTAAGGCCAAAAAATGGGATAGCATTTATTATATGGCTGCTCGCAACTCACCCTATAAGGTGTTTCTACCACAGAAAGCTGGTAGATCAAATGTAGGGGATTATAAATCTCGTTGGTTTTATGTGTCCTGTCTGTCTTTGCTGAAACTTGCCAATTTGACTTCACCTTCAATCCTGGTGAACATGCCACTGCTCGCTGCTCTTGCATACATGTATACATTATCGCTTCTTTTTATTACTGACATTTTTTCATCTATGCGCAACTGTCAACAAGGGTTCAATTAGTCTCTCGAACGAGGAGACAATGGCATTTGAGAGATTTTCCGTGGTGAAGGATCTCGCGGACGATTATTTCCCAGCGAACTACTTCTTAAAGGATTTAGGACTCGCGTCTGGGCTTGGAATCAAGCCCCTCAATCTAGGATTGGACGTGGGAGTGCGAAAGAGTCAGGAGGTTTCCTCTTCTTTTGCAGGTCTTGACGAGGTTGTCTCTACCCCAGCCCCAAAGAAGCCTAAAACCATGGTGCACCTTGAGATGTATTCTCTCCCGTCCTCGCCAGCGACCGAGGCAGAGGAGCCTGAAGTAGAGATAACAGGTTCGAAGGACCCCCCAATACAGACAGCAGAGTTATCACAAATAATGGTCGACTCATCTGTTCAAAGACAGGGAATGAAGTATAAGACTGTGGGGAAGAAAACCGTGAAGCACATACCCCCACCAAAGGATGCTGCTGGCAAGGGAATCTCAATCCCTGGAGAAGAATCAGCAAGGCCCTCAGGGGCCAGAGATAGAGGAAAGGAGGCCATGGAGCCTTTCGCTAAACGTCATAAGTCTAAGGGCAAGGGGCCTATGACAGGAGGAGCTGATGAGGAACAGGCCCAGGAGGCTGATGCAGGGGAACACTTTAATGACCTGTTGGATCAGCTGCCAGAATTACTGAGATCCGATAAGCCAAACGTCTACCAAAAACATGTCAGCGGAGACTAGCTGATCTCTTATGCCGCACGCCGCAACGTGCTGGTAGGCCCTGTTCTTCACTTTGTAACCATGTATTATTTTTATACCCATTACTGACACATTATCATTTTAGACTTCATTGGCTCTTATGAAGATGCGTCGGGACTTTCCCGACCCGACAGGGGACAAAGCTTCACTCGATAAGGCGAAGAAGAAGCTGGAGGCCGAAAACAAGTAGCTCAGAGAGGAATCTGATGCTGCCAAGAAAACTATTAGTGAGCTTGAGCAGAAGCTTAAAACCGCTCACGAGCTCGAGCTGAAACTGAAGGAAACGGAGGAGTCCTTGGCTCAAGAGAAGAAGCTTCGGCATATCACCGCCTCCTCGCTCAAAGATGCTACTAAGGACGTAGACAGGGTTACTCATGAGGCTCTCTTCTAGAAGAAACGGGCTAAGGATGCCGAGAAGAAGACCGAGTCGGTGTTGTAGGATTTAACCACGGTGTAAAGGACAATCTTGCTCGTTTAAGAGAGTTATTCGGCCAGTCGGAGGCTCGGGTCTTGCGAGCTCGTCAGAAGCAACTGAGAAGACGAGTAGCAAGTTCCTGTATACCTTATGGAAACATCATCCTGAGCTGGACTTCTTATTCTTTGGGGAGGAAGGATAGAGGAGGTGAAGAAGTACGTTGCCCGTGCCGCCAAAGAAAGCCAGGCGAAGACCGCACAACCTATCCATAATAGGATCATTCCTGCAACCCCGAAGAAGAGCTCTGAATCCTCGCCTGTTCAAACTGGTGCTCCACCAGCCCAGGGCGATCTTCCCTCAGGTCCTCAAAAGTTGACGCCAGGTGGGAGAGGGGGATCATCTTCACAAGGAGTCTCCAGTAAGAAGGTTCCAAAGAATGCCCCTGCCAGCTCTTCTAAAACTTCTTAGAGCAGATGAATATAGAATTTGTCTTTCCTGCCAATAAGGCTTATTTGTCGAACATTGACATTGTGGACATTATTTTCATTTAATTCCATAACGTTTTACTACTATTTTTATCAGTATGGGATTTCTGTCGATATGCTTTGCTATTTTCTGAGTCTCATAGGTATTATCAGAATGGATTATAAACAGGTACACATTATAGAGTAAGCAACGAATCAAAATAGATAAGGGGGCTAATCGCCCATATAAATACCTTTGGAGAGATAAGGCGAGGAAAATAATCCTCTGGGTTGTGAATGTATCTTGAGGCTTTTCAATAGATAACAGCTAGTGCAAATCACAGTATGGAGCAGGAAGGAACTCCAGTGGGCGAATCAATAACTCAACTCCCTTTGCTAAACGAGTGTCATTTCGCCACAAATAATAGGTCAATTGGCCTGCTTGCGAACATTGACTGATTGATGATTAGGCCAGCTTGTACTATTGTGCAGCTGTGGCATATACAACATAAGATAATATTGATAGAGTGATATGAGTTGAGAAAGAGAGAAGACCATATGACGAGCATGTGATGTTGTTCGCAGATTTTTCTGATCGTTACCAAAACCGATAAGGGCTGTGCTCGAAAGGTAGGGGTCTGAGCATATACAGCCAACTACGCTCACAAGGTAAAACCTGAGCATTTACAGCGGGTTGCGCTCACAAGGTCGATACCTGAGCTATATAGCCTTTTGAACCTCTCAAGTTGCACTCACAAGGCCAAAGCCTGAGCATTTACAGTGAGAGTTATGGACGTTTAGGCCTCAGCTGCGCTCATAAGGTAGCAACCTGAGCATATACAGCATAATAAAACTCTCAAGTTGTGCTCACAAGGTCAGAGTCTGAGCATCTACAACGAGAGTTTAAGTCCGAGCGCTATGGTGATCAAGCTTCTATTCTGTTCGCTCATAATGGATCGGGTTGTGGCTTGTGTAGAAGAACTTATAGAGGGTGAGGCCAATCAACGAGCGGCGATTAGGTGCACAGGCTTGTGGCCGTTTTAATCCCTCTTGCCTTGTAGGGCAGGTGTGGAATCGGTATTCACCGATGTTCAGCCCCTTATCCCCGTAGGCCTCGCAAATGTTTGCACTTTAAGCTGACCCCTTGCCTTTCATGGTTGTGTACCTCACACATAAGAACACACATGAGCATTTTGTGTTAAGGGTAATTCATAATAATAAATGAATAGCTTTCATTATGTTTGTACATGATTAGCTCTAAAGAGACAATAAAAAATCAACAAGATTACAACAATTATGTATAACAGAGTCTTAAGTGAATAGCATTCCATGCCCTTGGAAGCATCGCTTCGCTCATGTCTGCCAGGTGGTAGGCTCCGTTCTTCAAGTCTTCGTGGATCATGTATGGTCCTTCCCAATTGGGTCCTAATACTCCTTCATTAGTTTTGTAGGCATTGGGTAGAATTTCCCGTAGTATGAGATCACCTGGCTTGAACTGGCGCACCCGGACCTTCTTGTTGTAGTGTTTCGCCATCCTCTACCGGTAGACGGCCGCTCTGAGACAAGCAGTTTCCCTAGATTCCTCGAGCAAGTCAAAGCTAGCGGCCAAGAGCTGATCGTTTTCTTCGGGATTGAAACTCACTCTTCGCTGACTGAAAACTTCAAACTCTGTAGGGATCATGGCTTCGGACCCATAAACCATTGAGAAGGGGGTCTCTCCCGTGGTGCTGCGAGCAGTAATCCGGTAGGCCCACAACACTTTCTGCAATTCATCTACCCATGCTCCTTTCCTAGCTTCGAGCCTGGTCTTCAGAATTTGCTTAATGATCTTGTTGATCGCTTTCACCTGACCGTTGGCCTGCGGGTGGTCTACCGCTGAGAAGCTCTTAACAATGCCGAGACTATTGCAGAATTCTAAGAACTGCTCGCTGGTGAACTGAGTCCCGTTGTCTGTCACAAATTGCTAGGGGATACCAAACCTGCAAATAATGTTGTCTCATATAAAATTCTCAACCTTTGTCGTAGAGATTTCAGCCAGCTCTTTCATCTCTGCCCATTTCGTGAAATAGTCAACCTGATGCGAACCCCGTATATAAAGATATGACACACACGATCAAATTGAAACACAACCCCAAGAAAGATTAAAACAGGTTTATAAAATAAGAAATTTTGACCCATTGATTATATGTCAATCAAGAACCAAAGTTATAAAGAACTTTGACCCAATGATTAGAACTTAATCAAGAACCAAAATTATGAAAGAAGATATTAACGCCACTCCTAAGACATAGATGAGAAGGTAGGAGATAAGTCATGGTTTTGATCGCCACAAGCATAGCTTGATAAGATCACATGTTCATAAAGAACAAGAGAGAAAATTCACTCTCTCAATTAAACATAATTGGCTGCAACTTCATTCATCTTGTTCTATTTTTATTAAGGTTACAAGACAGGCCTTTTTATAGGCAAAGAAAATAACATAATATGAAACCCTAGCCCCCTAACAATTGGACTAACTAAATATACTCATGGGCTTAAATTAAATTAAATATATCAGCCCAAATAACATCAATTAAAATAAAATACACTAACTTAATTTAAAACCCATTACAATTAAAATAAACTTAGCCCAAATTATATAAAGCCTAATTAATTCTAATTTGTCCTCAATTGCATTCAATTAACACCCAACGCCTTCAAGATTAAGCCCAATAGCTTTCAAGATCAGTGATTTTGAACTTGAACAATGTTTTGAAGCCTTGGTGACTCCTTCAAATCGTCCAAATTTGCTTTGCTTCCTTGGATCCCATCTTTAGCATCCAAAGCCTTCATGATTAAGCCTCTCATTGCCTTAAATCTCCTCATTGCCCAATTGTCTTGTGTTCCTCCATGATTGCTATCTTGGTTTCCATCATTCCCGCTTTCCTCAAAACGATTTGTCCTCAAATCGTGACCTATCTAGTTGTTTGAAGTCTTGATTGAAAACCTGAAAATAATGTTTGAAAATAACATCTCACAGTCCCTCACGTGTTTCACTCAACACTCGGAGTTTCACTTTTTTGAATTTCGTTCAATTATAATTCACCTTTATTTTTTTTAATCAAACTAGAACACACTCTCAATAATTTCAATGCAGAATTTGCGGATTGAATCACGATGAAACAATAGATAGATCTTGCAAATCATTAAATAGATGCGATGATGAAACAAGATTGATGCAAAAATAAAACTAACAAGGCAGAACAGATTGTTATACAGCTTCAACGAGAATAAAACAGATATGGAAACAGACTTAAAAAGGATGAAACAGTATGTTCGAACCGACCAAAAAAAACAATGTAATATACCCAGTAGTAACAAAGCGGCTGCAAGACACAAAAGCAGACAAGAAATTAATGATGAAACAATGTTGACGCAAAAGAAAATTGATATAAAGGTGATGGACAGTAAGTGGACTTGCAGACTACAAGGCAAAAAAAAAAAAAAACAAAAAACAAAAACAATTTTAATTGAATGACGGGTGGATGATGTGCGCAATTCAATAAGCCAAATAAAAAATTGAATTGATGTTGGAACACAACAGCAACAAGATGATGAATCGGCACTAGAAGACAAAAAAGAAAAAAAAAAAAAACTAATTGATGTGAAATCAAGAAGATTACTGTGTGTTACGGCTAATTAAAGAAAACAATAACAAAGAAAAGCTCATTGATATACGGAAAAGAAGAAAAAATAAAAGATATATCCAAACTTGAATTAATATCCAAAGCTCTGATACCAACTAATGCGAACCCCGTATATAAAGATATGACATCCACGATCAAATTGAAACACAACCCCAAGAAAGATTAAAACAGGTTTATAAAATAAGAAATTTTGACTCATTGATTATATGTCAATCAAGAACCAAAGTTATAAAGAACTTTGACCCAATGATTAGAACTCAATCAAGAACCAAAATTATGAAAGAAGATATTAACGCCACTCCTAAGACATAGATGAGAAGGTAGGAGATAAGTCATGGTTTTGATCGCCACAAGCATAGCTTGATAAGATTACATGTTCATAAAGAACAAGAGAGAAAATTCAATCTCTCAATTAAACCTAATTGGCTGCAACTTCATTCATCTTGTTCTATTTTTCTTAAGGTTACAAGACAGACCTTTTTATAGGCAAAGAAAATAACATAATATGAAACCCTAGCCCCCTAACAATTGGACTAACTAAATATACTCATGGGCTTAAATTAAATTAAATATATCAGCCCAAATAACATCAATTAAAATAAAATACACGAACTTAATTTAAAACCCATTACAATTAAAATAAACTTAGCCCAAATTATATAAAGCCCAATTAATTCTAATTTGTCCTCAATTGCATTCAATTAACACCCAACGCCTTCAAGATTAAGCCCAATAGCTTTCAAGATCAGTGATTTTGAACTTGAACAATATTTTGAAGCCTTGGTGACTCCTTCAAATCGTCCAAATTTGCTTTGCTTCCTTGGATCCCATCATTAGCATCCAAAGCCTTCATGATTAAGCCTCTCATTGCCTTAAATCTCCTCATTGCCCAATTGTCTTGTGTTCCTTCATGATTGCTATCTTGGTTTCCATCACAACCGTTACGATGGCGTACTTGCATCTTGCTCGGCCTACTGGGAAAGGCCCAATCAGGTCCATGCCTCAGATAGTAAAAGGTCATGGGCTGATCATCTGTCGGAGATAGGCTGGCGGTGCTCGGGGAACTTTGGAGAATCTTTGGCAGTTATCACACTTCCTCACCAGGTCAATGGCATCCTGCTTCATGGTTGGCCAATAGATCCTTGCCTGAGCGCCTTCTGGGCTAAAAAGAGTCCCCCAATATGGTTACCATAATGTCTCTCATCAACGCGGTACAATCAGGCTCGTCGATACACCTGAGTAAGGGGGCCGAAAGGCCCCTTTTATAGAAGACATCTCCATATATACATTACCTTGCTACCCTTATGCGCAAGCGGTGGGCCTCCATCTTATCTTCTGGTAGCTTCCCTTCTTGCAGGTAATTAACCAGTGGTTTCATTCATGGGTCTGCTGCCACTGTCAGAGTCATCACTTCTATGCCGGGCTCAGTGCTCGGCTTTGGTAGGAATTCTACGGGTACACTTCCAGCAAAATCTGTGTCCTGAGCTGTTGCTAGGAGAGCCAATGCATCTGCGTGGGAATTTTGGGCGCGCGGAATGTGGTTCAACTCGAATTTTTCGAAGGCTTCCAATAACTCTTGGACCTTCTACAGGTAGATTGTCATTTTCGACCCTCTGGCTTGGTACTCACCCCTTATTTGACAAACCACCAACTGTGAGTCACTGAATATCCTAAGTCACTCAACCTGCATCCTCTTAGCCAAGCGAAGCCCTACTAACAGTGCTTCATATTATGCCTCATTGTTAGTTGCTTTGAAACCAAATTTAAGTGCATAGAGGAACTTACTCCCGTTCGGGCTGATTAACAGAATTTCAGCCTCTGCGCTCCTTTCGCAGGAGGACCCATCCATGAATAGCTCCTAGTACGGACCTTCAGAAGGTTCAGCCCTATCGTCCACGGGTCCGGTAAACTCAGCAATAAAGGCTGCCAATGCTTGCCCCTTGATCGCTGGTTTTAGCTTGAATTCAATATCAAACTGAGCGATTTCCATGACCTATTTGATGAGTCGGCCGGAGGTATCTAGTTTCTGAAGGATTTGCTTCAATGGATATTTCTTCAGGACTTCAATCTTGTGCGCTTGGAAGTAAGGGCGCAGTTTCCTAGATGCCATCACCAAGCAGTAAGCGAGCAGCTCCATTGGGGGTATATCTTATTTCAACTTCTACCAACTTCTTACTAACATAATAAACCGGGACTTGTGCTCTATTTCCTTCTTCTCTTGTCAGAGCCGCGCTCAAGGCGTGCTGGGATACCCCTAAGTAGACTGTCAGAGTTTCCCCTTTCTTTGGCTTGGTTAACAGCGGGGCTTGCCCCATATACTCTTTCAGTTGTAAGAACACGGCCTCGCACTCTTCTGTCCACTTGAAGTTCTTGACCTTCTTCAGTACCTCAAAGAATGGAGCATATCTATCGAAGGCTTTGGACATAAATCTGCTTAAGGTTGCTATCTGGCCGTTCAGACTCTGAATCTCCTTTACGCTGGTCGGTGACCTCATGTCCAGCAGGGCTTGGATCTTCTCTGGGTTGGCCTCAATTCCCTTGTTGTTCACTATAAAACCCAGGAATTTACCTGAGAATACCCCAAAATCACATTTGAGGGGGTTAAGCTTCATCTGATATCTCTTTAGGATCTGAAACATTGTCTCGAGGTCCCGGACATGGTTAACAGCCTGCTCGGATTTTACGAGCATGTCATCCACGTACACCTCCATGGTTTTTCCGATCAGATCTTCGAACATTCTGTTCACCAGCCTTTGATAAGTCGCCCCTTCATTTTTCAGTCCAAATGGCATTACCTTGTAACAATATAATCCTCGGTCTGTAGTGAATGATGTGCACTCCTCATCCTCAGAGTCCATAGGAATTTGGTTATATCCTAAGTAAGCGTCCATGAAACTAAGGAGTTCGTGTCTCGCCGTTACATCCACCAACTAATCGATTCTGGGTAAAGGGAAGCTATCTTTCGGACAAGCTCCGTTCAGGTCTGTGAAGTGTATACATGTTCTCCACTTCCTGTTCTTCTTTTTCACTAATACGGGGTTAGCTACCCAGGCTGGGTACTAGACTTCTCAGATGAATTTATTTGCTAGAAGTTTGTCTACCTCTTCCTTCAGGGCCTCGCAACATTCTCAGTTCATCTGCCTTTTTTTCTGACAGACTGGCCCGTGGTGAGGATCGACGTTCAACTTATGGGTCATTACATGAGGATCAATCCCTACCATGTCCACATGGTTCCAGACGAACACATCCAAATTTGCTCTGAGATAGTCTGTTAGTCGAGCCTTCACTTCCGAGATCAAGTTTTTGCCTAGCTTGAGACATCTTGTTACATCTGCTTCACTAACCTGGATGTCTTTAAGCTCTTCCACTGGGCCTGAACTTTGGTATGCATCAAATTCCCCGAGGTCTAAGTCATGGTTGATTCCTGATGAAGTGATCGTCTGCAACTCACACTCCGGGGCCACTTCCGCTTTCTTTCCCCGAACTCCCCTTCTTATCGCATCCACATAGCAGCAACGAGCCAAAGACTGCATGCCCCGCACATATCCTACCCCATTGGGAGTTGAAAATTTTACCGTGAGAGCCCTGGTGGAGGTGACCATATCGACATCGTTCATAGCAGGTCTTCCCAACACCACATTGTACGCAGAGGGAGAATCGATGATGAGAAAATTTGCTAGCACCGTGGACTGATGAGTGGCGTCTCCAAGGGTCAGAGGTAACGATGGGATCCAAGCAAGCAAGCACATTTGGACAATTTGGAGGAGTCACTAAGGCTTCAAAATATTGTTCAAGTTGAAAATCACTGATCTTGAAGGCTATTGGGCTTAATCATAAAGGCTTTGGATGCTAATGGAAGACAATTAGATGCAAACTAGAGTTATTTGGGCTTTAAATAAATTGGGCTGAGTTTATTTGAAATTGTAATGGGTTTTAAGTTAAGTTAGCTTATTTTATTTTAATGTGTATTATTTGGGCTGACATATTATAATTAACTTAAGTCCATATTTAATTATTATAAACCCATGAGTATATTTAGTTAGCCTAATTGTTAGGGGGTTAGGGTTTCTTGTTATGTTATGTTTATTTGTTTATAAAAAGCCTTGTAACCCTAAAATAACAAGATGAATGAAGTTGCAGCCAATTAGGTTTAATTGAGAGTGAATTTTGATGCAATCTCAAAGTTCTCAAAAGAACAATGGAGAAAAGCTAAAACTTTATTCAATAAACTTCTGATTGAAATTTTAGGTTTAATAAGCCTTTTATAGGCATAAAATCATAAATCTAATAAGAAACCCAAAATAAACTCTCAATTCTAAACCTAGTAGAAAACTAAAATAAAACCCTAATTTAATTAACTCTAAGCCCAATAATTAAAAACCCAATATAACATAAAATATACTAACTAATTTAAAACACAACCCATAATACAAATTAAGCCCAAATTAATACAACAAATAAATAATAGCCCAATTTGTATTAAAATTGTTATCCAAGCCTCAATATTAATGCTCTTGGACTGGGTCTTGAACTTGAATGATATTTTGAAGCCTCGATGTTCCCTCCAAGCCATCCAAGCCATGTTGTGTAAGACTCTTGGCCCAAATCTCTTGAATGAGCCCATTTAAACCTTCCTTCATCATTTTGGCTCGAGTCCTTATCACAGGTCCTTCATTTTTTAGCTCGAGCCCTTGTCACAGGTCCTTCATTGATTCTCAAAGGATCCATAATACGACACCGACAATCAAATTGAAACACAACCCCAAGAAATATTAAAACAGGTTTATAACAAAAGAATTTTGACCCATTGATTATATGTCAATCAAAAAACCAAAGTTATAAAGAACTTTGATCCAATGATTAGAACTCAATCAAGAACCAAAATTATAAAAGAAGGATATTGACGCCACTCTCTAGACATAGATGAAAAGGTGAGAGATAAGTCATGGTTTTGATCGCCACAAGCATAGTTTGATAAGATCACATGTTCATGAAGAACAAGAGAGAAAATTCACTCTCAATTAAACCTAATTGGCTGCAACTTCATTCATCTTGTTATTTTAGGGTTACAAGGCTTTTTATAAGCAAATAAACATAACATAACAAGAAACCCTAGCCCCCTAACAATTGGGTTAACTAAATATACTCATGGGTTTATAATAATTAAATATGGGTTTAAGTTAATTATAATATGTCAGCCCAAATAATACACACTAAAATAAAATAAGCTAACTTAACTTAAAACCCATTACAATTTCAAATAAACTCAGCCCAATTTATTTAAAACCCAAATAACTCTAGTTTGCATCTAATTGTCTTCCATTAGCATCCAAAGCCTTCATGATTAAGCCCAATAGCCTTCAAGATCAGTGATTTTAAACTTGAACAATGTTTTGAAGCCTTAATGACTCCTCCAAATCGTCCAAATGTGCTTGCTTGCTTGGATCCCATCAGTCCCTCTTTCCTCAAGACGATTTGTCCTCAAATCGTGACCCATCTAGTTATCTGAAGTCTTGGTTTGAAAAACCTGAAAAGAATGTTAAGAAAACAATATCCTCACACACTTCCTCACGTGTTTCACTTAACACTCTCCCTCACATGTTTCAGGACTTCACAGTACTCCCTTACGTGTTTCACTCAACACTCCCATACAACTTTTTTTATTTTTGTGTCAACTCAATGAACCAGTAATGAAAACAATATGTGATCCAATAAACATGTTGCGAACCAGCAAACAAAAACCAGAAAATAATGTGATGGTGCGGGACAACAATTGGATGATGTTATGCGGAAACAATAGAATATGATGTCCGGATGCAATAGGATGGTGTGGAACATATAAGGTGATCAACAGAAAATCAGATTAGTGGGATGATGGAACAAAATACGGTGGAGACACAAATAGAGTAGACCTGAAAACGATGACACTTGAAAAGAATTGATGACACTGGAATCGGAAATAAGATGAGACCAAAAACAAAATTGATAAAAGAAGAAACAAACAAAGGAAGGAAAAAAATAAAAAAGATAATAATAATAGGTGATGGATGGTGGTCATCGCAATTCAAGACAAAATAAAAAAATATATTAACTTATGTATGGGGGTAGACTGCTGCAGTTCACAAAACAAAAGACAAAAAATTATAACATGCTAGTGGATGGTGATACGCGGACAAGAAGCAAAAGAAAACAAAAATAATATAATTGATAAATGAAAGATAGCAGTGTGCAGACTTCAAAAAGAACAAAAGAACAAATATATATATATATAATTGATCAATGGTGGGCAGTAGGGTGCGGCTAATACAATCAAAACTATTAGATAATTGATGATGTACAAGATTGATTCGGCAAGGCAAACAAAAACCCTAAAAAAAAAAAAAAAAGTAAAAGTAACAATCTGCGGCAAAAAGAAAAAAATAAAAACAGAAACAAAACAATCAGAAAAAAGAAATTGAAAAACAATCAGAATATATATATATATATATTTTAAAGGATAAATCAAACCTGAATTAATATCCAAAGCTCTGATACCAACTGATGCGAACCCCGTATATAACGATACGACACCCACAATCAAATTGAAACATAACCCCAAGAAAGATTAAAACAGGTTTATAACAAAAGAATTTTGACCCATTGATTATATGTCAATCAAAGAACCAAAGTTATAAAGAACTTTGACCCAATGATTAGAACTCAATCAAGAACCAAAATTATAAAAGAATGATATTGACGCCACTCCCAAGACATAGATGAGAAGGTGAGAGATAAGTCATGGTTTTGATCGTCACAAGCATAGCTTGATAAGATCACATGTTCATGAAGAACAAGAGAGAAAATTCACTCTCAATTAAACCTAATTGGTTGCAACTTCATTCATCTTGTTATTTTAGGGTTACCTTTTTATAAGCAAATAAACATAACATAACAAGAAATCCTAGCCCCCTAACAATTGGGCTAACTAAATATACTCATGGGTTTATAATAATTAAATATGGGCTTAAGTTAATTATAATATATCAGCCCAAATAATACACACTAAAATAAAATAAGCTAACTTAACTTAAAACCCATTACAATTTCAAATAAACTCAGCCCAATTTATTTAAAGCCCAAATAACTCTAGTTTGCATCTAATTGTCTTCCATTAGCATCCAAAGCTTTCATGATTAAGCCCAATAGCCTTCAAGATCGGTGATTTTCAACTTGAACAATGTTTTGAAGCCTTAGTGACTCCTCCAAATCGTCCAAATGTGTTTGCTTGCTTGGATCCCATCAAGTAATCTTATCTGTCCAGCAGGGATGACTGAATCTCCAGTAAATCCATACAGAGGCTCAGGGGATGGCTTGAGTTGTTCGTCTCCGATTCCCATTTGATCATAGCATCCCTTATACATCACATTCACTGAACTCCCCGTATCAAACATTATCCTCTTGACCACCGAATTGCCAATACGTGCCCAAATTACCAAAGCGTCATTATAGGGGAGGTGAACATCCTAGACATCCTCATCTGTGAACACAATGTCATTTGATACCATTATGGCTTTCTTCGCAGGTCCCCTTGATTCTCTCTGACCTACAGGCTGGACACGTCTTACTTTATGTACAAACCGCTCTTGGGATCTATTGGATTCTCCTACTTTCGAGGGACCCCCGTGGATGGTATGAATGGTTCTGACGGAAGGCCCTTAGGTAGAGTCAGGCTCCTGCTGAATTTGGATTGGCGAATCCTGTGAACGTTGGCGGGGTCGTTACTGTTAGGATGATCGCTTCGAGGGTCTCACAATATAATCCCTCAATCGACCATTTCTGATCATCTCTTCGATGGCATCTTTAAGTGTCATGCAGTCTGAGGTATTGTGTTTTACTTCGTTGTGATAGGCACAAAACTTGCTTCTATCTCTTCACCCTTTAGGAGCCTGGATAGGGGCTAGTCGCCCGAAATTCTCCCTATTCTTCTCGGTTGCATAGATCCTATCTTGGGTATCAGACAAGGTATTGTATGTGTTGTAACGGCCTTGATATCGTGGTCGTGCCTGCCCTCGGCTACTCCCTGGTCTATGCCAATTCCTGGCCTCCTTTGCAATCTGGTTGCTGTCTCTTCGTTCTCCAAGGTTATTTCCCCTATTGCTTCTCTTTCCCCCCTGACTGGAACTTCCAGCTCCATCCCTCTAGGAACTGGCTTTTATAGGGTTGGTTGCTTCTTCCCACCGGATTTCTTTCTCTGCCCGCTCACAGAACTCCCCTAAATCCTTCATTGGGGATTTGTAGATGCTCTCGTATAACTTCTCGTCTTTCTTCAAACCCGACAAAATAGCTGTCAGTACCCCCTCGTCTGTTGGATTCTCCACATTTGTTACCTCGCGCCTGAACCTGCTGATATAGTCTTTTAGCGACTCACCGGGACACTAATAAATGGTAGTAAGGTGGCAAGGTGGCGCGAGCTGCCTCTTCAATGCCTTGTACTAGTTCAGGAACTTCTGCTGACACTCTTCCTAGTTGTTGATGTTGCGGGGGGGGAAGTTCCTGAACCATGTCTGCGAGATGTCTCCAAGTGTAGCTGGGAACAAACGACATTTTACTAGTGGACTCGTCGTCTAGAGGTCCATCTGAATGTTGAAAGCGTCCAGATGGTCATAGGGGTCAGAATTCCCCTTATATTGGAGGATGTTAGGAACCTTGAATCTTGGAGGAAGCGGCTCTAGCTCAATTTCTTAAGCAAATGGGGTCTTCTCCCTTCTTTGGCTTCTTGGTTCCTGCACTCTGGGTCGCGCTTCAAGTTGCCGGACCCTCTGAAGGAGTTCTTCAATTAATGGGCCTTGTACTTCGGTTCTTCTGATAGCCGATTATCCGTCCTGTCTGCTCGGGGATCTATGGTCTTAAGCCCCCAGTCCTCCATTATTGGGTCCCAACCCTGTTCTGTCTTTGCGGGCTAGGATTTGATCATAGCCGCAATCAGCTTGTCCTGGCCGATGTTCACCACGAGTCCGAGGCAGTCGAGCACTAGAATGCACGCTGGAAGAGTGAACTGATCCTTCTCATTCTAACTCTCTGACGTCCCTCCTGTTCCCGCCAAGGTCTTCAGTGCGCCTCCCTTGAAGAGTATCCCTTCCCGAAGTGGTCTGGGAAGGTCTCTGAGCAGGTTGGACTTGTGTCCGAATTAGCATTCTGACTTCGCCGAGTAGCTGTGCCACCATGTTTTCTAACATTTCCTGTCGCCGCTGCAGCACCTATATAACATCTCCTCCTACAGCATTAGGCACAGGTTGGCGAGTAGAAAGAGGAGGTATACCTTGAGGATCCCTTGCTACGGGTACACTAGACGTCCTTACACCAACAACGGGTAGCCCTCCGATAGACATGATATGTTGTTGTTGGTCTGAAACTTCTGGGTGGTTATCTGTTACGTTGAACTTCCTAGGAATCCTCCCTCTGACCATGGCAAATAGAGAGCGAGCTCTAAAAGCTAAGAAGTAAAAAGGTGATGAAACTGAAGATGGACCCCTCATTCTAGCGCCAAAAATGTTGACGTCTCGATTTGGCTCCCTAGTCAACGAGGTTCGTTTTGGGCCCAAACTGCAGTTCCAAGTAGTTGATGTGGATTGTGCAAAGTAAAAGTGAAATAATAAGAGGAGATCAGAGGCGAAGAGCAGGAAACACAAAAAGATTTTAGAGTGGTTCAGCCCAAAAAGCTGCATACATCCACTGTTCATTCTCTCACTATTTTGGCAGAGTATCGGCACTCAAAAGATTGTCTCTTCTTTTACAATGAAAATCCTCCATTATTTATAGAGAAAGGGGAGGAGCTACAGTAAAATAGAGTAGGACAAGAATATACAGTAAATTGAAAACACAATGATGGGCCGCATTTAATGCGCCGAAATTTCATTTAATGTGGCTGACAGTGCATTAAATGCGGTCGAAATTACATTTAATGCGGCTGAATCCCTCACTTCTGAGCTCTGCCCAAGCAGGATCTTGGTTGGCTGATCTGTACGGGTCATTAGAGGCCACCAGAATCTTGGCTGTCGTCCTTGGCAGAGATGGAGTGCTTGGCACGTCTTACGCTGTATTCTGCATGGCATCTTTGACTTCTGCTGACTTGCGACTAAAAGGGGGGAAGGGGGGGCACGGCTGAGATAGACTTTCCTGCGGACAGGATATTCGGTTGGAGTGGCAAACAAATGAACTTCTGACGGAGCGGGTACTTGGAGGGTTCAGGAGACGAATCATGGATTAGTACTTCCGCGACCAGCCGTAGAATTAGGCAAGCGGTTTCGTAAGCGAGCAGGCGTGCGGGCATGCTCAGAAGTTATCGAGTAGCAAGGAGAGCAATTCTTACCCGAGCGAAATAGATTCTATTGGTAATCTTCCAGCGAACAGCTTAAACGAATAGAATCGACGAACAGCCATAGCAGGCAGTCTAGAAGGACAAGCACAGCTATCAGCTCAAGCGAACATATACAACGATCAGACTGAGCGAACAGAACAGGCGATCAGCTTGAGCGAAAAGACCTGATCAGCGTTGCATGCAGAATAACAAACATATCACTGATTGGGGAACCAATATTATTCGCGAGTAGATTGGTGATCAATAGGGGACTTGGGATACGAACAAAATGGAGAGTTTGCATGTCGTACAGATTTGTTGTCAGAAGGATGGTCAGGATAAGAAGCAGATTATTGAGCCTTTGGGTCGTCGGGTCTGTACTGTAGATCCCCTCTAGCCTAATAGGCCTGGTTGCTAAATTACCCATAACAGAAATGCATAGTAATATTCCTTGAAAGAAGAGCAAATCCAAATGGGATGGTGGCAGGACGATGAATAGAGGAGCATCATCCAGCTGGGGATCAATTATGTCCTCAACAGCGCCCTAAGACTCCCACATTACGAGGAGTATCGGTTTAGTGCTAGAGTACAGTGCTTGCGGGAGGAGACACGTAGGTCAATGTCGGATTGGTAGAAATGTCTGTTACTACTATGAGCAGGAGGGCCATTATGTGAGAGACTGCCCACGGTTGGCTACTACCACCAATTCAAAGGCTAGGCCCTCAACAGCGGCAGCTTCCACCCAATTTAATGTCGGCCAGAGATATGAAGGTAGATGCTCCCAAATAAGAGGATAGAGTAGCACAACTCCAGCCAAAGATTTAGAGAGCCGAGTAATACCTTCCACAGGTCAGTCAGGCAGACCTCGCACTTAGGTCCGAGTGTTCGCAATCACCCAACAGAAGACGGATGCCACTCCGAAAGTTATTAAGGTATAATTTCTGTCTTTGATCTTAATACAAATGCACTGATAGATCTTGGAGCCACACATTCTTTTGTGTCCATACTATTTTCGGCAAAGGCCAACACGGAAGTCCAATCTTTAGAAGGTGGTATATTAGTTACTGGAGACCCGCTATTGGCTAAGAAAGTAATAGTAGATAGTCAGATTGTGATAGAAGGCAAAGAGTTTCTAACAAACCAGATTGTGTTAGATATTCGAGACTTTGATGTGACCTTAGGGATGGATTGGCTACCTAAGCATCGGGCCACGGCGAATTATTACGCGAAGAAGGTTAGATTGGCCAGATCAAGGGAATCAGGGGTGGTGTTCCGAAGGATACAAAAAGTAATTGCCACCAGTATCATGACCGCCATGACAACTGGTAAGATACTCCGTAAGGGATCTCAAAGGTATCGAGTTTATATGATTGAACAGGAAAGTGATGAGGTTCACCTCGAAGATATCCCGATGGTCAGAGAGTTCCCAAACGTATTCCTAGAGGATCTCTTAGGATTACCACCAGATAAGGAGATAAAGTTCGAGATAGATTTGATTTCGGGAACTGAGCCGATCTCAATCACTTCATACAGGATGGCTCCAGTAGAGTTGAAAGAATTGAAAGTATAGATGGAAGAGCTGCTAGAAAAAGGGTTTCGTGAGACTCAGTCACTCACCTTGGGGGGCTCTAATTTTATTTGTCAAGAAGAAATATGGGAGTTTAAGATTATGTATCGACTACAAGCAAAACGATACGGAATCAGTATCCGCTCCCGAGGATTGATGATCTGTTTGATCAATTACAAGGATCCAAAGTTTATTCAAAGATTGACCTGAGGTCGGGCTATCATCAGCTGAAAGTTCGTAATGAAGATATTCTGAAGACTACTTTCAGGACTCGATATAGGCATTATAAGTTCTTAGTCATGCCTTTTAGACTGACGAATGCCCCAACCGCATTTGTGGACATGATGAATAGGGTCTTCTGAGCCTACTGAACAAGTTTGTAATCATGTTCATTAATGATATCCTAGTGTATTCAAACAGTCATGAGAAGCATGTCGAACACCTCAAATAATGTTACAAACCCTACGAGAGCACCAATTGTACGTGAAGTTTAGCAAGTGCCAATTCTAGTTGGATAGAGTTACTTTCCTAAGTCATATAATATCAGCTGAAGGACTCAACGTGGATCCTCAAAAAATAGAAGTCTTCACGAACTGAAGACTGCCCACAAATGTTACTGAGGTCAAGAGCTTCCTCGGATTGGCAGACTACTATAAGAAATTCGTAGAGAGGTTTTCCGAATTAGTGACCCCACTGACCAGACTGACGAGGGAAAAAAAAAATTCGAATGGTCAGATGTCTACCAATAGAGCTTCGATGAGTTGAAGAAAATATTAACATCAGTTCCAGTATTAACATTGCCAACGAGGACAGATACAGTGATGCCTCGCGACAGGGTTTAGGTTGTGTTCTGATGCAAAACAATAAAGTTATAGTTTATGCTTCTAGACAATTAAAGAAGCATGAATAGAACTACTCTACTCATGATTTGGAACTTGTAGCAGTTATGTTCACACTAAGGATATGGAGGCATTATTTAAATTTTTAATAAATCTATTTTATAAATGTACGAAAAAAAAAATTTCCACCCGTTTCTGTTTCCAAAAGAAATTCGTAAAAAGATTTACAATAAAGAAAAATAGTTTAGTTTTACGACAACCTTTCAATCGGACTAAATATCAGTTGGAGGGTTACCGTAGGGTTGTCGACGGACTTTCGATCGTACAGAAATAAATGTATAGGAATGAAGGCCCATCACTCGGTCCAACTCAACTCAATTTGGCCCAACTTAACAGACTTGACAAGTCCACTCATCATAAACCCGGCCAGAAATCATCTCAAACACCACAAAAAAAAAAAAAAAAATCAGTCAAAATCCAATTCTTCCAACAAATAACCAACAACTATGAAGAAACAAACAATACACAAAAGAAAAATTAGGGAAACAAGGAGTGAAACTCTTACTCACACTCATAGTTCGACCGACGATGACTTCAAAGGAAAAGAGAATGACGACTACTTAAAGGAAGACGTCGATGACATGGAGGGAGAAAGAAGGAAACTTAAATCGATAGAGAATGAGACTTGAACGACTGGCTTTACAGAGGAGAGACAAGGAGATTTTGGCGATGATGAAGAGGAACTGGCTTCAGAGACTATGACTGTGGGAGTTCATAATCTTAAAACAGCGACGACAACTCACTCGACAACAACGGTGTGTTAGAGAGAGAAGAGGGATGATAAAGAAGAAGGGAGAAGAGAGAAAGAGAGAGAGAGATGAGAAAATGAGAGTTTAAGAGATCGGTGGTGAGTTTTATCGACCATGACCTTTGACGTTTATAAAAATATCAATTTATGATTTCAAACTTCAAAAATTATAATTCCCCCCTCCCCCCTAACAAAACAGTTCTTTCCGAATACTCACTGATTACTCGCTGCTCACTGGGTCACTGATCGAGTTTTGAAATCATGATTGTAATTACACTTTAAAAACACTTTTCTAAAGTTGAAAGCATAGTAAACAATTTTTATATTGTTTTGTGTAAAATTGATATTGAGAGGGAAAAATTAATAATTTGAGCAAATTACAATTTAGCTACCCATTTGAAACGTAATTACTGACGGATCAATATTTTTAGTTTTATTACAATCAACCCCCTTCCGTTAGAGAATTTCCGTCAAACTTAACTGTCAACCATACAAATATTATTAAAAGACCAAAATGCCCCCGTGATAAAAAGTAAAAGACCAAAATACCCCCATAAATCACCAGCAAAAATCACCTCCCTCTCTCTTCTTTTTCTTCTCCTTCTTCTCTCATTTTCCTTCTTCTTCTTCACCGGAACCCGATCGACGTCTTGAACCCAGCGCCCGGTCTCTCAGCTCTCTCTCTCTCTTCTCCTTCTTCTCCTCTCTCTCTCTTCTCCTTCTTCTCCTTCTTCTGTTCATCTTCTTCACCAGTCGATCTGGGTTTGGAAACCCAAATCGGCGTCTGGGTTTCCATCCCAGATCGACGTCTGGCAAACCCAGACGTTTGGATCTGGGTTTCCAACCCAGCACCGATCTGGGTCTCCTTCTTCTCCTCTCTCTCTTCTCCTTCTTCTCCTTCTTCTGTTCATCTTCTTCACCAATTGATCTGGGTTTGGAAACCCAGATCGGGGTCTGGGTTTCCATCCCAGATCGGCGTTTCGTAAACCCAGACGTCTGGATCTGGGTTTTCAACCCAGACACCGATCTGGGTTTACCCAGATCGACATCTGGGTTTGGAAACCCAGATCGGTGTCTGGGTTTCCATCCAAACCCAGACGCCGATCTGGGGAACCAGATCGTGACCCGACGTGGATCTGGGTTGATTCCAGACCGTGACCCGATGTGGATCTTGGTTTCCAACCCAGACCCGCATCAGTGTCTGGGTTTCCAGATCGAAGCCCAGACCTGCATCAGTGTTAGTTTCCAGATGGTGTTGATGCTAATGTTATTGGGTCTGTTTGATGATGATGGTGATGGTTTTTGTTTGAAAATGGCAGTGGTTTTGGTTTGTGTTGATTATTGATGATGTTGGACTTGTTTGTGTTATTTGTGTTGATGATTGTTTGTGTTGATGATGGATCATTGTTGATGATTTTGATGTTTGTGTTGTTGATGATTCGAATCTAGATTCATCTGGATTCGAAGGAGAAGAAAAGAAGAAGAAAATAAGAAGTGAAGAAGAAGAAGGAGAAGAAAGATGAGACACGGTGGCTGTGGGAGACACGGTGATTGTGGCTGGTGGGGGTAAGAAAAGACAATTTTACCCCTTAAGCCGTTAATTCTAACTGAGATGAAGTAACGGCGGGTGGGTTTATTGTAATTAAAGTAAAAAGTTAGTTTCACTAGCAATAATGTTTTATCTGGGTAGTTAAATTGCAATTTGCTCTAATAATTTAATTTTAAAAATGTCAACTTTTTGACAACAAATTACCTACTCTATAATTGTTTTTCATTTACCAAACAGAACAATACTTCTGTCTTTCCTTATTATATACAAGTTACATTTATAACACATTTCTTAAAATTACATGTACCTTCTAATATTTCTCCAAGTATCTCAATAACACTAATTTTGTTTAACATTAGCCAAACATTACACCAAAAAATTAAAATAAAAATACTTAAAATTATTTAAAATGTTTTTCAACACCAAAAAGAAACACTTCCAATATGTACTAACTTAATAGTTTGTACATTTATCTTCACATTCAAGATAAGGATTCAATAACATATACGGAAAATTTTCTCCCCTTATTGTGGAGATAAATATCTTTCGATGTTATGAAAACGGATTTTCAAAACATACTAATAATATTTAACATTGAAAGATTTTAACTAACCACTGACCATTAACGTTGGACCTTGTAAGTATAATACATACAGACACACATTATGAACTTAATTAATACACATAAAACAATGTCATAGTTACAACACTTGAATATGACCAGTTACAACAGAATACAAGGTATCATCATACACAAGCATCATGAGTTGAACCAACATCTACCACTCTAGCAGTTTTTGTATGCTTAGTACTGATCTTCTGATCTATTCCTAGCCATTTTTGGATGAGTTTAAACACATTTTTATCACGTAAAAGTCCCCGGTGACTTGCCTCAACCCCAACTCTCTCCACTGCTGGAAAATTATCCGCCTGAATAGATAGAAAGATTGTTATTTCTATGTATTTTTAAATGCAGGAGTGAGACAATGCTGGCGCAGAGAGATGTTGTTCAGTTTGATTCCATGATTTCGAATAGTTCTTTGAAACCAAGATTAAATTTTAAGGAAGCACTGGTTTTAAATATCGAGTTAACTTACTTTGAAATGTTGTGCAAAGACAGTTTTTAGATTCAATGCAACTGAACAAAAGTTTTTTTTTTAAAAAAAAAAAACCTTCTATATACATTTTCTTTCGAAAACAAGGAATTTGAAAATCGAAGAAAATGGCCTAGCACAATTTATAGCACAACAAAGGTTCATACAAGATTTATTTATGAGTTTGTAATGCAGTTAACAATTCAAGGATAATTTCAGTAGATAACAACTTAACATCAAACCAAATAAGCCGGTACATAATAAACCACACTGCCATGACACCTCAACTTACTACACAACAGATTATACAAGCCATATGTTTCCAATTTGGATTGAGTGGCATCTCATCTCCACAAATAAAAAGTGGAGTAGAGGATGAAGTTGGGGGTTTGATCCCACTCAGGTTCATGAGTAATATGCAAGGGCAAAATTACATTTACCACCTTTCTGGTATGAGAAAAGAACTTTTTTTTTTCATAAAATTATGAACATATATTTATATCTTATTTTGCCGCTTCTTGCTTTCCAGAAGAGAAGCTTGAGACTTGGAGATTGTTGCCTAGATTTTGACTCTATGTATAATTACATATCTCCCAAATTGCCAAATGGTCAATTTGGTGACTTTGGTGTTGTTTATATCGGGAAACTTGTGTTGGTATAGTTCTCTTTTTAATCCTATTATATTAAATGATTCAAAGTTCTAAAAAGAACAAAGGAAGAATCTCATCTAACTTTTAAATCATGAAAAACACTTGAATGATGTCAGAAAGTATACCATAGCTGATTCAGCAGGAACAGTTCCATCTCCATCAACATATGAATACTGGGGCTGAAACAACGAAGAAACACAAGAAATATGTCATGAATGAACACTTGAGAAGTAACCATGCTTCAAAGATCAATGGAATGTGATCTTCACTGACTATGAATCGTTTAATTGGTATGTTGGTATACACAATACTTTGTGTGTATATCGAACATTAGAGTTGATGAAACTCACTTTCCAAAGTCGATAAGACATGGAAGACTACAAATAAAACAAAAAGTATTTTTCCATAAAAAGTTATTGATATATTACAAGAACAAAACAAAATAGAAATATTTCAGAAATGTAACAATAACATGAACATAGAAAAATTAGACATGTAAATACCAACTTTTGGATGAACTATAGTACAAAGAGAACTGCAGAACTCAGACCAAGGTTAAGTGCTGTTAATGAACATGTAATTAAATTCTTTTGAGGACTCAAATCAAAGATCACTGGAAAGGAAATTAATGCATTATTTTGACGCTCACTGTACCATCAATGAGCAATAACGAACTCTTTCCATTCATTTTTAGGGACATCAGTGAATAAACAATTGCTTGATGGATCCACATTGGAAGTTGTAAAAATAAGCTAACAATTATTTATCAGATGGAGAAACCTCACACACGGATGAAAAGCCAGGCCTTCCTCATCAAAAGAATCGATGAAATCTACCTCAACGTCATCCTAGTGAAATTTTCAATAAAATTTGACGAGCTGGATCATAGCTTAAACTTATGAAAATGGCAAGCATGATAGCTGGCATAGCTTAATGAGGACAAATTAGATGGAGTACTTTCATGGTAGCAGGACCCTATAACATATGGTAAATCATAATTTTAGACAATACGTATACTTACTATCGAGTGGCATATTTCGGACAAGTCTTCAATAGGAGAAGTCTCTGAACCATAGCTGCATTAAATGTAAATGTCAGCTCTGCATAAATTATCAAATGACTAGCTAACAAGGCCAATTTACTGACGAGCTATTCCTAAACTCAACATCACAACCGTACTCTTTTAAGTGGTTCAGTTGCTTACCAAACATCAAAAGGTGTGTCAAAAGATGTTCCATAAATGTTATAAAATTGAACCCCATCAGGTAGTTGAGCATTATTGATTATTTCACGAGTACCAGCAGCCCACTTGAGAATAGACAAGTTGAAGGGCAAAGCTATCGTATTTCCATCATAATTTAACTACAACCACTTAAAATTAGAATATCACACAGGAAATATGTAAAACTGAATAATGAAATCATATATTCAACAAAATTTGGGGGAAAAACCGGGGTTTTTGACTGCAGAAATAAAGCATCAGCGCCCATAACAATTTATGCAAGACAAAATACTGAATTTTTCTGAATAAACAGAAAGTAACAAAAATACTAAACAATCATACTTCAAATTATGAATTTTGATTCAAGTGCATTATCATTCATTTGTAAGGGGCCGGGATAGGATTGCAGACACATAGTAATCATTAAGTTTTTTTCCAGTATTCGAGAAGAATAAGTCCTGTATTGGCATTGACAATGAAACCAACCCACAGACATTTTATATTTATGACATTTTGATCATAACTATGAATCCTGCACAAAGCTGTAATGTTCTAGTTCCCAGCTGTATTGCTAACCCAATAACAAGCTTTATATTCCTAATTGCTAAAGCTCTCTATTGCCTGTTGATAAGAGAATCCCAAGGACCAGAACCAACATTTTTTTTTAATTTTTTGGTGAAATTGGGCATCCAGTAGTTCTTCAATCAGGTCTAATCATAAGTATATATTTCTATTTCCTCCAGCACATCGTTTTCAGACAAAAGGATGAAATAGTGGTCTTTGTTTTGTTGTAAGAACTGGAAAGTTCTAGTTTTGCTATCTAGAGAGTTATTAGATGCATGTCAGTTGGTCATCCCACCGATTCAATAGAACCTCAAACTCAGGATTTATGCTGGAATCCTTAATTTTTCAGTATGAAAAATTTTAGAATACAACAAAAGTTGGTTGCCACTCTTTCTCCACACTTTTTTTTAGTTGACTCCCTCTAGAGTCTAGTTTCACACCAATTTTGGAAACATCCAGCCTCCATTTGGTATAAAATTTAAATCTGATAGGGCATCAATATACTATATAAACTCAATTATTTGTAAGATTTGTCCGATAGAATACCACTAAAATTTCCCAGTGTCGTAGAACAGGTTACTGCTCTATCTGCTTTATTAAGTTTATCTAAAGACAATGTGTCAAACCTTCAACCAGAGAATCATTATTCCATATATATTTTCAACTGGAGAACTAAAAACTTGTCAGATTCATTTGTTATATTAGAATCTATGAGATAATACAAGAATCCAAGTGTTAACTTCATGGGTGTTAAGGAAAAAATGAGAATGATTCAGCACACGGTTACTTTCAGCGGACACATAATTTATAGCCTTCATCACAATAAATTTAAATGTTTCCAAGCAATGAAAGTTTTGACAGCATTACCTCATTCTGCCTCAACGCTTCTTCAAACAGATAAATACTTTCAGTTGAGCCGTATGATTCTAGTTTGATAGAAATTTCCCCATTTTTAGATTGCTTCCGCCAAACGTCAATCTGAGGTTGTTTTTTCCACTTGAATTCAGGATTTGCCAACATCTCATAGATTGATGGGCACTCAACCAACTATACATAAACAAAAATATAAATTCTACATCATATTGGGTATTTCATGAAAAGTTGCTATTTAAGAGCAGTAATACGACCATAGGATATGATAACTATGACAGATATTATGAGACAGGTGAGATGTATTATATTTAACTTGATTAATAGTATAATACAAAACCCTAATATCGTTTTTCTCATCATGTGCAAAAGGTTGGACGTCTACACAACCACTTAGACATTACAATAGCAAGGAATTTATGAGAATAATAGACAACTTAAAGAACATCTTAACCAATCTTAAAAGTTAAATTCTCCTACTTCATGAGTTAAGATACTGGTCTTCGCTTGTAGATTTTGAGCTGCTTTAAGTCGGGCGACATTGACCCTACATCCAGTCATTTTTAGCTCACTTCTATTTATCATATTTCTATCTTGGCTGCATCACGTGACGGTATGGCAGGCATTAATGGCACTTTGATCAGTAGACGTGGCAAGTCAATGACAAACTATCTTGGAACACCAGAATAGTTGTCAAAGTAATAAGATAATTATGGATTAGAAAATTTTCAAGTCTTGTACTTTGAACATCAAAATTCCATCTTTCATAATCAAAAAATCACCATAAGTCACATTATTGGATCAGAAAATGTTGATTCAGATTTAACAAACTAACAACCTAGTTTTATTAGTAAAAATCTCGCATGACATTTTGTTACTTTCAAGCTTTAGATTTAGATCAAAATTAAACACTTTAAGGTCTATGCTATTTAAATTGAAATATTACCAGTTGGTGCATAGTCCACCTTGATACGAAAAAGAAACTTTCAAAGCCCTCAACAAATTGTAACCCAGTTAAGAGAGCATCATTGATGCATCCTGGTGCACCTGTCAAGCATATATAAAATCAATATCCAATTAAGTTTCACAAATCTACTTGGTCTGTCTTAAACCACTAATAAAAATATATATATAAATTTTTAAAAAAAAAAAAAAAAAGAAACTAATAAGAGGGAGGAGGCAAATGGGTTTATAAGTTCTTCAAGTATTCCAAAAATATTTTTGAACCCCAAATAATTACTTACCTCTTATAGAGTTTGATCCTCAAAGCGACACTATAAATTCACTTTATAGTTCAATTTCAAGCTTATAAATTAGATGAGGAATTTTTGCTTAACAAATAATTACTTACAAAGACTTAACATCTACAGAGGAAACTGCAGAAGAGATTGATTACAAAATGAAAGATGAAGTGAAAAGAGTGCATTATTAATAGCTATTCAGTCGATAGCAAAACATTAAACTATTATCTAAGAACAGGAAAAATTCATTGCACGAACACCAAGTCATTGAAAATCAGTGGATATATGCAACTTAATGTCTATATACAAAATGAAGTCGTTAAAAGCATTCAGGCGTGCTTTTGCATTTTCTGCTCCTTATTGTCATTCACAATACAAGAACAACTGCTCAAACGAGCAACTAAAGTTCTATAAGAAAACTTTCCACTACGCTAATACAAAAAATGTTAGCCAATAAGGTGATGCTAGACAATTTATTCTTCAGTATCATAAATGAATGTGTGATATATGCAAATTGTAATATTTCGGAACTCTGCAAGGGTTAATTTCAAATATATTTATCTTGATATATAATATCTTGATAAATTCCAAATGACATATAAATCATGCTAGGGTTAAAATACGAAAAAATAACAAAGGCAACAATTACAGTACCAATTAGCTTTCAGGAGAACCCCAATTACTTCTTCTGCAATTTTTCAACAATTAGAAAGAGGGAACAGAGAATATATTTCTAAAACATTTAAGTTTACTTGTTCAACCACACTGGTTTTTGCATTCAACCTCAAAAAAAAGCTGTTTCCTATTCAGCGGAGCCCTCTTTCAATCAACTTAGCCTGTCTATTAGTAACCAAGAAACCCAAATGAGGTTTATAATTTGAGTAGATTATGGTTTTGTGGCCAGGTTGAAAAATTCGATCAACAAATCTCCAGCAACAATTGCTTACAATTGACAAACACAGTGATAGATAATAGATAAAGAGCAAGAAAGAGATGACCACTCATTTGTAAACACAAAAATTATTATGTAAAGTAAATTACCTTGAAAAGGGCTTGCGATTGTAATCCACTTACTCACAAACTTGGTAAATACCTGCCAATGGATGTCTAAATTATGATCATGCCTAACATAAATGACAGTGTTGAAATTTTCCATATAATTCCATGATTTCTGTTAAATGTTTCCACTAGTCACCAAAAGAAAAATATACGCACATCTTTATGGAGTGACATGAAACAAAGCACCAGCAGTCCACCCATTGAGTGTGAAATTATAGTAACTTTTCTATTCCCTGCAGCTTTGTATGCAGTTTCCAGCTTTACTCTAAGGCCTTCCAATAACTTGTCAATCCTAACAGCAATAGAACAACCATGACACTCAATTCAGTCACAATAAAAGTATTGTTGAGATGTTTGAATAAATAGAGATGAAACCCTTAGAGCAATACAAGATCAAAATAGACTAAACTATTAATACAGTAACAACTGAAAATAATACCTATTGCTTTGCCGGAAATCATAACCATATCCGAATAACGTCGTTCCCTTTTTATACCCACATTTAACTAGCATTTCTATCATATCATGAAAATGATAAACTTCCGTCAAATGTATAAGTTTTACCACCTGAAACATCAAATAACTATAATATCAGAAACAAATAAACTGTTTGCTTTTTTCTTCTTTTTTTTTTCAAAATGAAACTGTGATGTCACATGTGATTGATTAAATTTAACCGTTCGCTTTTGATGTGTGATCATTAATTATGAATAGAAATTGACACCAATGAATAAAACAACAGTTGTGTTATTTTTCCAAAATAGAAAAACACACGATGGACACCCTTTTGAAGCCACATCATGACCTTACCAGGCCAAATCCAATGTAGCTGACAGACAGCCTGACATCTTACGGCTTTTCTTTTACTTATACAATAATAGACAATAAGCCTGTTTGGCACTGTATTTTAACAACAAGAGTTGAGAAATGAAAAAATTCTTCTCCCTAAAAGGACTAAAAGATGTTTAATGCATTTTAAGAAACAAGATATATATATATATATCTCTATCTAACTCTCCTACTTCTTAAAAATATTAATACTAAATGCTTTCACAGTTTCACTTCACCATCTATGTTTTAGGAAAACATACAAACATCATTAACATGTTATAAAGGTTAAATATATTTAATGATTATAGTATGATACAACTTGATATACTCCTTTCATATGATGCTAAGGAATGCTATCATCAACTCCTTCAATAACCTTACTTTCAATAAAAAAAAGCCTAAAGTTACTGAAATACGAATAAATATTGAGCTTGTAATCTAGTCTCACCATACTTCATCAACATTTTACCCTCAGCAGGCACATTCCAGATGTTTTATTTATCGTGAGATTCTAAACCTCTTGAGAATAATCTAAATGGAAAGAAGAAGATGCAACCGAAGGGATTCTCAGATTTTCAGCAAAAGACTTTAAACAGTTTGTAAGAGGTACAATGAGATTTTAATTTTGGAAGTTTCCTATTGAATTTGAAAAACATAATGCAGCAATCCTCATCTTAGTAAATGAGTTGATCAACTATGTCAGCAGTTCGAATAAGCATTGGCTCACTGATTATGAATATGCAACTGCAAGTTTCTCAGGGTCTTGAGAAGTCTTTGACCCAATTATATTCTCCTAGCGGACGCTCATAGACAAAGTAAATGGTCTAGTTCTCAATCTTCATGTAACAGGCTATGAGTGACTATTGTCATTGTATTTTCAGGAAAAAGAAAGACAAAAGTTACATAATCAACAATAGCATCCTCTGAATTATGCACGTACATGGCAAATAATATTGATCTTACCAATGAAGGATCCAATATATCAATTGCATATAGCCCATAATCATCATCAGGTACCACAAGTTCAGTGTCATCATCCAGCGATTCTGTATAACCTGATATGCAGAAAGACACAAACTTCAATGCTAGTCTCCATGCTCCAAAAATATAACTCAAAAGAGTGTTGCAAAATATATATATATAAAACTTACAAGACACTAATGTAATTAAACCAAATATAATTTCACTGGCCCTCAAAGGAAATAAAAACCAAAGCGTTATAGATAAAATAAATAGGAATCAAACAATTTATAGAAAGAAGCAACGGAATAGTCTCATTGTTACTATGAAGTCTAAGGTCAGACAATTACCAACACACTTGGTAAGTTGTCATCATAAATCCCAAATATAATAGAGATTTTCCAAAACATCATTATTAATGGTTTTCGAATATGAAGTACCCGGTACAAGTTACTAATTCAACTAATCACAGCCTCAACTAAATAAATACCAAATTTAACGAAAGTACATTTCCATACAAACATTTGGACAACTTGGCTAGATTAATCAAACACAATCTCAACTAAATAAATACCAAAAATTTTACACAAGGCATTAACCACAAATACATAATTGTACCCGGTACAAGTTTGCTAAATCAGCTGAACACAAGCTGAACTAATTAAATTCCAAATTTTACACAAGTAAACAAGCATAAATACATAATTGCACCAGGTCAAAGTTCACTAAATTGATTAAACACAACCTCAACTAAACAAATACCAAATTTTAACACAAAAGAGATGCATAAATACATATTTATATCAGCAAACAATTTCGTCAAATGACAAAATTAACAAAGCTGTACCAATACAGCTTCCCCAGAAAACAAAATTAAAACTCTTACCAATACAAGTCCACTAAATTAACCAAAGCCAACCTCTGGATTGACAAAGTATCGCACCGATACACAAGTCCACTTAATCTCAACCAAAGACAACCTCAACTAAACAAAAACCAAACTCCACACAACTACATTTGCATATATACATATTCATAAACAAAATTAACAAACTAATAATCACTAAATCAACTGAAAAGAACCTCAACTATACAAAAAACCAAACTTAACACAAAGTACATACACATACACACATATTCATACTAAAATATACAAAATTAACAAACTTGTACAGCTAAATGAACCAAACATAAACCTCAACCAAACAAAAACTCAAACTCAACAAACTACATACACATACTTGAAACCACTGAACCAACCAAACACAAACATCCAAAAAAAAATTAAAACACTCAACACAAAGTACATACACATACACACATATTTATCTTAAAGTATACAAAATCAACAAACTTGAAACCACCAAACTAACCAAAAACAGACCTCAACTAAGCCAAAAAACAAACTCAACACCAAGTACATTTGTATACATACATTTGTACCCGCTACAATTCGACTACACAAAAATCCAAACTTTGCACTCTACAAACCATATAAACACAGAACACGCATACATGCATGCATTGGAGAGAAAAGGGTACCTGTGTTGGGATTGTAGAGAGACCAGACCTTCTTCTTGAACTCCAAGTCAGCAAGGAGGATCCGGACCCAAACCCGAGTCTGGAACCCGAATTTCTTCTTGCTCTTTGCGTGGAGAATGGAGCCTCCGATGCCCGACACCAGCAGGACCGGGTCACGGTCGGGTTCGGAGTCGTCGGTGCATTGTTTGTCGAAGCAGGGACAGAAGCAGAAGAAGTTGTTGTTTCTGGACATGGTTTGACCCGAATAGTGTGGATTCGGGTCTAAAATCGGTTCTGTGTAGAAGTGGCGGGACTGTTGTCGAGAGGGTGACAGTGAGTGAGAGTCGTTTTTTAATAAAAAGACGTCTCACGTGGACGTCCTTTTGTGTTGTGGTCCTTTTGGTTTGTTGTATTTGAATAGTTCCTCTTTGTCTTCTTTTTATTTCATTCTTGTCCATATGTAAGGTTTTATTTAAAAAACAAAAAGACATACGGAAGGTTTAATATATCAATATTGACAAAAATCTAGAGGGTTTAAATTTAAGAAAATATCGACTCAGGGATGGACCACTCACCCAAAATGTCTGACGAATGAGAGCCACGACCCATTTAATCTAAGGCACTCCTCACAGTATGGATC
The DNA here is from genome assembly GCA_022984855.1 of Dimocarpus longan. Taxonomy (NCBI): domain Eukaryota; kingdom Viridiplantae; phylum Streptophyta; class Magnoliopsida; order Sapindales; family Sapindaceae; genus Dimocarpus; species Dimocarpus longan. The sequence goes on along the minus strand of CM041016.1, from coordinate 28,116,065 downwards.
CCTAATCGATTAACGATGATCGACTTCATTTATCATCTTATACTAATACTTGTCATTACACATTGACACTTCAGAACATACTATTTTACTGATTGAAAAGGAATCTCCTTTTATAAAGTTATAATAATTAAAAAAAAAACATCTTTGCTCTATAATTATTAGTCTTCAATAATTTATGACAGCTGGGTGACTTTAAGAAAAAGGGATAAACTCTACTTTCTCTATATAAGGCATAACCCCCTTTTAGTTGTAATCATCGTATAGATATCAAGTAAAATTATATTCTCAAGTTTTGAAACTTCTTTTCTCTCTTCTCTTATGTAAGATATTTAACTTTTAATGTCGAAGTTTTTGAATGATTAGATTTTGATTTAATAAAATTGATTACTTTGTGACCATGAAATAGTAGCTTGATACTGTTAAGTAAAATCTATTTTAAAAAATATACGTATATTATAAACAGAACTTTACTTAGAAAAATGACAAATTTAAGTTTATAGTTTTTGGTAATATGAGTTAGTTTGGTCAATTTTATCCCCTAAAACACTATTGCAATTTAGTTATAATATTCACTATTGGAGTTTATGCTCTAAGAGCTGGTAATTATGTAAACGGTTTTAATAAATATTAATAAAGTATTCATTTTTTTTATTTATAATTTTACAAAAATTGTATATATCATGAGAAACATCTTTAGTTACTAATTTAATTTCAAACTAAATATATAAATGTTATATACAAGCGGATTTAGTTTGAGATAAATAATTTAAAAAGTCTGTAGAAAGCAAATGAAGTTGTGTACTTTATTTGTGATAAATTTACAGTTGTGGTTCATTTCATATTCAGTACGATAGTCTTATCCGAGACTATTCATGTAGTAACATAAAAATGAAGACACCTTATATAATAAAGATTATATAGGATTGGACCACGATGAATATAAGTCTCTTATCAATATCCGTTAAATTTAGAGATTTATATTTATCGACCAGATGATCATATATGAATTGATCTTAATCTTGAGTGTATTATGGACTTCTGCTTATTAAGTTATATCATTTAATTTATATGAGTGAGATCAGTGTATATATCCAATTAATAACTTCGTATTTTAAGAATATGATTTAGTAAGTAGTTGGGAACATTCTACACGATAGTAGAATCTACTTCTTCTTACGAGAAGTAGTTCTCTTAAGAATTAATTCACGTCCTGAAAAATAAGAGTGCTTAACTTTTTGTTCATATGTAAATGGAAAAGATAAATTCATAAATTGTTATGAATATATTGTTCATTAGATAATCAATAGTACTTAAGGATCAAGAAATAATTAGAGGGATGAAACAGACATTTTGACATAACTATAAACTATTTGTGGAAAGTCAAATCATATGTAGTGATTAAATCAATGGACACTGAAAATTTCAGATTGTATAAAAATATCTACAGTTTTGATAGTATTAGGTTTTTAGTGAAGTAACTCTAAGATTAATAATAGTGAATTATCTAATTAAAGATTTTAATTAATAATTATGATATTATTGAAGCTCAAAACTGTAGGTTCATCGGGTCCCCTTAATAGCTGATTTCACTATAAAAAAACTTGTATATATAATATTATAATTGGATCATCCAATTACAACTGTTACGTAGGTAGCAAAATATGTGTTCACATGATATTTGAATAATATTTATTATTCAAATTATTTAATTATTAATTATGAATTAATAATTATTTAATTAATTTTATAAGAGGTTTTGAATTCGATTATCAACAATGATTTGGGTATAAATTAATTATGAATTAATTTTGAATTAACATGAATTAATTAGTTTCAAGTTCGATTTCAAAATATAACATGAATTAATTTTGAATTAATTATGTTATATGAGATAAAAGTTTAATTATAATAAATATGGAGTTTAATATTAATTTTGATTAATTAAAATCCTAAGTGGTTGTCTATAAATAGAAAATAAATAGTCTTCTTTTTTAAATAGAAGTTATTTTGATTTTGCTACACATTCTTTGAAACAGAAATAAAAGTTTTTCTCTACAACATAATACAAAGAAGAATAATTTGTATCTTTCTTCTCTGTATAACCAAAATTAAAACTTATCTTTTATATATATTGTTTATTCTTTTCAAAAAAAGAAATTAATAGAAAATGAGCATAATTTTATATAATTGTGTCCACTTACTTGTTTTTTGATGTAGAGACATATCAATGAAGGTTAGGTGGTGAGTAATCCACAAATATCAATACATAAGGTAAAAATCTTATTTTTATTTCTTTATATTATTTTATGGATCTAGGGTTCTTGAGTTTTATTAAAAAAAAAAAAATTGTGTTTCATAAATTCTTATTTTTTTAACAAAAAACAATTATTATTTTTTTCCTTCATTCATAGCAGTGAAAAAATAATACTTTATTTGATAAAATTATTATTTACAAGTGTTATTGTCATAAAGCATATCAGGTCCAATAATGCCACTGAAGAAAAAAAATGTAGACTATCACCAAAGGGTTAACAATAGAGCATCACATGTCAAGTGTTTTGAAATTAAAAAGAAATATAAAATTTAAAAATAAATCAAAAGTCAAATATTAAATTTGTTTTTCAGTCAAAATTTATTTAAAATTATTTTTTGACCCGTAAATAAAACTAATTATAATTTATACTCCTAAATGATCAACAATTTTTTTTTTTTTTTTTAGAAAAAATGAATTGGGAGGGGTTTTTGCTAATATAGACAAGCCCATTGTAATTAATTTTGTGTGTGATAAAACAAGGATTTTATATTAGTTTTGGACTAAATGAATTTCATATTTAGAATGTAACATTTTTTAGCAATTTTAATTAAAAATAATATAAATCACGTAAAAATATGTTAGAATCTTAAAGTATTATTGTGTAAAAATGATGCATTCCTATTATTGTGATATAACGTGCTCATTCTATTTAATAGGATTATGTTTGAATTGACACGGTTGAAGTGGTATTTAAAAAAAAAATGATAAATTTCTAAAAGAAAATCTCCCTAGAAAAAATTATTGGAAAATGGAAATATATACATTCTTTCAAGTAACACTAAAACTTTTTTCAAGTTAGTTATTTGTTGTGGCTATAAAATTTGTTAAAAACCATTATTGACATTAGTTCTATGTGTTTACATTAAATTCAAGCAATAATTTGAATTATAATGTTAAACTCATAATAATTTAAAATTTTAGGGAGAAGAATATAATTTAAACTTGCAACTTCAAAGATTTAAAAATAATGAAGTACTACTGAGGTAATTTCATATCAACTTTTACCGTTAAATATCTAATTACATTCAAACAGAATAGAATAATAAATTTTCATTATTCAAATGATAATTTATCTTTCATATAATATATGTATAATTATCAATAATCAATATCGTAACTATACAAGCATATATGGTAGCCCTGCCCTCCAAATGATTCCATGATGCCTCGGATTCTTCTCTTGTCTCTAATAAACCTCGAAACGATGATAATGATCTTCATTCAGTTGGTGGGGTAGAGTCAATAATGTTATCAAACAAGGTAATTCACAAATAATGAGGAAACATTGGCAAAGAATTGAAATAATGAAAAACGGAAGTGCCAATTTTGCAATAAAGAAGAGAATGTGACAGTTTTGTTTCTATGTAATTAATTCTTTCCGTGTAAATAAACAATGACGATGTCGCTCGCCACGTGTTTGCTAGTTGTACCTAACTGTCTCCGGCGCTAGGATATGATTCCTCTGCAACCGGGATCATTCTTATTGCCATGATAATAAAAAAAAATCATTTTTTTTTCTATTAATTCGTCCCATCACATCAATTATGAAATAATTTTATGAAATTTTTTTTCTTAAATAAAGATATAGATTATATTATATATATATAAAGAGAAAGTAATTAAGGGAAGAAATTCGACATGCTTTTAATTTAGAATACTCAATTATAAAGATAATAATTAAATAATCACTGATGATAAATGAAATGAATCCAATTTCTAAAGAGTCTTACAAGAAAAAATATATGAAATCTCGCAACTAATAAATCTCATTAATAGATAAAGTATAAGCTTAAATTTATAAAATTTTTATTAAGAAAATATTGAATATGTTAAAATTATAATACTTTGACATTATTAATGATGTCATACTATTATAAATTTGAAAACATTGTTGAAATTTGGGAGACTTTGCTGATAATTAATTTTTTGTTTACAATTACAAAAATGATGATATTTATCATGATCAAGAAAGTATCACTAAAATCCCAATATCCAATATGACAGTTTGAGTCGTTCTATTGTAAATAATATTAAATAATTTTTTTTTTTTTTTAAAAAAGAGAAAAGTATTACAAGAATTTTGATTCTTTGACATTATTAATGACATTAGTACTATTATAAATTCGAAGTATTATCAAAATTTAATGAATACTGTTGTTATTTATTTTATTATCAGCCATCAATAATGTATATAATAATATAATAATCCATTTATTAAAATGTAGTTAGAGAGTCTAACAGTTATAAATGTATTTATAATGTCAATATATATAATCCGTATCATGATAATGATATTGATACCATCATGAATTCAAAAGTATCACTAAAATTATGAGAATAAACATTTACCTTCTTATCTAGAACTATATATATATATATATATATATATATACACGCGATGATATCACTTTGTTTTGTTAAGTGAAAATCCCACTTTCGCTTTGAGTTTAAAAATTATGCCATCAAAGCACGCGTTTGATTGGACGAATGGTAGGAAATTGTGTATGCATTGGTTGTAGAGGATGGAAACCGATTGGGAGATAATAAGTGATGAACAAGGTATCTAAGAAGGATATGCTTGGAATTGTACTTGCTTAATTTCCTGAAGCAGCCAAAAATCAAATTTTGAATGATTAAACATTGAATTAATCAAATTGTGTGATATTGTCGTGTCTCTAGAAGAATCGAAGAGAGGGTATAGCTAATAAATTTGGTGAGAAATGCTAGGAAACATAGTAGGGACTAGGTAGTCACTAGTCATTGCATAATGACTCATGGCATTTAAATATCTATTAGTGAGGTGTGTAAGATTAATTCAATTTTCTCTCAAAAAAAAGATTAATTCAATTTGTATTATCCACATATGATCATATGGTTTTGTTAAATTATGATGAGGTTTCAAATGTTTTAACTATAATAATTTTTTTGAATTATTACATTCCGTGCAACAAATCAAATCTAAAACATTGAATAAACACTTTTTATCTCTACCAAATTACATTAAGTAATATATTTAAAAAAAAAAAATCTTTGAAAAAAATAATGGTTATCTAACATCAGAGGATTGGAATATTATTATATAAAAAGGGTGCCGATATCCTAGCCTATAAACGTGTTTTATACATCCAATTTATAAGCAAACCAAAGTTTAAAATTTAAAGCCATAATAATTATTATAAACACCCAATATAATGACATAAGTAACCTTATTAAATGCAAATATAATTATATTATTTGTAAACCCATTTAAATTACTGACAACCCAATTTCATCCAGTTGATGATGACATTTGCTTAAACAAGGTTTTCCATGCCTTTCAAAATAAAATTGGATGTTCCAACAGTGCTTTGAAATTATCGACTGCTTCTTATTTTGCATGTAGAAAGGTTGATAATTGCTTTGTTTTTGGGCTGAAAATTCAAGCTTTTATAATGAAATATTGCTTCAATAAAAATTACATATGTTTCTAGAGATGTGCTGTGCCCAAAAATAGTAGGTAGACATTGAGCCCAAATGAGGCCCAAATGGGAGGAAAAAACCGCAATACAATGCCATGTCAACATGCGCTGCATTATCAGAAAATGAAAAAAATCCATTGCTGTAAACATTAAGAAGTGGAGCAGCTCGCAATGTTCTTTAATTCAACAGATTCTGAAGTGGAAAGAATCGCACCAGATAAAAAAATTTTAGAATTACAGTTTAATTTCAAATCTATTTAATTGAATTAGAAAAGAACTATTAATCCTTCCTACATTTTAGTGGTCTAGTTGTACAAGAACAAGGAATCCCCATATTATAAATAGAGCCCGAGCCCCTTACCCAATTAAAGGGACGACTTTTAAGTCATGCTGAAACCCTAAATTTCTTATCCCAATTAATAAAATAACTATAGATGTAGACGCCATTCAAAAATTTTCGATTTTTTATTTATTGCTCTTACATTATATTTGCAGCATAATTACACCATAAGTGTTTAATTTTGTTCAATTCGCGTTAAATCAGAATTTTGTCCGATTTAATTGGTCAACAATATGTCTTTAAAGTGTGGTGGGTTGACATAGAGCACTCCAATTTTTTTTTTTTTTTTTTGAGAAAATGAGAGAAAGAAGTATTTTTCCTTTTTGTTATGATGGAGAATGTCACAAATACAATCAAAACCAAAGGCTTGTATAGTAAAGTTATATGGGACAGAGAAGCCAGCAAAGGTTCCCCATTCCCATTCCATATATCTCCCAACATAAAGGCTTTAAAAAGGCATAAATATGCTAAAAGTATTTACATGACCTGTATGTGTTTTGTTTGTTCTTCGAATTGAATATGTAAAGATAGATACAAATAAACTAATCATATGATTCGAATAACAAATTTATACAAAGTTTTGACAATATAGCATTACTCCAAATTTTAATCTTGGAAACTTTAGAACAACTTCTAAATAAAAAAGAATGTGAAAAATGTTTCACAAATTATGAAATCTATACAATGATGGAACTTTGACATATATAAAAAACTACAGAGTTAGGCTGCTGTTTTTCACATAAGCCTATAATATATATATATATATATATATATATATATATATATTACTCTGTATGATATTATCAGGTGTAACTTATTGACAAAAATGAAACTTGATATAATAAAATGATTTTCCAGTTCAATTATAGATAAAAGTTAGGGCATAGAAAATTATAAGGTTGGAATTTGATCTACAAAAACAAACAGATGCCAAATACCATATCAAGTGCTCCAGAACACTACTGGAAATCAATAAAATTTATCACCATAAGTATACACACAGTTAAGGCTAAAAAATTCCAAGGGCGAAAAACATAAAAACAGAACAAAATTTCTTTGAATTTCGATCACAACGTTAAGAACATTCTTCAACTCGGACCAATACCCTCTACAGGTCTTGCACACTCAAACCTGACAAACAAAAGCAAGAAGATAATGAATAATCTTGGGCTTATGTATCAGTAAATGGAGCAAGGTATCTCACAAAGGTTCAGTACATACGCCCAGGGATAGGGTCTGTTTTGTTATTAATAGAAAATAAAGTTACTCGATTTGTTCTCCCAAAACAAGCAATATATGGTTATCATGAACAACCTCCATTAATAAAAATTAATTGTCTAATCTGTACATTAGATAAGGGTCTTTGTCACACTAAATGTGCATGAGATTCTTTTAAAATACGATCAGTTTGAATAGAATTATTGTCAAAAGGATCTATGGACATTGAATGTAATTTCCTTCCATTAAATTGAATTCCTTTCAAAAGATACCTGTATGCATTTAGTGTGACAAATACCCTTATTTATTTTACACAATTAATTTTTAATGGAGATTGAATTATTGTCCAAGGGATTTTATGACTTTTTGACTTAAAAGACAGATTTGTACTCAAAGACATCAGCTTTAGTGAAAAGTATGATTACATATCAGTCTATATTTGCAACCATTTTTTATATATTTTTTTAAAATACATTTAATGTGTCACACAAATGCAAAATAAGTAAAATTTAATCATAGCACCTGAAAGTTTATATTCAATGGCAATTTGAGTACCATTAATGGTGCTTAGGACTTAAGTAGTTTATAGACGAAACCAGAAAGCCGAAACTGAAGAAAGAGGAAAGATGTTTAGAACTTTGAGCTCGAGGTTTAGAGATTTCTCCTCCACTCTCAGCACCACTTCTTCAGCAGAAGAGCTAAGTACTTCTTCTTCCTTTTCAGATTTCACTTCCTCATTTTAAAAATAAAGAAATTAAATTTTTCTTATTTTACATTTGCGTAACACGTTAAATGTATTTTTGCAAAGTGATTAGGTTCAGTACATATGCTCAGGGACAGGGTCTATTATGACAATTAATAGAAAAAATAATAGTTGCTTGATTTGTTCTCCCAAAACAAGTAAAATAGTTTAGGGAAATATTAGAAAAAAGCAACACAATTAATATTGCTTCAAGGGAACGAGTCATATGGGAACAGATCAAAGATCCACACAGACCAGATAATGAAGCATTCATTATTTCAATCAATTCAAACATTCAGAACGCTCAAAAGTTATGGAGAATAACTGTTGTATCCTCTCATTTGATGTGGCTGCGATAAAGAAACAACAGAACATATAGATTGACAGACAAGAAATTGCAAAATGATGCTTGGAGCATAGTTTTAAAAGGCGCAAGGCGCACCGAGGCGCAAAGGGGCTTCGGAGCCCGAGGCCCGAGGCGCGACGCGCAAGGCGCGCCTTTTTGAGGCAAGGCGCGCTTTTTATAAAAAACTTGAAATATTATAAAATCATAAAATTGGGGTCTTTTTGTATATGTATATATAATTATAGGGGTTTTTTATTTATTCTTTAAATTAATGAGTTTAATTTGATATTTTATAATAATTTAAGGTCTTTTTTGTAATTTTTCCTAGCTTTAATTAGTTATTTTGTCATATATTGGGGAGTTTTTTGCAATTTTCCTACACATTTATATCTAAATTTTGGACTATCCAAACCTAATCGTCAACTCTTTTCAGTTCTCTCTGCCTCAGCCTCTCCCTTCCTTCACCGATCACCGTTGCCTTTCTCTATCCAACTCTCCTCACCATCGGCAGCCAGCAACCACTACCTTGGAGTGCTGATTTCAGCAACTACAACGCTGGCGGGAGGAGAGGGGAGTGGATCGACGACAGGAAGGCTGGTTTCGGCGGTTGTTTGGCCGGTTTCGACGGCGGTTTTGGCCACTAAGTGGTCGGAGTAACTCGTCGGGCGGTTTTTGCCCTTTATTTTGCCCAGGCGCGCCTAGGCGCTCTTCGGGCTTCTCTGCCAAGGCGCTGCAAGCGCGCGCCTCTTCGAGGGGGCTGCGCCTGGCTGTCGTTCAGGCACCGGCAGCGCGCCTCGCTGCGCCTGTCGCCTAGGCGCGCGCCCAGGCGCGCCTTTTAAAACTATGGCTTGGAGGGAACAAATCACCCAATAACATGAACTCCACCAACCGAAAACAGTCACAAAGGGTTATATCAGCAGCCCCAACAACTTAGACAAGTCTTGATATAAATATTTTAACCATTAGATTTAACATATTTCTGACAAAAAGGTCTTTGAGTGAGATCAAATAAAATATGCAAGCAAACGAATGAGACAAATTTTCAGACAGGCCGTATACTATAATGCATTTGTCAAATATACAAGCAAACAGTATATCTTATACCTGGAGGGAGAGATTGCTTCAACTTGTCGGCTTTCTCAGAGTCGAACACACACAATGTGTACAGGTACTTTGAGCAGCGAACCTTGAACTTGACCACATCCCTGCTCCTCTTAATTTTAACGGAACGAGCATCCTTCCTTCTTGCAGTAAGAAGGAAATCCTTGATCTCATGAATCTGCTTCGGCTGCACATCACAAAAAACGAACAAGAACTCCATAAAACATCAAAAAACAACTGAATAAACTCATATTTCAATAACACAAAATGAATTAACAAATCAAGCAATATCAAGGATTCAAACAACCGTAAAACCAGAGATTAATTAGTAATTAGCTGAAACCAGATATAATGATCCAACATTTCAGCCAAGAATATCAATTACTAGTATACGTTTAGAGTTAAATCTCATGTTAAACCAAATGAAGCACAAATTCAATTAACTAAGCCATTTGAGATCTTTTGATTGATATCAATATAATGGTACCACATAAACACTCATGTCATCAAGACTACAAAGGCTTTGAGAAATGCTGACAGACGCAAACATCATGCAAATCAATGATGTAAACATACATAACAAAAATATTCAAAACCATCATTTTCTATGAATGAACGGTGGACACAGATCTAATACAAAAACATGTTAAGTCCAAATGGAGCAGATGTGAGCACAAACAGCATAGACACATCTGTAACGATAGACCGCATCAATTTCCCAGACGCGTAACTGTATCAACCACCATATTATAAAGGTAGATACCTGACTAATGTCTGGTCATATTTTCTACACATTTATACATTAAAATCCCAAATAAATATGATACAAACTAAACACCGTAAACATAATCAAAACAATTTCTACACACAAAATCTCTATTTCGCATTACATAGTCCAAATTTTTCATGTTAATATATCAATCATCAACAAACACAGCATCTACAAGGTCCTCACATTTTCCTCCAAAACAAACACCAACCCAGTTCACAAAAACCATTCGAGAACACAATAAATCAAGAGTTTCTCCAATGGAGCTCAAGACAAAACATTGACCAACCCATCAAAAAATACATGAAAGTGATTGACAACATGTCTGATTGCTGAGACAATGCATGAAGCAACAAAGCAGTGAAACAGCAAACAGATGAGATTGTAGACATTACCATTTTTGTTGACTGCTTGCAGAGGAGGGAGCTGCTCGTGTTGTGGATTCAACGGCTGCGTTCAAGTGGTATACACACACAAGGTAGAACAGTTTCAAAACCCTTGTAGATGCATCATTGAGTTGTTTTGTCGAGACTCAAGTTGATAGGCCTGGACCTGTTTTGTCGGCCCCATTAAGGTTGGGCTCTTAAGATTTTATTTTGTTGGGCTCGGCCCACGAGCTTGAAGGAGAACTATCTTTCATTTATAACTTCTTACGAAAGTTTTAGTAAAATTTTATATGTAACCCTAAATATCTTAAATACAAAAACAAACTATAGATTTAATATTTATTCATTTTTATTTTGCAATTATTATCTTTATTAATAATTAATTTCTAGCATTTTCATTAATTTCTATTCATATATTTATTTGCTGTTTGATACATCTATATTATAATAACAATGATATATATCATAAAACATAATTGTAAATGTAATTTTTATTGAAATATTAGTGCCTTATTACACATTTTAAATATTGATATCTCTAACTTAATTTGAAAACACAATAATAAAATTTTAATTTGTTACCTATAACTCTTCAATGTACTATCATGATCTAATTTTTATCTCTTATTATTATTATTTTTATTTATTCTCTTTTGACTAAAGAGATATATTATGTTATATTTATCAAGTTTAATTTCTAGTAAAAACTTAATTTTTAATTCAATGTGAAATTTACATAATATTTCAATAACAAATCAATAATTAAGTCATTTTTCATTTATATAGATTATTAATTAGTGATACGGTTTATCAATTGGTAAAAATATTATTTCACTTTTTCTTATACTTTAAATTTTGAAAATTTTAAATGATAAGATTATATATATATGCTTAATTAAATGTATTATTTATTTTCTTTTTTAGTTATTTTGGATTTGTTGGAGGAAAACTAGAAATTAAACAAAATGAAATTTTCATATTTTATTACTATAATTTTAACATTATTATTAATTTATTAAAATATCTTATCTAATATGAATTTCTAGGTTCGCCATTTATCTCTTATAATATAATGTTAAATTTGATTGGTTATCCATATAACATAATATGATGTGAGTAAAAAGTTTAAGGGGTATCATGCGGTTTCAGCTGTAACCTGTAAGCTCAATCAAAGAGTGTAACAAAGTTTTAATGCTTTTCTTTTTGGTGAAAATATCACTAAATGATGTTTTTAAATTGTGAGGGAACATCTGAGTTACATTTGAGTCTTAAAATGTTCTCTTTTTTATTTTTTATTTTTTCCTTTTTACAAAAAAATTTAATTTAATTTTTTTTAAAAAAACAAGAACTTCATTTCATAGTTGGAATCCCTTTTCATCTTGTGTTTTTCTCAAACAAACTTCCTACCTTCTTCATCCAATGTCTTCTTTAATGAACTTTCTCCATTCTCTAACAAACTTCTTCCCTTATTCGTCTGACACCTCTCTACTTCTTCTTCTTCTTTAAGAATTTTTCTTATTTAATTTTTTAGAGTATCAAATAATAGTCCTTTAATACCCTATTTAAGGATAAACATTTGATTTTACTTCTTGTTATAGAGGATAATGGCATTTTTTAAGTTCGATTGACTCTTGAGCCAACATCGATCCAATTGTAGACAAGTTAGCAGTTGTTTGTATTTTTCACTTATAACTCAATGCTATTTCAAAATAATTATGTCATAATAATTTTATAATGAACAACATTTATTATTTGAAAGTATGATCAATATAAGTCATATATAATGGATTAAAATAATGATCAATATAAATGATAATAATGAATTAAAATCATTAAAAGCATCAAAAGATCTAAAAACTTAAACAATACAATAATCATAATTTTACACTACAAAAATTTTAGAAGACTATCAACCAAAAATCCAACTTCTAATCAAGATAAATATTATTATATGATCGATTTTAACTTTGAAGCAATTTATAATCAAAGACAAAATAACAACAACAACAACAACAATAATAATAAACATGCTTTATTTTCATGATTGATCACATTTTACAACCAACAGACTTTAAAACAATACATTTCGTTAAAATTTTGTTCACTCTAAATTGTATACAATAATACAAAGTTGTGTATAATTTTTAAAAATAAAGGATATTTGATTTGAAGAAAATGAAATAAAAATAAAGGTTATTTTAATAAATTTAATTAAAAAAACCTGTTTAAATTTTTTCCAAAATAATTTTTAAGATTGGGCTAGGGTAGGCTTAAGGCTACGTTAGCCCATAGAATATTGTGTCCATGACTTAATGACATTAAATTGCATTCATTAAGTTATTTTTGTTTATTTGTTTGTTTGTTTTTGTTATTTTTTTATGCAAACCTCGTATATAAAGATACGACATCCACAACCAAATTGAAATAAAACCCCAAGAAAAATTAAAATAGGTTTATAAAAATAAAAAATGTTGACCTATTGATTATATATCAATCAAGAACCAAAGTTATAAAGAACTTTGACCCGATGATTAGAACTCAATCAAGAACCAAAATTATAAAAGAAGGATATTGACGCCACTCCCAAGATATAGATGAGAAGGTGAAAGATAAGTCATAGTTTGATCGCCACAAACATAACTTGGTAAGATCACATGTTCATATAAGGACAGGAGAGAAATTCACTCTCTCAATTAAACATAATTTGGCTATATCTTTTCATTCATCTTGTTATTTATTTATTTTTTTTTGGGTTACAAGACAAACATTTTTATAAGCAAAGAAAATAAACTAGTTTTGGAACATAATTAATTTTTTTTTAAAAAAGATCTAAATTGTAGGACTTAAAATATTGGAAAATAAAACCAATATGGAAAGTAAATAATCCTAACGAAATAACCTACTAAATAAGAGATTGTATGACATTAAATTTACAAGATCTTTTAAATCTCCAAGATTTGTAAGATATACATTAAATTCTTAAGATCTTCCGAATCTCCAATATTTGCAAGATATGCAATAAATTCTTAAGATTTTCTGAATCTTCAAAGTTTATTAGATATTTTGAATAACACCAAGTCGGTCCATTGTAGTTTAAGCCCAAATCTTGCTTGCTTTCTTGGGTTCCATCATTATTCTTTTTGTATTGACTTTTAATTTAATTGTAAATCACTTAATGTATATATAATATTCATTATAAGTTTATCCTTCCAAAAATAATATATTTTCAATTTTATCATAATTTTTTATTATAAATATTTTTTTCCTAATACTTTAGGACTTTTTTTTTTTTTAAAAGAAATCCCTCTCATCCCAAATATTTTAAAAATTGGACTAATATATTTTAGTTTATAATTTAAACATTTGCTTTTTCAATTGTCTTTTAAATAGAATTCAACTTATCGACGTCTAAATTCAGTCGACCTGGATTCTTAACCCAATATTGTAAATAAACAGAACAAAGCAAAAAGAACAAAAGAAGGAGAAGAGAAAGAACATAAATGCAAAAGGATTTTTACATGATTCAGCCCAAAAAGATGTCTACGTCTACAATTGATTCTCTGACTATGTTTACAGAGTTACAATATATTATTGAGTATTTTTTTTTTATATTTATACAATAAATTTTCAATCCTTATTTATAGAGTTGGGTGTTACAATTTGAGTACATTTAGAACATAAAAGAATTCTATATTAATTATACTTCTAAAACTGTGTCCATCAATTTAGAAATAAATCCTATTGAAGTAGAAGTTTGATTTTACTTCCAATTCTAGTAGTTGATTCTTTCCTAAATTAAGCTGCTTCCTCTCTAGAAAATTTTCTTTTAACGAGTACTTTAATCTGTGAGCTAGACCTTACTTTGGGTGACCTAAAGTTGAGCATAAAGCAGCTTTGACCATAGTTGACTAGTGACCGAGAAATGCAATCAGTGAATTGAGAGCTTGTTCCTATGAGCGGAATGTTGGCAAACTGAGCTTTTGTCATTTGGATCAATTTATTGGATCGGTTTGTTAGGCTTTTACCAGTCTACTTATATAGCCCCAAATATACCCACAACATCAACCCTTCAACTCTCAGTATGATCTTCGGACTAGGAGCTCAAGCTCGTTGGTAACAGTTGATGTACCATGACCTGTCATGCTACCTTTTCAGATTCTGTTCTATCACTTGACCTTCAACGACTCTTCAAGTGACCACACCACTTACACGTCTTACTTTATGTGCATTTAATGCGCACATTTCTCAATTGTCAACCCATGATGACAGATCCATTAATGTCAAATCCTCAACTCACACAGCACCATTAGATCTAAGGTGGTTGATTGGCCTCCAAATCTAACCATCTCTAGGGTTTTGCGCTTCCTGTATATAAATGGAGGTCCCTTCATTTTCCCTTTCACTCTGCTATTTTCAAACTTGAGATGACTCATTTTTCTATCGCTTTCTTTGAAAATCAGTGTCATTGTTCTTGGACGATTAAGGTCTACTGCGTTCACAGTAAGTCTCTATAACCATCTCTTGATTTTCTAGTTTTCATTTTTTTGTACGCATTGCATTTTCTTTAGGTTTGATGTTGGCTTGAATGTTCCATATTCTTGATGTTGCATGCTTGTTAGTGATTGTGACTTTTCATTTCTTTTCATTTTGATCTTGTTGGATGGCCCTTTGCAAGCTATTTGTTATTTGTCACACTATGTATGTGAGCTGTAGGATGAGATATTTATAGGTTATTAGTTGGTAAGTCGCTAGATCGTAGGTTGAGCCCCTCATGGCCTTAGTGATTTGTATGATGTTTATGATATGTAGATTAGAAAGTCCCTCCATAGAATAGGAAACTTATATCTTTAGGCTCGGTCTACATGCAGCGACCTAATTGCTCCCTTTATGTGTAAATGTCTTCGGGTCACAGACGCCGATCATATAGGATAAGAGATGATGACTCTTCCAACTTGGAGGAGCTCGACATGGGGGTAGTTTGCATTATTGAAGAGGCGACCTCTCTGAGTGGCATGGCTGCTAAGGAGTCCGTAGCTCAAGCTAACCTCATAGTAATCCGGTAGATCACCGAAGAGCAACGAGCTCGTGAAACTATTAGGAAGAGAAGAGCTCACGAGGTGTTTACCCATTGCGCCTCGAAAATAAAATATGAAGAGTTGTGGGAATAGCTCTAGAATATTACATTCCCAGAGGTTATCGTGTCATGCTGCCCACACCTTTAGACCATGTAGCCTATCCTCCCAAGGGTTTTGTTGCCATTATCACCCACCACCTTAGGCACAGTCTCAGATTTCAGTCCCTGCTTATCTCATTGACCTCTTAAATAGGCAAAAGCTCAGCCCATTCCAATTAACACTCAACTCGTACTCCTAACTCACATCTCTGGCAAAAGTCTTCATAAGGAATGATATGAACAAGGGAGCTATACCAAGTGACCCATTACATGTTTCGATTGGGCCAATAACAAAGGCAAGGGCTAAGAGATTCAAGAAAGCACTAAATGGCCTGATTCAAGACACTTGGGCTGATTCCGACTTAATACAGTCCAAGATGAGCCCATATAAAGACTAAGGCCTAATTAACATCATCAAGGCAATTAATTGGGCTGAATAGGAGTTGACTTGGGTGTGTGGCACAAGCTAGGGTGTGTGGAGAAAATTCAATTTCAAATGTTTCATTTTTAGATTTTCAATGCATAATGAATTGATTTGTTTCCCAAATTAAGAGGCTAATTTGCTTTAATTTTAGCCTTCCAAATAGGAATTAAGTCAATTAGTTGATTGTTTTAGTTTTAATTAGTTTCCTGTTTTGTAAGGCATT
Source organism: Dimocarpus longan (assembly GCA_022984855.1). NCBI lineage: Eukaryota > Viridiplantae > Streptophyta > Magnoliopsida > Sapindales > Sapindaceae > Dimocarpus > Dimocarpus longan. Next base: position 28,099,571 of record CM041016.1, on the reverse strand, counting down.
TAATGGCCGAATATTTTGTTTCCTTTTTGGAAAAGGCATGTAGCCTCTCTTTTCTTTTAGGGCTTTAATTTATAAAGAAAAATAAAGGATGTAATATGAGGCAGATTAAAAATTGAATGAAAATTGAGAACTTAATAGACCTTTTGTTCTTTCAGAACTAATTGGAACTTATTAGATTTCTCTGTGGCGTTCCTCCTTGACTTATCAATCGAGTACTCCATCCTTGATTGTGGCGTCATCCTTATACCAAGGTTTACATCTCATTATAAGTGTTGTGATGCGAACCCCGTATATAACGATACGACACCTACGATCAAATTGGAACACAACCTCCAAGAAAGTTAATTCAGATTATAGAAAATCTTTGACCCGTTGATTAGAGAACCAAGAACCAAAGATATAACGACGCCACTCTCAAGAAAGAGATGAGAATGTGGGAGATAAGTCAAGAGTAATAAATCAAGAACAATTCTTGATGCAATCTCAAAGTTCTCAAAAGAACAATGGAGAAAAGCTAAAACTTTATTCAATAAACTTCTGATTGAAATTTTAGGTTTAATAAGCCTTTTATAGGCATAAAATCCTAAATCTAATAAGACACCCAAAATAAACTCTCAATTCTATACCTAGTAGAAAACTAAAATAAAGTCTTAATTTAATTAACTGTCAGCCCAACAATTAAAAGCCCAATATAAAAGTAAATATACTAAAATAATCTAAAACCTAACCCATAATACAAATTAAGCCTAAACTAATACAAATAAATAAACAACAGCCTAATTTGTATTAAAATTGCTATCCAAGCCTCAAGATTAATGTTCTTGGACTGGGTCTTGAACTTGAATGATATTTTGAAGCTTTGATGTTCCCTCAAAGCCATCCAAGCCATGTTGTGTAAGACTCTTGGTCCAAATCTCTTGAATGAGCCCATTTAAACCTTCCTTCATCCTTTTATAGCTCGAGCCCTTATCACAGGTCCTTCATTGATGCTCAATGGATCCATAGGCTTGATTCCTTGGTTTCTATCATTTCCTCTTTCCTTAAAAGGATTTGTCCTCAAATCGGCATCTACATCTACATCAAAATCAAAAGGAGAAAGATTAGAAACATTAAAAGTAGCACTAACATTGTCCTCACCTGGCAAGTCTATCTTGTATGCATTGTTATTAATGCGTTCAAGCACTTGAAATGGACCATCTCCACGTGGCTATAACTTAGATTTGCGTTGATCAGGAAACCTCGCTTTACACATATGCACCCAAACCCAATCTCCGGTTCGAACACAATTTTCTTACGCCCCTTGTTAGCTTAAGTAGCACATTGCTCAGTTCGTCGCTCAATATGTTGCCTAACTTTCTCGTGCAATTACTTAACAAATTCAGCTTTCGTCTTACCATCCAAGTTAGCTCTTTCCTCTACAGGTAAAGGTATTAAATCCAAAGGAGTAATGGATTAAACCCATATATAACTTCGAATGGTGAACAACCCGTAGTCGAATGCACACTTCTATTGTAAGCAAACTCAACATGTGGTAAGCAATCTTCCTAATTCTTCAAGTTCTTTTGGATTATGGAAAGCAGCAAAGTACCTAAAGTCCTATTAACAACCTCTGTTTGTCCATCAGTTTGCGGATGACAAGCAGTAGAAAACAATAGCTTTGTTCCTAGCTTTTCCCACAAAGTCCTCCAAAAATGGCTTAAGAACTTCACATCTCGATCTGAAACAATGCTCTTTGACACTTCATGAAGTTGAACAACCTCCTTAAAGAATAAATCAGCAACAAATGTGGCGTCATCGGTCTTGTGACATGGTAGTAAGCCATCTTTGAAAACTTGTCAACTACAACAAACACCGAATCTCGGCCCTTTTTGGACCTAGGTAAACCCAATATAAAATCCATAAAAATATCAATCCGATGTTCACTAGGTATAGGTAAAGATGTATACAAACCATGAGGTAAAACTTTAGACTTAGACTTTTTACATGTTATGCACCTCTCACAAATTCGCTCAACATCTCTTTTCATATATGGCAAAAAAAAATGCTTATCTAATACATCTAAAGTTTTCTTAATAGCAAAATGTCCCATTAAACCACCTCCATGCGCCTTTCTAACAAGTAACTCTCTTATAGACCCCTGAGGAATGCACAATCTACTTTCCCTAAACAAATACCCCTCATGTCTATAAAACTTTCCAAAAGCAGTTTTCTCACAAGCAATATACACACTAGCAAAATCAGGATCATTAACATACAATTCCCTTATATGCTCAAAACCCAACAATCTTGCATTCAAAGTAGAAATCAATGTATACCTATGAGATAATGCATCAGCTACTACGTTTTTCTTTCCTTGTTTATACTTTATCACATAAGGAAACATTTCTATGAACTCTACCCATTTAGCATGTCTCCTACTCAACCTACTTTGACCTTTCAAATGTTTTAAGGACTCATGATCAGTATGGATTACAAATTCCTTAGGCCATAAATAATGTTGCCAAGTTTCTAAGACCCTAACTAAAGCATGCAACTCTTTGTCATAAGTAGGATAATTCAATGATGCTCCACTCAATTTCTCACCGAAATAAGCTATAGGACGCCTATCTTGCATAAGAACAGCCCCTATACCTATTCCTGATGCATTACACTAAATCTCAAATGTCTTAGAGAAATCAAGTAAAGCAAGCAATGATGCAGTATACAATTTATCCTTAATCAATTCAAATGCATGTTATTGCTCACTACCCCATTTGAAACCCACACTCTTTTTCACAACCTCAGTTAGTGGTGCCGCTATGGTGCTAAAATCCTTAACAAATCTCCTATAAAAACTAGCCAACCCATGAAAGCTACGGACTTCACTAACATTCCTAGGTCTAGGCCACTCTCTAATAGCCTTAACTTTCTCCTCATCTACTTCTATCTCTTTTGATGTAACGACATAACCCAAAAACACAATCTTATCCATGCGAAAGGAATACTTTTTCAAATTAGCATACAACTTTTCTTTCCTTAACACATCAAGCATACAATGTAAATGCCTAACATGTTCATCTATGCTCTTGCTATACACTAATATGTCATCAAAGTTGACCACAACAAATTTTCCAATGAAAGAACGCAAAACATGATTCATTAATCTCATGAAAGTACTAGGTGCATTAGTTAAACCAAAAGGCATGACTAACCACTCATACAAACCATGTTTCGTTTTAAATGAAGTTTTCCATTCATCTCCTTATCTCATTCTAATTTGATGATATCCACTTTTAAGATCAATCTTAGAAAACACACAAGATCCATGTAACTCATTTAACATGTCATCTAATCTAGGTATGGGATGTCGATACTTAACTGTAATTTTGTTGACAGCTCTACCATCGACGCATATATGCCAAGTCCCATCCTTTTTAGGCATAAGTAAAACCGGTACGGCACATGGACTCATGCTCTCCCTCACATACCCCTTTTTCATCAGCTCCTCAACCTGCCTTTGAAGCTCCTTTGTCTCCTCAGAATTACTTCTATATGTGGGTCGGTTTGGAATTGCCGCTCCGGGTATGAAATCAATTTGATGCTCTATTCACCTCTTCGGTGGTAATCCATCGGGCATCTCCTCGGGGAATACATCCTTAAAATCCTGCAAAAGAGTTGTAACAACACAACACTAGGCAAAGAAACATTAAGGTCAAAGTTAGAAAAATAAGCATATTTATACAAAAGTACAAACATTTGCTGCTTGGCAAGAAAAGCAGCTCTTACATCGCTCTCTTTTGCATAAATACTCATTTTTTTTTTCTCACTTTTCTTTTGCACACGCTCTAGTGTTTTGTCACTTTTTTTCTCACACTCAGCTCTCTTTCTCTCGGCCTCACTAGTGTTTGAACTCTCGACCTCTCTTTTTCTCTCACTCTCTTTTTTCCTCACTTGATCTTCATACACCTGTCTAGGTGTTAAAGGTACTAGAATGATCGTTCGCCCATTCATGGTAAAAGAATATCTATTCTTAAACCCATCATGCATTACTCTCCTATCATATTGCCATGGACGACCCAAAAGCAAGTGACTAGCATGCATAGGTACAACATCACACAACACCTCATCTTTGTACCTACCAATAGCGAAAGGAACTAGCACTTGTTTTGTTACCTTCACCTCTCCTCAATCGTTTAACCATTGCAATTTGTATGGTTTAGGATGTTTTGAAGTAGGTAAACTCAGTTTCTCCACTAATTCGGTGCTAGCAATATTGGTGCAACTACCCCCATCAATAATCACACTATACACCCTATCCTTGATATGGCATCTAGTATGAAAAATATTATTACGTTGCACCTCATCATCTTCTTCCTTCACTTGCACGCTTAAAGCACGCCTTGCCACTAACAACTTTCCATCTACGGGATACTCAATTTCAACATCACTAGCATCTTCCAAAGGTGGCATCTCATCGTCATCACTTTCCCCATTGGTCTCTACATCTCCATCCTCCCTCAAGATCATAGTTCGTTTGTTAGGACATTGAGAAGCTATATGACCTCTTCCCAAACACCTAAAACATTTGATATCTCTATTTCTCCCTTGGGTTGCCTCGGCCTTGCCCTTATCATGGCTTCTATCTCTACCCTCCTTAGGCTTATTAGTTTCAGCCTTAAGCTTTTGAGATGCCTTATTTTCCTTTCTACTCCAATTTGACTTCCAAGTGGATGTGGAACTTGAATTGCTACCATATTGTGATATCGAACCCCCTTCTTTTGAGTTGCCTCTCCACATTCATAGCCATATGGACCAAGTCCTCAAGCTCCACATAATGCTGCAACTCAACAATATTGGCAATATTTTCATTCAATCCTTGTAGAAATCGTGCCATAGTAGCCTCTCTATCCTCCTCTATATTAGCTCTGACCATGGCTATCTCCATCTCCTTATAATAGTCCTCCACACTCTTAGAACCTTGTGTTAGGCTCTGCAATCGTCGGTATAGCTCCTTATAGTATGATCTAGGAACAAACCGTTTCCTCATAACAGTTTTCATCTTACCCCAAGTGTTTATAGGACGTTCCTCATTTCTCCTTCTATGTAGCATTACCTGCCCCTACCAAACCACAACATAATCCACAACTCAGCTGCGGCTAACTTCACCTTTTTCTCCTCAGTAAAATTATGACACTCAAAGACTAATTCCACTCGTTTCTCCCACTCTAAATACACATCAGGATCAGCCTTCCCTTGAAAAGAGGGTATCTTCATCTTAATGCTACCGAGATCCCTATCCGGTCTATTGGGTTTATCATCCCATCTTACTCTCTCATTCTCATCCCCATAGTACCTACGATCTCCATCGCCATTATCTTTTCCTCTACGACCACCTCTACCACCTCTAATTTGGCCCCTATTAACATTAATGGCATTGTCATCTGATATGGACCTGCCTAACTCCTCCTTAAAATCTAGTTTGCAAGGGGAGGATTGCAAACCCATATATGTAACACCCAAGACCACCCTCGCTAACTTATATGAGTCCCACATCGGTTAGCGAGGGTGGTCTTGGGTGTTATATATATGAGTTGTAAGCTAACTTTTGAGGAGGAGTTAGGCAGGGTCGTATCATATGATATCAGAGCCACACCTCGTTTGGTCGATGGGCCATGTACGAAGGTTCTCTGCACGCGGACGTGCAGTCTAAAGGGGTTGGGAATGATGAGTCCCACATCGGTTAGCGAGGGTGGTCTTGGGTGTTATATATATGGGTTTGCAATCCTCCCTTTGCAAGCTAGCTTTTGAGGAGGAGTTAGGCAGGTCCGTATCATCATCTCCTTCCAAATCTTCTCCATAGAACACCCCATAATCAGCTTCAAATTCATCATTACCACTACGCTCTTCCGGAGCTCTCCTTTGCTGCCCCCTTTGCAAAGTAGCTATGGCCTCATCTTGCCTATCCATTCGATCCCTAATCTCTCCAAACACCATGTTCATCCTCTCAAATTGTTGTTGCATCGCTTTGAGAACGACCGACTCATTACCCTTTTCTCCTCCTTCAACTTCTTTATCGTTATTCGTAGACATGATTGACACCTGCAAGAATGTTAGTAAAAGTAACCTCACAACACTCTCTCACATGTTTCACTCTAATCACTTACGTGTTTGACACTCAATGATTTTGATTTAACTCAACACTCCCTGTCCACATTCAAACTTTTCTCACTAAGTTCTTTATAGAACTAATCAATCACAACAAGGTCACCCTTGAAATAATCGCTCTAGACATATCTCGACAAAGAAAAACGCACAAACAAAGAACACGAAAGAAATAAGGACCAACAATGACACTAGAATGATGAAATAACGAAAAACAATCTGATCTCAAGAAAAGATTTCGAACACCGTAATGATCTTGAATTGCAAATAAGGTAAATTTATATCAACTCACTTCAATCCAAGCAATTTATGGCATTCAAACTTTTTTTTTTTTTGGATATATTTTTTTCTTTTTTTTTTTCTGATACTTTTTTTTTTCAGGATTTTCTTTTTCCTTTTTGTTTTTGTTTTTTTTTTTTTTATCAAACTAGAATGCACAACTATATGGATTGTATATTGTGGAGTTGAACTAAAAACAAGATATTGATATGAATCTTTCAAATCAAGAGATAAATATGATAATGAATCAAGAATTCAAGAAACCCTAGAATGCGTTTGTAAGAATCTTGATTGTTGATGAGGTTTAAGAACAGCATATGAAGATTCAACCAAGATTGTTGTGTTTGGTCAAGATAATTGATGAATTAAATAAGATGGGTGAGTGATGTGTAGACAAAAACACAAGCAAACTGATGGTGGTGGTGTCGGCACTAAAAGACAGAAAAAGGGTGATGGGTTTATTTTTATAATTGATTGATGTTGTTACTGCACTTCAATCAATTATGTATAATATATATATATATATATATATATATTGGTAACAGATGGTGCTACGGCAGAATAAAAAAAAAACAAATAAAATACTGAGATGATGGTAGATGTTTGGACGTGTAGAATACTAAGACCAGAAGCAAATATGGATTGATGGATGATGAGATGATTTCAGCAACAAATTAAAACGAATAACAAGAAAATAATCAAACCTGAATTAATTAACCTGGCTCTGATACCAACTGATGCGAACCCCGTATATAACAATACGACACTTACGATCAAATTGGAACACAACCCCCAAGAGAGTTAATTAAGATTATAGAAAATATTTGACCCGTTGATTAGAGAACCAAGAACCAAAGATATAATGACGCCACTCCCAAGAAAGAGATGAGAATGTAGGAGATAAGTCAAAAGTAATAAATCAAGAACAATTCTTGATGCAATCTCAAAGTTCTCAAAAGAGCAATGGAGAAAAGCTAAAACTTTATTCAATAAACTTCTGATTGAAATTTTAGGTTTAATAAGTGATGTGAACCCGTAGGATTGAAACCTTAAAACCCACAAACAAATCAATAAACACCCCAAGAAAGCCAAGAATCAGATTTTAATTATTCCAGACCCGTTGAAAACTCGTTTCAAGAACCCGGATTGATAACAAGAACGCCACAAAGGTTTGATCCTTTGATAAGTTCTAAGTTCATTCAAGAACAAGAAGAGGAAACAAATTCTCTCAATTCCTTTAATTGTTGGCTGCTGCAAACTGATACAACATTAGGGTTTTGCCTTATTTATATTAAGGCTAAATAAAATAAACTACTCCTAAATGGGTCCAAACCCTAATTGGCTTTAAAGGCCCATTAATTAAAATAAACCCAATATGATATCTAATTAAATGAGACCCAAAACTAATCACTTAACCCCTCATACGTGAACAGTAAACCCATAATAAAAGTCACAAATAAGGCCTCTTGATTATAAAAACTCTAGCCCAAATTACACATAAACTTATTTAAAAAAATAATTGCTTTGGAAGCCCACACAATAAGACTCCAACAGCCATGATGCCAACCCACACGTCCAATGCTTCAAATGCTAGGACGTCTTCTCCCCGACTTCAATTACATGAACGAAGGATGGTTCCACCTCGTTTGAGCCCATCTTGAATGTTGTTGGTGTCTTGCTAGTTGCACTTTTAGCCCAAGTAGATTGCACAAGTCCTTGCATTGCTTCTTTGATCTTCTTCGCTCTTGATCTTGTTATTGGCCCATCCGGAATGTGCAAAGGATCCTTCTTATTCTTGTCAACCAACCCACCTTGGTACTCATCATTCCCCCTCTCCTCAAAAGGATTCGACCTCGAATCATCACCTACATCAAAAGGAGAAAGATCAGCAACATTAAAGGTAGCAGACACATTATACTCACCTGGAAGATCCACTTTATAGGCATTATCATTTATTTTCTCGAGAATTTCGAATGGTCCATCTCCTCTTGGATGCAACTTTGTTCTTCTATAGTTTGGGAACCTCTCTTTACGCATGTGAACCCAAACCCAATCACCTGGTTCAAAGGTCACACGCTTTCTTCCTTTGTTGGCTTGAGACGCATATTGTTCATTCTTCTTTTCAATCTGAAGCCGTACCCTCTCATGTAGTGACTTCACTAATTCTGCTCTCTTTTTCCCATCCAAACTACCCCTTTCATTAACAGGTAATGGCATCAAATCCAAAGGAGTAAGTGGATTAAAACCATAAACGATTTCAAAAGGAGAATAAGAAGTCGTAGAATGCATGGTCCTATTGTATGCAAACTCTATGAATGGCAAGCAATCCTCCCAAGTTTTCAGGTTTTTATGAATGACAGTGCGCAAGAGCTGTGTTAAAGTTCTGTTAACTACCTCAGTTTGTCCATCGGTTTGAGGATGACAAGTGGTGGAGAATAAAAGCTTAGTGCCTAACTTACCCCACAAAACTTTCCAAAAGTAGCTAAGGAACTTAACATCTCTATCTGACACAATACTCTTGGGTACACCATGGAGTCGCACTATCTCCCTAAAAAACAAGTCAGCTATATTTACAGCATCATCAGTTTTATGACACGGAATGAAGTGTGCCATCTTACTAAACCTATCAACGACCACGAAAATAGAATCCCTACCCTTTTTAGTTCGAGGTAGTCCCAAAACAAAATCCATAGAAAGATCTACCCAAGGTTCACTAGGAACGGGTAAAGGTGTATACAACCCATGTGGCAAAACCTTAGACTTGGCCCTTTTGCAAGTAATGCATCTGTCACAAATGCGAATGACATCTCTTCTCATCTTAGGCCAAAAGAAATGCTCATGCAAGATTTCTAATGTTTTCCTAACACCAAAATGACCCATTAGACCCCCACCATGCGCCTCACGCACCAATAACTCACACATAGAACAGTTAGGCACACACAATTTGCTTTCCCTAAACAAATAACCATCATGCTTGTAGAATTTGTCAACAACTCCTTTATCACATGCCATGTACACAACAGAAAAATCAATATCATTTGCATACATTTCTTTCACATATTCAAATCCAAGCATTTTGGCACTCATAGAAGTAAGAAGCACGTACCTTCTTGATAAAGCATCAGCAACTATATTCTCCTTACCTCGTTTATACTTAATGACGTAGGGAAAAGTCTCGATATACTCCATCCATCTAGCATGCCTTTTATTCAATTTACCTTGACCCTTGAGATGTTTCAAAGACTCATGGTCAGTATGGATCACAAACTCCTTAGGCCATAGATAGTGTTGCCACGTCTCCAAAGCTCTAACAAGAGCATAAAGCTCTTTGTCATAAGTGGGATAATTCAAGGCTGCCCCACTTAATTTCTCACTGAAAAATGCTATAGATCGCCCTTCCTGCATCAAAACCGCTCCAATCCCTACTCCTGAGGCATCACATTCAATCTCAAACGTTTTGTTAAAATCTGGTAATGCTAACACAGGTGCAGAACATAACCTATCTTTGATATGATTAAATGCATTTTCTTGATCAATGCCCCAATGAAATCCAACATTCTTTTTAACAATTTCAGTGAGTGGTGCTGTGATAGTGCTAAAGTCTTTAACAAACCGTCTATAAAAACTAGCTAGACCATGGAAACTTCTGACCTCAGTGACGCTTTTAGGAGTTGGCCACTCCTTAATAGCTTGAACTTTCTCTTCATCCACCTCAATACCTTTTGAGCTAACAACATAACCAAGAAACACAACATTTTCCAAGCAAAATGTACATTTCTTAAAATTGGCATACAACTTTTCTTGTCTTAAAACCTCAAAAACACTCCTCAAATGCATAACATGCTCATCAAGACTCTTGCTGTACACTAGGATATCATCGAAATACACAACCACAATTTTACCAATGAATGCACGCAAAACATGGTTCATTAACCTCATGAAAGTGCTAGGTGCATTAGTGAGACCAAATGGCATTACTAACCACTCATATAAACCATATTTAGTTTTAAATGCAGTTTTCCACTCATCTCCCTCTTTCATCCTAATTTGATGGTATCCACTTTTAAGATCAATTTTACTGAAAATGCATGACCCATGCAACTCATCAAGCATATCATCTAACCTAGGTATTGGATGACGATACTTTACCGTTATGTTGTTAATTGCCCTGCAATCAATGCACATTCTCCATGTTCCATCTTTTTTTGGAACCAATAGGACGGGTACAGCACATGGACTCATACTTTCTCTCACGTACCCTTTGCTCATCAATTCCTCGACTTGCCTTTGAAGTTCTTTTGTTTCCTCTGGATTACTTCTATAGGCTGGTCGGTTTGGAATAGCCGCTCCCAGTACGAAATCAATTTGATGCTCAATGCCTTTAATGGGTGGCAATCCACTAGGCATCTCCTCAGGAAACAAGTCTTCAAATTCCTGCAACAAAGAAATAGCTATACTAGGAAGGGATTGGTTAGTTTCATCAAGACTTAGATATGATTCTTTGTAGACAAGCAAGATCATAGAATGACCTGCTATGAAAGCTCTATTAACCTCCCTTTCTTTTGCAAAAAAACTCAAATTTGTTTTTCCACTCCTCTCTATACGCTCTCTTTCTTTTCCTTCTTGTGGTCTCTCTCTTTTCTCACCTTTATCAGTCACCTCTCCCTTTTCTTTTCCACTCATTTTTCTTCTAGATGTTTCAGCCTCACTCTCATTTTTCCTCTCGTATCCCAACCTCATTCTTTCTCTTCTGCTCAACCTCTCCTTTCAATTTCATTTGATCCTCAAAAACTTGTTTTGGGGTTAATGGAACAAGTGTAATGGATTTTCCTTCTTTAACAAAGCTGTACCTATTCTTAAACCCATCATGCATCACTTTCCTATCATACTGCCATGGCCTCCCCAATAGAATATGGCCAGCATGCATAGGAACCACATCACAAAGCACCTCATCTCTATACCTCCCTATGGTAAAAGCTACCAAAACTTGATTATTAACCTTGACCTCTCCACACTCATTCAACCACTGTAATTTGTAAGGTCTAGGATGTTTTAGTGTAGGCAAGTTTAATCTTTCAACAAGGGTGGTGCTAGCTACATTGGTGCAACTTCCCCCATCTATGATCATACTACACACCTTGTTATTAACATGACATCTAGTATGAAATATGTTCTCTCTTTGCTGCTCCATTTCTTCTACCTTAACTTGTGCATTAAGAGCACGCCTAGCAACAAGAGTTTCACCTTCTACGGGGTATTCCACTCCCTCCTCATCACTAGCGTCAACCAACTCAGGCATATCATCACTGTCATCTTCAGTTTCCACCTCCCCATGGTCGCGCAAGATCATTGTTCTCTTGTTTGGACATTGAGATGCAATGTGTCCCATACCCAAACATTTGAAACATTTGATATTCCTATTCTTAAATGGTTGGTCTTCAGCCTTTGTTTTGTTTCTGCTAGCTTCCCCTTCTTTCCCTTTAGGTGGCTCAATCTTTCCCTTTGAAACAACCCTGTCATTCTTCTCATTATCACCCCACTTTGATTTCCAAAGAGTTGTGGAATGCGAAGAGTATTTTGCTGCCCCCTTTTTCTTCAATTGTCTCTCCACCTTCATAGCCATGTGTACTATGTCCTCCAACTCCACATAGTGCTGCAACTCTACTACATTAGCAATATCCCTATTTAAGCCATTCAAAAACCTTGCCATAGTGGCTTCCCTATCCTCCTCAACATTAGCTCTAATCATGGCAACCTCCATCTCCTTGTGATATTCTTCCACACTCCGTGAACCTTGTGTAAGACTTTGAAGTTTCTGATAAAGGTCTCTATAGTAGTGGTTGGGTATGAATCTCTTCCGCATGAGAGAGCCTTTAATTCTCCCCAAGTTTCAACACGTCTCTCAAGGTTTCTCCTTCTATTTGTCGTTAGTTGATCCCACCAGATGATTGCATAATCTGTAAATTCAATCACTGCAAGCTTCACTTTCTTCTCCTCAGAATAGTTATGACAATCAAAGATCAACTCAACCTTTTTCTCCCATTCTAGGTACACTTCAGGATCGTTTCTACCTTGGAAAGATGGTATTTTCATTTTAATGTTCCCAAAGTTTCTATCTACCTCATCTCGACCCCGAATGTTTCTCCTAGGACCTCTTCCATGCCTACCCCTCCTAGGCCTAAACCTTTCCATCTCAATTTCAGATTCCAGGTCATTCTCCCCTCCACTTTCAGTTTCTGTTTCTTCAACACCTAAAGGATTATGTCTACGCCTATTTTGACCATTTGGTTCCCGATTAGGCTGCCCTCTTTGGATTCTAGCTATAGCTTCATCTTGTCGGTCCATTCTATCCCTTATCTCTCCAAAAACCACATTCATTCGTTCAAATTGTTGATGTATGGCTTGAAACGTCAAGAATGTGTTGTCAATTTTAGGACTTGAGTTTGAGTCATTAGTGCCTGACATTTTGATGTAAGCTGCAAGGAAAAAATAATAATGTCCACAATCCTCACGTGTTTGCACTCCACTCGTGTTTCACTCTAATACTTCCTTTTTTTTTTTTTTTTCCACTCTATGTTTTCTCTTTCAAGTTCTTTAAGAACTACTGAACTCAATCAAAGACTCGACCCGTGTGTTATTCCCACCAATAAAAGTTCAAGAAACAAGCCAAAAAGTCCAAATCAATTAAAACCAGTGACTGAAATAAAATAAAAGCAAGATACGAAGGAATCAAAGAAAGCGCACAAGAAAAGATGACTAACTGTTACAAATGCTGCTCCACATGCCCCTAGTGCTCAAGGAAGTGACTTGGAGATTCATCTTGAAGATTTTAACAGACCAATCACCAGGGCCCAAGCTAAAAGGTTAAAGGAACAACTTCAACTATTTGTGCAAAATTGGGTAGATAATGGGCTGTCTAAGCATGGAGATTTTAAAGAGCCCAATTTGATTAATGTAATTGGGCTAAAAGACTAGCTTTGGATTCAGCCCATCTTATTTCCAACCATTCAAGTGGTGTCCAGATTCATTCACTAATTAATGGCATGAATCAAGGAGTTATTTTGACATTCATGATGGCAAGAATCAAGGAATCACTAATGGCATGAATCAAGGAGTAATTTTGGCATTGATGAGAGGGTTGACTCCACCTTGATTAGTGTCTAGGCTCAAGATACATTCTGGTTGTAAAATCTATAAATAGGGCTGTTTAATTTTATTTTGTGGGATCTGAATATTTCTTCAAACATTTCCTATATGGAATTTAAGAGAGTTTTCTTTCTTGTGATTTTATGCTTAAGGTGTTGAATTGATGCAATTGAGTTTGTCTTTGTATTTCAATTCTACTTCCTATTTCTATTGTTCTTGATTGCTTTGATCTTGGGTTCAAGGGTATTCTCTTGGGTTTTTGTCAAAACGCATTTCTTGGGTGATAGAACAAATCAACCTGAATTACTTTGGTGTGAAATCAAATCTGGTTGTGAGTGATAAAGAGTTCGAAGAAACAATTTGGGTCTTGGGGTTCCGCATCACTAACTCAATCAAAAAGACAAAATAAGAACAAAAGGAAATTTATGAATTAGAGAATAGGTGTAAAATTAATTTGTGAACATTCAACATGAGCCAGCCCACACACAATTCATTGACATGAAATCCAAATAAGAACTTATGTATGTGCGATCTCACAATAACACTTGCAATAAGAGATTTTCAATCCAAGAATCATCAAAGAATTAATCCAAGAAGAACTGAATTTTTTTTTTTTTTTTAATTTTCGTGCCTTTTTTTTTTCTTTTAACAGACCACTGCACCTTTTTTTTTTTTTTTAAATTCTCTTGCCTTTTTTTTTTTTTTTTTGGAATAGGATTGAAGATGCAATAAGTTTATCAAGAAAGAAAACAACAAAGACAAATTCAAGAATACGTAAACCTAAACGCAGAAGCTAAGAATAATTAAAGATAATGAAACAAACAAACCTGATTTTGGAACTGAAGCTCTGATACCAATTGATGTGAACCCGTAGGATTGAAACCTTAAAACCCATAAACAAATCAATAAACACCCCAAGAAAGCCAAGAATCAGATTTTAATTATTCCAGACCCGTTGAAAACTCGTTTCAAGAACCCGGATTGATAGCAAGAACGCCACAAAGGTTTGATCCTTTGATAAGTTCTAAGTTCATTCAAGAACAAGAAGAGGAAACAAATTCTCTCAATTCCTTTAATTGTTGGCTGCTGCAAACTGATACACAACATTAGGGTTTTGCCTTATTTATATTAAGGCTAAATAAAATAAACTACTCCTAAGTGGGTCCAAACCCTAATTGGCTTTAAAGGCCCATTAATTAAAATAAACCCAATATGATATCTAATTAAATGAGACCCAAAACTAATCACTTAACCCCTCATACGTGAACAGTAAACCCATAATAAAAGTCACAAATAAGGCCTCTTGATTACAAAAACTCTAGCCCAAATTACACATAAACTTATTTAAAAAAATAATTGCTTTGGAAGCCCACACAATAAGACTCCAACAGCCATGATGCCAACCCACACGTCCAATGCTTCAAATGCTAGGACGTCTTCTCCCCGACTTCAATTACATGAACGAAGGATGGTTCCACATCGTTTGAGCCCATCTTGAATGTTGTTGGTGTCTTGCTAGTTGCACTTTTAGCCCAAGTAGATTGCACAAGTCCTTGCATTGCTTCTTTGATCTTCTTCGCTCTTGATCTTGTTATTGGCCCATCCGGAATGTGCAAAGGATCCTTCTTATTCTTGTCAACCAACCCAACCGATGTGGGACTCATCATTCCCGACCCCTTTAAACTGCACGTCCTCGTGCAGAGAACCTTCGTACATGGCCCACCTGACCAGACGAGGAGTGGCTCTGATACCATATGATACGAACCTGCCTAACTCCTCCTCAAAAGCTAGCTTGCAAGGGGAGAATTGCAAACCCATATATATAACACCCAAGAACACCCTCGCTAACCGATGTATGACTCATCAATAAGCCTTTTATTGGCATAAAATCCTAAATCTAATAAGAAACCCAAAATAAACTCTCAATTCTAAACCTAGTAGAAAACTAAAATAAAGTCCTAATTAACTGTCAGCCTAATAATTAAAAGCCCAATATAAAAGTAAATATATTAAAATAATCTAAAACCCAACCCATAATACAAATTAAGCCCAAACTAATACAAATAAATAAATAACAGTCCAATTTGTATTAAAATTGCTATCCAAGCCTCAAGATTACTGTTCTTGGACTGGGTTGATGCGAACCCCGTATAATATAATGATATGACACCCACGACCAAATTGAAACACAACCTCAAGAAAGATTAAAACAGCTTTATAACAAAAGAATTTTGACCCGTTGATTATATGTCAATCAAGAACCAAATTTATAAAGAACTTTGACCCAATGATTAGAACTCAATCAAGAACCAAAATTATAAAAGAAGGATATTGACGCCACTCCCAAGACATAGATGAGAAGGTGGGAGATAAGTCATGGTTTTGATCGCCACAAGCATACTTTGATAAAATCACATGTTCATGAAAAACAAGAGAGAAAATTCACTCTCAATTAACCTAATTGACTGCAACTTCTTTCATCTTGTTATTTTTTATTTGCTTAGGGTTACAAGCCTTTTTATAAGTAAAGAAATATAACATAACATGAAACCCTAACCACCTAATAATTGGGCTCATTAAACATTCTCATGGGTTTAAAATAATTAAATATGGGCTTAAGTTAATAAAATGTTTCAGCCCAAAACATAAACCAAAATAAAATAAGCTAACTTAACTTAAATCCCATTACAATTAAAAATAAACTCAACCCAATTTATTTAAAGCCCAAATAATTCTAGTTTGCCTCTAATTGTCTTCCATTAGCATCTAAAGTGTGTCTCCAAAAGATCCAATTCAAATTCCTATTGGACTAGTTACGTGGGCTCGAGCTAAGAAGTTCAAAGAAGCACTTAACGGGCTAATTCAAGAAGTTTGCACTCAAATACAATCATGGAAGCCCATTAATGAAAGCCCAAGTGAGGAACTAAAATGCATGATTCCAACCTAAGTCAAACTTAATATTTGCATTCAATAGGCGTGAATCTTGAGCATAAATTCACCAACATAATGAGAGAAGAGTCAACTCTCGAATTTAAGTTTTTAGTAAAATTAGGAATAATAAATTTTAGACTTTTCTTTTTGTCTTAGGCATTATTTCCTTTGCTATTATTGTAATCCGAAATTACCTTTTTCGTCATAGGCATGATTCTCTTTGATTTTAATGCTTATAATTTCGAATTTGTATTTTCAGCCTATAAATAGGCGTAATATCAATGAAAAAGGGCAGTTAATTTTCATGGTATTTGTGAGAACGAATTTCTCTTTGATTCTTTGAACAACTTTCGAACTTATCGGAATTATCCGTGGCATTTGAAACCTTTGACTTATCAATCAAACCTCCATTGTTGATTGTGTCGTCTTCACCATACCAAGGTTCTTACCTTGTCATAGGTAACGGGTCGCAGTTCCATCCCTCAAACTTGTCTTAGAAAACGGTCTTGGTTTCTTCTTTTGATTACGGGTTTCGTCACAGGTTGGCGTGGTTCGTATCAGTTTGGTATCAGAGCACGGTTCTAGGTCAGGTTTACCTATCCTTTTACTTTCTTTGTTTTCGTCTTTAAATTTCATTCCATTCCGTTCTAGTTCTTATAAAAAAAAAAAAAAAAAAAAGAGATCCGAAAGAAAAGAAAACAAAAGAAAAAGAAAAGAAAAGAAAGAAAAGAGAAGAAGAAAACAAGAGGATCGTAAAAAAAAAAAAAAAAAGAAAAAAAAAAGAGTCTGGAAACTCTTCAACAAATTTTTTTATTTTCTTTCCACTATTCAAGTGTCCACGAGTCTTAATCTGACTCTTATTTCAAGTGTGAAAATTTTGAGTCGAATTTTTTCCTTTTTGAGAATCCGAAATCTTGTTCGTACGTGTTGATGTCAGTATTACTTTTTGGTTGGTAAGTCTTGGCAAATTGCTACGTGTAATTTTGAATATTGTTTGTTAGTTTGAAAAGAACTGAAAGACAATTCACAAGTGGAAAAATTCAAGAGAGGTGAGCATATTAGAGGGTAAAAGCCAATTGAGTGAAACACGAGCGAAATTGAGTGATTCATAATTTCGAGTGATACACGTGAGGGAGTGTAGTGAGGTCCTTTCCATATTGTTCCTATTTCCATTTTTTTGTTGCAAGTTATAACGAAGAAGAAAACTCAGCTGAAGAGATACAACAGTCAACTATTCCTAACCTACAAATACAAGCGATATTGGGTGAGGTGAGACGAATAATGAGGACTGAGAATGAGCAACTCCATGAAAGGATAGATAGGTTAGAATTGGAGAATAGGAGGCAACGAAATTCACCTGTTAGGCCACCACCTAGGCGAATGCAACAAAGAGAGCATTGGGGTGACGTTGAAGAAGAAGATGAGGAGTTGGAGGAGTTGAATGAGCCACCATTGAATCGGGGTAGGTTTAGACGAGGGAATAGGAATAGAGAAGTTAGGAATTGGGAGGACAATAATTTGGGTAGCATTAAGATGAAGATTCTGCCGTTCCAAGAAGCCGATTCGGAAGCCTATCTTGAGTGGGAAAAGAAGGTGGAGTTAGTATTCGATTGCCACAATTATTCTGAGCTTAAGAAGGTGAGACTAGCGGCCATTGAATTTTCCGACTATGCTCTTGTTTGGTGGGATCAGTTGGTTTTGAATAGGCGTCGGAACCGGGAGTGTTTGATTGCAACATGGGAAGATATGAAGTCGGTGATGAGGAAGCGATTTGTGCCGAGCCATTATTACCGAGAATTATACAAAAGTTTGCAAGGGCATCGGAGTGTAGAGGAGTATTATCAAGAAATGGAGAAAGCAATGATTAGAGCCAATGTAGAAGAGGATCCCAAGGCAACCATGGCGAGGTTCTTGCAAGGGTTGAATCAAGACATTCATGACCGGGTGGAGATGCAACATTATGTGGAGATCGAGGATATGGTGCACATGGCCATTATCATGGAGCGACAACTCAAGAGGAAGGGAGACACCCGTGCAGGCCAGAACCCAGGGTCTAACACTTGGAAACCAAGTTCTTCAAGAAAGGAGGACAAGCCACAGTCGTCCTCAACTCTCAAGCCCAAACTTGATCATAAGCCGGAGAACACCAGCCATGATTCTCAAGGTAAACCCGACACTACTACTGCACGAAATCGTCATATTAAATGCTTTAAATGTCAAGGCAGGACCACATAGCGAGTTAATGCTCAAACAAGCGGGTTATGGTGATGCGAGACAATGGAGATGTTGTGACCGATGATGAAGATTCCGACACCGATGATATGCCACCATTGGAGGACGTTTATGGAGAAGAATTTGCTGTACACAGAGATTGGTTGGTGGCAAGAAGGGCTTTGAGTGTACAAGCCAAGGAGGAGGACGAAGTGCAACGCGAAAACATCTTTCACACTAGGTGTTATGTCAAAGCCAAGGTATGTAGTGTGATTATTTATGGTGGTAGTTGTACTAACGTTGCTAGCACAACCATGGTGGAGAAATTAGGCTTATCTATATTGAGACACCCTAGGCCCTACAAGTTGCAGTGGTTGAATGGTAGCGGCGAATTAAAAGTAAGCAAACAAGTGTTAGTTGCATTTCGAATTGGAAAATATGAAGATGGGGTATTATTATATGATGTCGTTCCAATGCAAGCCGGACATTTGTTGCTAGGGCGACCATGGCAATTTGATCGAAAGGTCAAGTATGATGGGTTTACCAATAAATACTCATTTGTACTCAATCAACGTCCAATCACTCTTGTACCTTTGACACCACAACAAGTATATGAGGATCAAGTGAGGTTAAAAAAAGAGAGTGATCAAAAACAAGAGAGAGATCAAAAGGTAGAGAATGAGAGAAAAGAAACGAATCAAAATTCGAGAGAAAAAGAGAAAGAGGCCAAAAAAATTGAGAAAGCAAAAAAGAAATCAAATTCTGCCTTGGTGAGTTTAAGAGAGGAAAAATATTGTTTCATTGCAAAAAAAAGTGAGATCAAGAGAGCTTTGCAATTACAACAGCCTTTTATAATACTTATGTACAACGAGACTTTTTTGTGTACTAATGATCTTGTCGGAAATCTGCCGAGCAGTGTTAATTCTCTTTTGCAGGATTATGATGATGTCTTTCCCAAAGACACACCACCTGGTTTACCTCCAATGCGAGGGATTGAGCATCAAATTGGTTTTGTACCCGGTGTGACGATCCCAAACCGACCGACTTATAGGAGCAACCCCGAGGAAACAAAGGAGCTTTAAAGGCAAGTTAGTGAATTATTGGAGAAAGGGTACGTAAGGGAAAGCATGAGCCCATGTGCCGTTCCGGTTCTTCTTGTGCCTAAGAAGGATGGGACTTGGAGGATGTGTGTTGATTGCCGAGCCATCAACAACATTACGGTAAAGTATCGACATCCTATTCCTCGTTTAGATGACATGTTGGATGAGTTGGATGGCGCTTGTATATTTTCTAAAATTGATTTGAAAAGTGGATATCATCAAATTCGCATGAAAGAGGGTGATGAATGGAAAACTATCTTTAAGACAAAACATAGATTGTATGAGTGGTTAGTAATGCCTTTTGGATTAACTAATGCACCGAGCACATTTATGAGATTGATGAATCATGTTTTGCGTGCATACATAGGTAGGTTTGTTGTTGTTTACTTTGATGATATTCTCATTTATAGCAAAAACTTGGATGATCATGTTGTGCATTTAAAATCAGTTTTGGATGTACTTAGAAAAGAAAAGTTGTTTGCTAACTTGAAGAAATGCACTTTTTGCACCGATAGGCTTGTATTTCTTGGTTTTGTTGTTGGTGCACAAGGAATACAGGTTGATGATGAAAAGGTCTGTGCAATTCAAGAGTGGCCGCGTCCCACAAGTATAGGTGAAGTTTGAAACTTTCATGGACTTGCCAGTTTCTATCGATGGTTTGTGAAGGACTTTAGTACCTTGGCCGCACCACTCACAGAAGTAATTAAGAAGAACATTGGATTCAAGTGGGGGGAAGAGCAAGAAAAGGCGTTTCAACTAATCAAGCAAAAATTAATAAACGCTCCATTATTGTCTTTACCTAACTTTGATAAAACGTTTAAGATTGAATGTGATGCTTCAAGTGTAGGTATTGGCGTCGTACTCATGCAAGATGGACGACCAATTGCGTACTTTAGTGAGAAGTTAAATGGTGATGTGAACCCCGTATATAATGATACAACACCCACGACCAAATTGAAACACAACTCCAAGAAAGATTAAAACAGGTTTATAACAAAAGAATTTTGACCCATTGATTATATGTCAATCAAAGAACCAAAGTTATAAAAAAACTTTGACCCAATGATTAGAACTCAATCAAGAACCAAAATTATATAAGAAGGATATTGACGCCACTCCCAAGACATGGATGAGAAGGTGGGAGATAAGTCATGTTTGATCGCCACAAGCAAAGTTTGATAAGATCACATATTCATGAAGAACAAGAGAGAAAATTCACTCTCTTAATTAAACCTAATTGGCAGCAACTTTATTCATCTTGTTATATTCTTGGGGTTACAAGACAAGCCTTTTTATAGGCAAAGAAAATAAAACATAACATGAAACCCTAACCCCCAATAATTGGACTCATTAAATACACTCATGGACTTAAAATAATTAAACATGGGTTAAACTCATTAAATATTTCAGCCCAATATATAAATTAAGACCCAACATGAAATTTATAATGATTAGAACTAAATTCATTAAATATGCAAGGGTTCCATTCCTACGAACTTGTCTTAGGAAACGGTTTTGGTTTCTTCTCTTGGTTATGGGTTTCGTCACGGGTTGGCGTGGTTCGTATCAAATGAGGCAGCTTTAAACTACCAAACTTATGACAAGGAGTTGTACGCATTAGTTTGGGCCTTGCAAACGTGGCAACATTATCTTTGGCCCAAAGAGTTCGTGATTCACACCGATCATGAATCATTGAAGCACTTGAAAGGACAACAAAAGTTGAACAAGAGACATGTGCGTTGGATGGAGTTCATCGAGACATTTCTGATGAGGATAAAGAAGCATCACCAAGGGATCCATTGCATATTCCAGTTGGGCCAATAATAAGAGCAAGAGCTAAGAGGTTCAAAGAAGCACTTAATGGATTGGTTCAAGAGATTTGGGCTGATGTTAAAGTGGCAAATTCCAAGATGGGCCCAAAAGAAGATCAATGCTTAATTAATTTAATTAAAGTAATTGATGGGCCTGATTTTGGTTAATTTCTTGCCCATGAAGTTGATTTCTTGGTCATGAAGACTTTCCATTATGGAGTTGATTGCTTGGTCACAAAGACTTCCAATTTTGAGTTGATTTCTTACCTATTATGTTTAAGGCAATTAGTTATCAATTTTATTCTTCTTTCCTTATTGTAAGAAGTTGACTTTCCTTTTTATTTTATAGGCTTAATGGGCTTAATTGCCTAATTAATTATTTCCTTTTGCTGCTTAGTGTTTTAGCTATATAAATCAGTGTAACCCTAAAGGGAATTCAATTGATGATTAATAATATTTGTGAGAGTATTCTCTTTGGTTGTTCGTAGAACTTTTAAACTTATCAGGATTTTCCTGTGGCGTTCTTCTTAGACTTATCAATCAATTCTTCCATCATTGATTGTGGCGTCATCACCATACCAAGGTTCTTGCTTCCATATAAGCAACGGGTCGAGGTTTCCATACAAATCTGATTCTAGGCGATCTTGGAACCCTACTTGATTCACGGGTTTCATCAGTTCTTGGCGTGGTTCGTATCAGTTGGTATCAGAGCACGGTTTAGTCTCAGGTTTGCCTATCTTATTTATTTTATTCAAAAAAAAAAATCAGAAACAAAAAAAAAAAAGAAAAAAAAAAAGAAAAATCAGAAAAAAAAAGAGAAAAAAAAATCCGAAAAAAAAAAGTGTGATTTGAGAATTAATTCCTACAATCTTGTTTCAATTTTACAATTTTGTTTTCCCTTTTTGATTCTCAATCCAAATTTCTTGTTACCATCAAACCCATAAAATTCTATCACACAACATTGTTTTCTTTTCTCTTTCCCTAGCCATTGAATCCAAAATTTTGGTGGTGAGTTTGGGGTGAATTGTTGCTGGAAATTTTGATATTTGTTTGATTAGTTCGATAAGAACCTATAGAGGATACTACGAGTGGGAAAAGGCAAGAGAGTGTGAGTGTATCAGAGGGTAAAAGCCAGATTTAATTGAGTGAAACACGAGTGGAATTGAGCGAATCATATTCTTGAGTGAAACACGTGAGGGAGTGTAGTGAGGTCCTTTATTTTTATTTTTTTTTGGTATCTTTTCTAACCTGATTTTGCAGGGTCAAATATGTCACACAATCAAGAAGAAAATTCAAGCGAAAACAATCAACAACCAACCATTCCGAACATACAAATGCAGGCGTTGTTGGGAGAGATGAGGCGAATGATGAGGGTAGAATTAGAGCACATACATGAAAGGTTGGATAGGGTAGAAGAGGGAACACAACAAGGGCAGCCACAAAACATTCCTAATATGCATAGGAGGGATAGAATTCAGCCTAGGGGAGTGAGAGATGGAGATGAGGAGTACATTGGGGATGAGTTTGAGGAAGAAGATGATAGGGATTCGATTGCTAGCAATAGGAGGTATGGTGGTCGGAATAGAGGAGTTAGGCATCGAGAAGACAACAATTTGGGTAGTATTAAGATGAAGATTCCGTCCTTTCAAGGTAGATCAGATCCGGAAGCTTACCTTGAGTGGGAAAAGAAGATGGACTTCATTTTTTATTGCCATAACTATTCCGAAGCAAAGAAGGTAAAACTTGCTGTGATTGAATTTTCTGATTATGCTGTTACTTGGTGGGATCAACTTGTTATAAATAGGAGGCGAAATAGGGAACGTGCAATAGAGACATGGGGGCAGATGAAAGCGGTGATGAGGAAGCGGTTCGTTCCAAGCCATTACTACCGGGAGTTGTACAAGAAATTGCAAGGACTTAGACAAGGGAGTCTAAGTGTGGAAGACTACTACAAGGAGATGGAGATTGCAATGATTCGGGTTAATGTAGAGGAGGATCGAGAAGCTACCATGGCCAGATTTTTGATGGGATTAAATAAGGAGATCCATGATAGGGTGGAGTTGCAACATTATGTGGAGTTAGAGGTTATGGTACACATGGCCATCAAAGTTGAGCAGCAACTCAAGAGGGGAAGTAGTACCCGGCCCAAATCAACCCCACAAAATCCGAGTGTCGCACCTTGGCGGTCGGGTTATCCAAAGAAAGAAGAAAACCCATCCACTTCCAAGGCCAAATTCGAGCCAAAGACAGCCATCACTAACATGGCCTCTCAAGGTAAAACAGCCCCTACCCCGACTCGTTCTAGTGAAATTAAATGTTTTAAATGTCAGGGAAGAGGACACATAGCAAGCCAATGTCCAAACAAGCGAGTTATGATGATCTTGGAGAGTGGTGAGATTCAATCTGAAGATGAAGATGATTTAGATGATATGCCACCATTGGAGGATGTTTCCATGGGAGACGAGGAGTTTGGAGCTGAGCATGGAGAGATGCTTGGACTAGTTGCACGACGAGCCTTGAGTTTGCAAGCTAAAGAAGAAGAAGAAGAGGAAGCGCAGCGGGAAAACATCTTTCATACTCGTTGCGACGTGAAGGGCAAGGTATGTAGTATTATTATTGATGGTGGTAGCTGCACTAATGTGGCTAGCACTTCCATGGTTGAAAAGCTTGGGCTTGTGACGCTTAAACACCCTCGTCCGTACAAGCTACAATGGTTGAATGATAGTGGTGAGGTAAGGGTTACAAAACAGGTTGTGGTGCCATTCCGCATTGGAAAATATGAAGATGAAGTGTTATGTGATGTGGGGTAATGCAAGCAGGACACATTCTACTAGGAAGACCATGGCAATTTGATCGATGTGTGCAACATGATGTCTTCACCAACAAGTACTCATTTGAGCTAAATCAACGAACAATCACTCTTGTTCCAATGACCCCCAAGCAAGTTTATGAAGACCAAGTGAGATTACAAAAATTGAGTGATAAAAAGAATTTGAGTGAACACAAAAAAATGAGTGAGCAAAAGAAAGAGAATGAGAGTGAGAGCAAGGCCGAATTTGGTGAGGAGAAAAAAAGAGAGAAAGATTCGGCCAAAGAGGTAAAATTAGAGAGAAAACAAAGAAATTTCTATGCAAGAACAAGTGAGGTTAAGCGAGCTTTGATTTCAAAACGGCCAATGATTGTACTCATGTACAAGGAAGCCCTTTTCAACACTAACCAACTTGAGTCTTCTTTGCCTCGTGTTGTGGTTTCTCTCTTGCAAGAGTTCGAGGATGTATTTCCTGAGGAAGTACCGCATGGATTACCATCAATCCGAGGGATCGAACACCAAATAGATTTTGTTCCTGAAGCATCAATTCCAAACCGACCAGCATATCGAAGTAATCCAGAGGAAACAAAGGAGCTACAAAGACAAGTTGAGGAGTTGATGGAAAAAGGATACATAAGGGAAAGCATGAGTCCTTGCGCAGTTCCGGTGATTTTAGTACCTAAGAAGGATGAGACATGGAGAATGTGTGTGGATTGCAGAGCCATCAACAATATAACGGTAAAGTATCGACACCCCATTCCTCGCTTAGATGACATGTTAGATGAGTTGCATGGTTCCTGTGTGTTTTCAAAGATTGACCTTAAGAGCGGGTATCATCAAATACAAATGAAAGAGGGAGACGAATGGAAAACAGCATTCAAAACGAAATATGGATTGTATGAGTGGTTAGTCATGCCATTTGGATTAACTAATGCACCTAGTACTTTCATGCGTTTAATGAATCATGTGTTGCGTGCTTTCATTGGTAAATTCGTAGTTGTTTATTTTGATGATATTCTGATTTATAGTAAGAATTTACATGACCATGTCTCACATGTGCATTCAGTGTTAGACAAACTTCGAGAAGAAAAGTTGTATGCTAACCTCAAAAAGTGTACTTTCTGCACCGATAAGCTTGTTTTTCTAGGTTTTGTTGTGAGTGCAAAAGGAATCGAGGTTGATGATGAGAAGATCAAGGCCATTCAAGACTGGCCGACCCCCTCTAGTATAGGTAATGTGAGAAGTTTTCATGGACTTGCTAGTTTTTATAGGAGGTTCGTGAAAGATTTTAGCACCATTGTCGCACCACTTACCGAAGTTATCAAGAAGAACGTTGCATTCAAGTGGGGTGAAGAGCAAGATAAGGCGTTTCAGCTTATCAAATACAAACTAACTCATGCTCCTTTACTGGCTTTACCTGACTTTTCTAAAACGTTCGAAATTGAATGTGATGCTTCTGGTGTAGGTATAGGCGCTGTGCTTATGCAGGATGGAAGACCACTTGCGTACTTTAACGAGAAGTTAAGCGGGGCTGCACTTAATTACCCCACTTATGATAAAGAATTGTATGCATTGGTTCGAGCTTTAGAGAAATGGCAGCACTATCTATGGCCCAAGGAATTCGTGATTCACACTGATCATGAGTCCTTAAAGTATTTGAAAGGCCAACACAAGCTGAACAAAAGACATGCACGTTGGGTGGAATTCATCGAGACGTTTCCATATATGATTCGGTACAAACAAGGTAAGGAAAACGTCGTGGCAGATGCACTCTCCCGCAGGTATGCATTACTTTCCACTCTTGATGCTAAGTTGCTTGGTTTTGAACACATCAAAGAACTATATCGGTTAGACCATGATTTTAGCGATGTGTACCAATCTTATGAGAAATCTGCATTTGGAAAGTTCTTTAGACATGATGATTATTTGTTTCGGGAAAATAAGTTGTGTGTGCCTAATTGTTCATTACGAGATTTGTTAGTGAGGAAATCCCATGGTGGAGGGTTAATGGGACACTTTGGAGTTGCTAAGACCTTGGCCATCTTACAAGAACACTTCTATTGGCCACACATGAAAAGGGATGTTGAGAGGATTTGTGATAGATGTGTTACATGTAGGCAGGCAAAATCCCGAGTACAACCCCATGGTTTATACACACCACTGCCCATTCCTAGTGAACCTTGGATTGATATTTCAATGGACTTTGTGTTAGGTTTGCCTAGGTCTAAATATGGTAGAGATTCAATTTTTGTGGTTGTGGATAGATTTTCTAAGATGGCACATTTTATTCCATGTCACAAAACTGATGATGCTTCACATGTTGCTGATTTGTTCTTTCGAGAGGTTGTGAGATTGCATGGTATGTCTAGGACAATTGTTTCAGATAGAGATGCTAAGTTCTTGAGTTACTTTTGGAAGACCTTGTGGGGTAAGTTAGGAACTAAGTTATTGTTTTCTACTACTTGTCACCCTCAAACCGACGGTCAAACCGAAGTAGTTAATAGGACTTTATCCACTTTGTTGAGGGCTGTTATTAGTAAGAACATTAAGACTTGGGAGGATTGTTTACCACATGTTGAGTTTGCATATAATCGAACCATTCATTCTGCTACTAAGTTCTCACCATTTGAAATTGTTTATGGTTTTAATCCTTTAACTCCTTTGGATTTATCACCTTTACCTGTTTTTGAGCATGTGAACTTAGACGGAAAGAAGAAGGCAGAATTTGTTAAGCAAATCCATGAGAGAGCACGATTCAACATCGAGAGGAGGACGGAACAATACATCAAGCAAGCAAACAAAGGTCGTCAGAAGCGGGTTTTTGAGGCTGGTGATTGGGTTTGGTTACACATGAGGAAAGAAAGGTTTCCGGCACAAAGACGTTCGAAATTGTTACCTCGAGGAGATGGACCTGATGGGATCCAAGCAAGCAAGCACATTTGGACGATTTGGAGGAGTCACTAAGGTTTCAAAATATTGTTCAAGTTGAAAATCACTGATCTTGAAGGCTATTGGGCTTAATCATGAAGGCTTTGGATGATAATGGAAAACAATTAGATGCAAAATAGAGTTAATTGGGCTTTATTGGAGACTTATTGGAGTTATTTGAGCTTTAAATAATTTAGGCTTGGTTTATTTTAATTGTAATGGGTTTTTAAATTAAGTTAGTTCATTTAATTTCATGTTGGGTCTTAGTTTATGTTTTGGGCTGAAACATTTAATTAACTTAAGCCCATATTTAATTATGTTTAATGGGCTCAATTGTTAGGAGGCTAAGGTTTTATGTTATGTTATATTTCCTTGCCTATAAAAAGGTTTGTAACCCTAAACAAAAGAGATAAGAAGATGAATGAAGTTGCAGCCAATTAGGTTTAATTGAGAGTAAATTTTCTCTCTTGTTCTTCATGAACATATGATCTTATCAAGTTATGCTTGTGGCGATCAAAACCATGACTTATCTCCCACCATCTCATTTATAGGCAACGACAACGCGTACAAGTTGGATTTACCAGGTGAGTACAATGTTAGTGCCACTTTCAATGTTACTGATTTAACTCCTTTTGATGTAGGTGAAGATTTGAGGACAAATCCTTTTCAAGAGAGAGGGAATGATGCGAACCCCGTATATAAAGATACGACACCCACGATCAAATTGAAACACAACCCCCCAAGAAAGTTAATTCAGATTATAGAAAATCTTTGACCCGTTGATTAGAGAACCAAGAACCAAAGATATAACGACGCCACTCCCAAGAAAGAGATGAGAATGTGGGAGATAAGTCAAGGTTAATAAATCAAGAACAATTCTTGATGCAATCTCAAAGTTCTCAAAAGAACAATGGAGAAAAGCTAAAACTTTAGAGGTTGAGAGTTCAAACACTAGTGAGGCCGAGAGAAAGGGAGCTGAGTGTGAGAAAAAGAGTGACAAAACACTAGAGTGTGTGCAAAAGAAAATTGGGAAGGTTGAGTGTAGAGGAGAGAATGAGAGGAAGAAAAGTGAGAAAAAGAAAATGAGTGTTTATGCAAAAGGGAGTGATGTGAGAGCTGCTTTTCTAGCCAAGCAACAAATGTTTGTACTTTTGTACAAAGATGCTTATTTTTCTAACTCTGACATTAATGTTTCTTTGCCTAGTGTTGTTACAACTCTTTTGCAAGATTTTAAGGATGTATTTCCCGAGGAGATGCCCGATGGATTACCACCAAAGAGGGGAATAGAGCATCAAATTGATTTCATACCCGGAGCCACAATTCCAAACCGACCCGCATATAGAAGTAATCCCGAGGAGGCAAAGGAGCTTCAAAGGCAGGTTGAGGAGCTCATGAAAAAAGGGTATGTGAGGGAGAGCATGAGTCCTTGTGCTGTATCGGTTTTACTTGTGCCTAAAAAGGATGGGACTTGGCGTATGTGCATCGATTGTAGAGCTGTCAACAAAATTACAGTTAAGTATCGACATCCCATACCTAGATTAGATGACATGTTAGATGAGTTGCATGGATCTTGTGTGTTTTCTAAGATTGATCTGAAAAGCGGATATCATCAAATTAGAATGAAAGAAGGAGATGAATGGAAAACTGCATTTAAAACAAAACATGGTTTGTATGAGTGGTTAGTCATGCCTTTTGGTTTAACTAATGCACCTAGTACTTTCATGAGGTTAATGAATCATGTTTTGCGTTCTTTCATTGGAAAATTTGTTGTGGTCTACTTTGATGACATATTAGTGTATAGCAAGAGTATAGATGAACATGTTAGGCATTTACATTGTGTGCTTGATGTGTTAAGAAAAGAAAAGTTGTATGCTAATTTGAAAAAATGTTCCTTTTGCACGGATAAGATTGTGTTTTTGGGTTATGTCGTTACGTCAAAAGGGATAGAAGTAGATGAGGAGAAAGTTAAGGCTATTAGAGAGTGGCCTAGACCTAGGAATGTTAGTGAAGTCCGTAGCTTTCATGGGTTAGCTAGTTTTTATAGGAGATTTGTTAAGGATTTTAGCACCATAGCGGCACCACTAACTGAGGTTGTGAAAAAGAGTGTGGGTTTCAAATGGGGTAATGAGCAACAACATGCATTTGAATTGATTAAGGATAAATTGTGTAGTACACCATTGCTTGCTTTACCTGATTTCTCTAAGACATTTGAGATTGAGTGTGATGCATCAGGAATAGGTGTAGGGGCTGTTCTTATGCAAGATAGGCGTCCTATAGCTTATTTTAGTGAGAAATTGAGTGGAGCATCATTGAATTATCCTACTTATGACAAAGAGTTGTATGCTTTAGTAAGGGCCTTAGAAACTTGGCAACATTATTTGTGGCCCAAGGAATTTGTAATCCATACTGATCATGAGTCCTTAAAACATTTGAAAGGTCAAAGTAGGTTGAGTAGGAGGCATGCTAAATGGGTAGAGTTCATAGAAACGTTTCCTTATGTGATAAAGTATAAGCAAGGAAAGGAAAACGTAGTAGCTGATGCATTATCTCGTAGGTATACATTGATTTCTACTTTGAATGCAAGATTGTTGGGTTTTGAGCATATAAAGGAATTGTATGTTAATGATCTTGATTTTGCTAGTGTGTATGTTGCTTGTGAGAAAACTGCTTTTGGAAAGTTTTATAGACATGAGGGGTATTTGTTTAGGGAAAGTAGATTGTGCATTCCTCAGGGGTCTATAAGAGAGTTACTTGTTAGAGAGGCACATGGGGGTGGTTTAATGGGACATTTTGGTGTTAAGAAAACTTTAGATGTACTAGATGAACATTTCTTCTGGCCACACATGAAAAGAGATGTTGAGCGAATTTGTGAGAGGTGCATAACATGTAAAAAGTCTAAGTCTAAAGTTTTACCCCATGGTTTGTATACACCTTTGCCTATACCTAGTGAACCTTGGATTGATATTTCTATGGATTTTATATTGGGTTTACCTAGGTCCAAAAAGGGCCGAGATTCGGTGTTTGTTGTGGTTGACAGGTTTTCGAAGATGGCTCACTTCATACCATGTCACAAGACTGATGACGCCACATCTATTGCTGATTTATTCTTTAATGAGGTTATTCGACTTCATGGAGTGCCAAAGAGCATTGTTTCAGATCGAGATGTGAAGTTCTTAAGCCATTTTTGGAGGACTTCGTGGGGAAAGCTAGGAACAAAGCTATTGTTTTCTACTGCTTGTCATCCGCAAACTGATGGACAAATAGAGGTTGTTAATAGGACTTTGGGTACTTTGCTGCGTTCCATCATCCAAAAGAACTTGAAGAATTGGGAAGATTGCTTACCATATGTCGAGTTTGCGTACAATAGAAGTGTGCATTCGACTACTGGTTGTTCGCCATTTGAAGTTGTGTATGGGTTTAATCCACTTACTCCTTTGGATTTAATACCTTTACCTGTGGAGGAAAGAGTTAACTTGGATGGTAAGAAGAAAGCTGAATTTGTTAAGCAACTACATGAGAAAGTTAGACAACATATTGAGCGACGAACTGAGCAATATGCTACTCAAGCTAACAAGGGGCGCAAGAAAATTGTGTTCGAAGCAGGAGATTGGGTTTGGGTGCATATGCGTAAAGCGAGGTTTCCTGATCAACGCAAGTCTAAGTTGCAGCCGCGTGGAGATGGTCCATTCCAAGTGCTTGAACGCATAAATGACAATGCGTATAAGATAGACTTGCCAGGTGAGTATAATGTTAGTGCTACTTTCAATGTTTCTGATCTTTCTCCATTTGATTTTGATGTAGATGCCGATTTGAGGACAAATCCTTTTGAGGATAGGGGGAATGATAGAAACCAAGGAAGCAAGCTTATGGATCCTTTGAGCATCAATGAAGGACCTGTGACAAGGGCTCGAGCTAAAAGGATGAAGGAAGGTTTAAATGGGCTCATTCAAGAGATTTGGGCCAAAAGTCTTACACAACATGGCTTGGATGGCTTGGAGGGAACGTCGAGGCTTCAAAATATCATTCAAGTTCAAGACCCAGTCCAAGAGTATTAATATTGAGGCTTGGATAGCAATTTTAATACAAATTGGGCTATTATTTATTTGTTGTATTAATTTGGGCTTAATTTGTATTATGGGTTGGGTTTTAATTAGTTAGTATATTTTATGTTATATTGGGCTTTTAATTATTGGGCTGAGATTTAATTAAATTAGGGTTTTATTTTAGTTTTCTACTAGGTTTAGAATTAAGAGTTTATTTTGGGTTTCTTATTAGACTTAGGATTTTACAAAGTACAAACATTTGTTGCTTGGCTAGAAAAGCAGCTCTCACATCACTCCCTTTTGCATAAACACTCATTTTCTTTTTCTCACTTTTCTTCCTCTCATTCTCTCCTCTACACTCAACCTTCCCAATTTTCTTTTGCACACACTCTAGTGTTTTGTCACTCTTTTTCTCACACTCAGCTTCCTTTCTCTCGGCCTCACTAGTGTTTGAACTCTCAACCTCTCCTTTTCTCTCACTCTCTTTTATCCTCACTTGATCTTCATACACCTGTTTAGGTGTTAAAGGTATCAGAATGATCGTTCGTCCATTCATGGTAAAAGAATATCTATTCTTAAACCCATCATGCATTACTCTCCTATCATATTGCCATGGACGACCCAAAAGCAAGTGACCAGCATGCATAGGTACAACATCACACAACACCTCATCTTTGTACCTACCAATAGTGAAAGGAACTAGCACTTGTCTTGTTACCTTAACCTCTCCACAATCATTTAACTATTGCAACTTGTATGGTCTAGGATGTTTTGAAGTAGGTAAACTAAGTTTCTCTACTAACTTTGTGCTAGCAACATTGGTGCAACTACCCCCATCAATAATCACACTACACACCCTCTCCTTGATATGACATCTGGTATGAAAAATATTATCACGTTGCACCTCATCATCTTCTTCCTTCACTTGCATGCTTAAAGCACGCCTTGCCACTAACAACTTTCCATCCGCGGGATACTCAATTTCAACATCACTAGCATCTTCCAAAGGTGGCATCTCATCGTCATCACTTTCCCCTTCGGTCTCTATATCTCCATCCTCCCTCAAGATCATAATTCGTTTGTTAGGACATTGAGAAGCTATGTGACCTCTTCCCAAACACCTAAAGCATTTGATATCCCTATTTCTCCCTTGAGTTGCCTCGGCCTTGCCCTTATCATGGCTTCTATCTCTACCCTCCTTAGGCTTAGTAGTTTCAGCCTTAGGCTTTTGAGATGCCTTATCTTCCTTTCTACTCCAATTCGACTTCCAAGTGGATGTAGAACCTGAATTGCTACCATATCGTGACATCGAACCCCTTCTTTTGAGTTGCCTCTCCACCTTCATAGCCATATGGACCAAGTCCTCAAGCTCCACATAATGCTGCAACTCAACAATATTGGCAATATTTTCATTCAATCCTTGTAGAAATCTTGCCATAGTAGCCTCTCTATCCTCCTCTATATTAGCTTTGACCATGGCTATCTCCATCTCCTTATAATAGTCCTCCACACTCTTAGAACCTTGTGTTAGGCTCTGCAATCGTCGGTATAGCTCCCTATAGTATGATCTAGGAACAAACCGCTTCCTCATAACAGTTTTCATCTCACCCCAAGTGTTTATAGGATGTTCCTCATTTCTTCTTCTATCTAGCACTACTTGGCCCCACCAAACCACAGCATAATCCGTAAACTCAGCTGCGGCTAACTTCACCTTCTTCTCCTCAGTAAAATTATGACACTCAAAGACTAACTCCACTCGTTTCTCCCACTCTAAATACACATCAGGATCAGCCTTCCCTTGGAAAGAGGGTATCTTCATCTTAATGCTACCGAGATCCCTATCAGGTCTATTGGGTCTATCATCCCATCTTACTCTCTCATTCCCATCCCCATAGTATCTACGATCTCCATTGCCATTACCTCTTCCTCTATGACCACCTCTACCACCTCTAATTCGGCCCCTATTAACATTAATGGCATTGTCATCTCCATCCAAATCTTCTCCATAGAACACCCCATAATCGGCTTCAAATTCATCATTACCACTATGCTCTTTCGGAGCTCTCCTTTGCTGCCCCCTTTGCAAAGTAGCTATGGCCTCATCTTGCCTATCCATTCTATCCCTAATCTCTCCAAACACTATGTTCATCCTCTCAAATTGTTGTTGCATCGCTTTGAGAACGAACGACTCATTACCCTTTTCTCCTCCTTCAACTTCTTTATCGTTATCCGTAGACATGATTGATACCTGCAAGAATGTTAGTAAAAGTAACCTCACAACACTCCCTCACGTGTTTCACTCTAATCACTCACGTGTTTGACACTCAATGATTTTGATTTAACTCAACACTCCCTGTCCACACTCAAACTTTTCTCACTAAGTTCTTTATAGAACTAATCGATCACAACAAGGTCACCCTTGAAATAATCGCCTTAGACAAATCTCAACAAAGAAAAACGCACACACAAAGAACACGAAAGAAATAAAGACCAACAATGACACTAGAATGATGAAATAATGAAAAGCAATCTGTTCTCAAGAAAAGATTTCGAACACCGCAAAGTTCTTGAATTGCAAATAAGGTAAATTAATATCAACTCACTTCAATCCAAGCAATTTATGGCATTCAAACTTTTTTTTTTTCTGGATTTTTTTTTTCTTTTTTTCTTTTTTTTTTCTTTTTTTTTTCTGATACTTTTTTTTTTTTTTTTCGGATTTTTTTTTTCCTTTTTTAATTCAAACTAGAATGCACAATTATATGGATTGTAAATTGTAGAGTTGAACCAAAAACAAGATATTGATATGAACCTTGCAAATCAAGAGACAAATATGATAATGAATCAATAATTCAAGAAACCCTAGAATGAGTTTTCAAGAATCCTGATTGATGATGCGGTTCAAGAACAGAATACGAAGATTCAAACCAAGATTGTTGTATTCGGTCACAATGATGATTCTATGTGGATGAAGAAAATCAATTATGAAACCAGTATGGGCTGGAGGAAGCAGAAATAAAATATCAAAGCAGAACTAATTGTTATGCTGCAAAGTTACTGAACCAGCAAGTTAAAGAATAAAAAATTAATGAACATGCAGCAGATCACACACAAGATTATTGATGGATGACAGATGGAAAAAATTAGAGAATTGAACATTGATAGTGGTTGGTGCGTGATATTCAAAGAAAAGTCAGACAAAAGCAATTATTAAAGAATGGAAAGTCAGAAGCAAATTGACTGAAGCTGTGATATTCAATGAATTCGGTCAATTATTAAAGAAGGCACACCAATGTAAAGGTTATGCGGCAAACAAAAATTGAATTGATGACTTGCGGCTAAAGGTCTGAAAATCAGATATTGATATATGGCTAAAGAAATCAAAATAAGAAACATAAATTGAAAACCCAAACCTGAATTAATTAACCGAAGCTCTGATACCAACTGATGCGAACCTCGTATATAAAGATACGACACCCACGATCAAATTGAAACACAACCCCCCAAGAAAGTTAATTCAGATTATAGAAAATCTTTGACCCGTTGATTAGAGAACCAAGAACCAAAGATATAACGACGCCACTCCCAAGAAAGAGATGAGAATGTGGGAGATAAGTCAAGGTTAATAAATCAAGAATAATTCTTGATGCAATCTCAAAGTTCTCAAAAGAACAATGGAGAAAAGCTAAAACTTTATTCAATAAACTTCTGATTGAAATTTTAGGTTTAATAAGCCTTTTATAGGCTTAAAATCCTAAGTCTAATAAGAAACCCAAAATAAACTCTTAATTCTAAACCTAGTAGAAAACTAAAATAAAACCCTAATTTAATTAAATCTCAGCCCAATAATTAAAAGCCCAATATAACATAAAATATACTAACTAATTAAAACCCAACCCATAATACAAATTAAGCCCAAATTAATACAACAAATAAATAATAGCCCAATTTGTATTAAAATTGCTATCCAAGCCTCAATATTAATACTCTTGGACTGGGTCTTGAACTTGAATGATATTTTGAAGCCTCGATGTTCCTTCCAAGCCATCCAAGCCATGTTGTGTAAGGCTTTTGGCCCAAATCTCTTGAATGAGCCCATTTAAACCTTCCTTCATCCTTTTAGCTCGAGCCCTTGTCACAGGTCCTTCATTGATGCTCAAAGGATCCATAAGCTTACTTCCTTGGTTTCTATCAGGGAATGATGAGGATAAAGAAGCATCACCAAGGGATCCATTGCATATTCCAGTTGGGCCAATAACAAGAGCAAGAGCTAAGAGGTTCAAAGAAGTACTTAATGGATTGGTTCAAGAGATTTGGGCTGATGTTAAAGTGGCAAATTCCAAGATGGGCCCAAAAGAAGATCAATGCTTAATTAATTTAATTAAAGTAATTGATGGGCCTGATTCTGGTTAATTTCTTGCCCATGAAGTTGATTTCTTGGTCATGAAGACTTTCCATTATGGAGTTGATTGCTTGGTCACAAAGACTTCCAATTTTGAGTTGATTTCTTACCTATTATGTTTAAGGCAATTAGTTATCAATTTTATTCTTCTTTCCTTATTGTAAGAAGTTGACTTTCCTTTTTATTTTATAGGCTTAATGGGCTTAATTGCCTAATTAATTATTTCCTTTTGCTGCTTAGTGTTTTAGCTATATAAATCAGTGTAACCCTAAAGGGAATTCAATTGATGATTAATAATATTTGTGAGAGTATTCTCTTTGGTTGTTCGTAGAACTTTTGAACTTATCAGGATTTTCCTGTGGCGTTCTTCTTAGACTTATCAATCAATTCTTCCATCATTGATTGTGGCGTCATCACCATACCAAGGTTCTTGCTTCCATATAAGCAACGGGTCGAGGTTTCCATACAAATCTGATTCTAGGCGATCTTGGAACCCTACTTGATTCACGGGTTTCGTCAGTTCTTGGCGTGGTTCGTATCAATTTCCATACGTCATCAAGTATAAGCAAGGTAAGGAGAATGTGGTTGCCGATGCACTTTCTCGCAGGTACGCATTACTTTCTACCCTTGATGCAAAATTACTTGGTTTTGAGCACATTAAGGAATTATACCCTTTCGACCAAGATTTTTCTGAGGAATTTCAAGTTTGTGAGAAAAACGCAGTGGGTAAGTTTTATAGGATTAAAGGATTTTTATTTCGGGAGAATAAGTTATGTATGCCGATTTGTTCTTTGCGTGATTTGCTAGTTAAGGAATCCCATAGCGGAGTGTTAATGGGACATTTTGGAATTGCTAAAACCTTGGCTATTTTGCAGGAACATTTCTTTTGGCCACGCATGAAAAGAGACGTTGAGAAGGTTTGTGGTAGGTGTATTAGTTGTAAGCAAGTGAAATCCCGAGTGCAAGCCCATGGTTTGTATACGCCTCTACCTATTCCTAATCACCCTTGGATTGATATTTCTATGGACTTTGTGTTAGGTTTGCCTAGAACTAAGCGTGGAAAAGACTCAATTTTTGTGGTGGTAGATAGGTTTTCTAAGATGACACATTTTATCCTTTGTTATAAAACGAATGATGCTTCACATATTGCTGATTTGTTCTTTAGAGAGATTGTGCGATTACATGGTATGCCTAGAACAACTGTTTCGGATAGGGATGCTAAATTCCTAAGCTACTTTTGGAAGACTTTGTGGAGTAAGTTAGGTACTAAGCTATTGTTTTCTACCACTTGTCACCCATAAGCCGATGGTCAGACCGAAGCAGTTAATAGGACTTTATTTACTTTATTGAGGGCTATCATTAGCAAAAACATTAAGATTTGGGAGAATTGTTTACCACATATTGAATTTGCTTACAATCGTACTGTTTATTCCGATACTAAATTTTCACCATTTGAAATTGTGTATGGTTTTAATCCGTTGACTCTATTAGATTTATCTCCTTTACCAATATCTGAGCGTGTTAATTTAGATGGCAAAAAGAAGGCTGATTTTGTTAGGCAGATTCATGAGAAGGCAAGACTCAACATTGAGCGAAGGATGGAGCAATATGTCAAGCAAGCCAACAAGGGACGCTCCAAACTAATTTTTGAACCTGGAGATTGGGTTTGGTTGCATATGAGGAAGGAGCGATTTCCGGCACAAAAACGTTCCAAATTGCTTCCAAGAGGAGATGGCTCTTTCCAAGTTCTAGAGCGCATCAATGACAATGCTTACAAGCTAGATTTACCGGGTGAGTGTAATGTTAGTGCCACTTTCAATGTTACTGACTTGAGTCCTTTTGATGTAGGGGACGATTTGAGGACAAATCCTTTTCAAGAGGAGGGGAATGATGCGGTACAAGGTGTGTCTCCAAATGATCCAATTCAAATTCCTATTGGACCAGTTACGAGGGCTCGAGCTAATGATGGAAGCCAAGATAGCAATCATGGAGGAACATGAGACAATTGGGCAATAAGGCAATTTAAGGTAATGAGGCTTAATCATGAAGGCTTTGGATACTAATGGAAGATAATTAGAGGCAAACTAGAATTAATTGGGCTTGATTGGAGACTTATTTGAGTTATGTGGGCTTTAAATAATTTGGGCTGAGTTTATTTTAATTGTAATGGGTTTTTAAATTAAGTTAGTTCATTTAATTTCATGTTGGGTCTTAGTTTATGTATTGGGCTGAAACATTTAATTATTTTAAACCCATGAGTATGTTTAGTGGGCTCAATTATTAGGAGGCTAAGGGTTTATGTTATGTTATTTTCTTTGTCTATAAAAAGGCTTGTCTTGTAACCTTAGAAAAGATATAACAAGATAAATGAAGTTGCAGCCACTTATTGTTAATTGAGAGAGTGAATTTTCTCTCTTGTTCTTCATGAACATGTGATCTTATCAAGTTTTGCTTGTGGCGATCAAACATGACTTATCTCCCATCTTCTCATCTATGTCTTGGGAGTGGCGTCAATATCCTTTTTTTATAATTTTGGTTCTTGATTGAGTTCTAATCAATCATGGGTTTAGTTCTTTATAACTTTGGTTCTTTGATTGATATATAATCAACGGGTCAAAATTCTTTTGCTATAAACCTGTTTTAATCTTTCTTGGGGTTGTGTTTCTATTTGGTCGTGGGTGTCGTATCTTTATATACGGGGTTCGCATCAGCTGAGAAGTTCAAAGAAGCACTTAATGGGCTGATTCAAGAAGTTTGCATTCAAATACAATCATGGAAGCCCACTGATAAAAGCCCACGTGAGGAACTAAAATGCATGATTCCAGCCCAAGTCAAACTTAATCTTTGCATTCAATAGGCGTGAATCTTGGGCATAAATTCACCAGCATAATGGGAGAAGAGTCAACTCTCCAATTTAAGTTTCTAGTAAAATTAGGAATAATAAATCTTAGACTTTTCCTTTTTGTCTTAGGTATCCTTTGCTATTAGTGTAATCTGAAATTACCTTTTTCGTCATAGGCATGATTCTCTTTGATTTTAATGCTTGTAATTTTCGAATTCGAATTTGTATTTTCAGCCTATAAATAGGCGTAATATTAATGAAAAAGGGCAGTCAATTTTCATGGTATTTGTGAGAACGAATTTCTCTTTGGTTCTTTGAACAACTTTCGAACTTATCGGAATTATCCGTGGCGTTTGAAACCTTCGACTTATCAATCAACCCTCTATTGTTGATTGTGGCATCTTCACCATACTAAGATTCTTACCTCATCATAGGTAACGGGTTGCGGTTCCATCCCCTCAAACTTGTCTTAGAAAACGGTCTTGGTTTCTTCTTTTGATTACGGGTTTCGTCACGGGTTGGAGTGGTTTGTATCACAAAGCCTTCATGATTAAGCCCTTTTGCCTTAAATTGCCTTATTGCTCAATTGTCTCATGTTCTTCCATGATTGCTATCTTGGTTTCCATCATGGGTCTTGAACTTGAATGATATTTTGAAGCCTCGATGTTCCCTCAAAGCCATCCAAGCCATGTTGTGTAAGACTCTTGGCCCAAATCTCTTGAATGAGCCCATTTAAACCTTCCTTCATCCTTTTAGCTCAAGCCCTTGTCACAGGTCCTTCATTGATGCTCAATGGATCCATAAGCTTGATTCTTTGGTTTCTATCATGTTGGGTCGTGGTTTCCATTCAAACCAGAGATTAGAACGGTCTTAGGTCTCAATTGTGATACAATCGACGAGATTTGCATTAAGGAATGACTTTCCACCTCTAAGCCCAAGAATCTACTGTCATATTTTTAGTATTAAGAGTATCGGTAGCTTAAAAGGGGGAATACGAGATGAAATTTATTATATCACAGCTTAGAAGACGGGCTTCAGGGACCTCCTTCGTCACGGCAAGGCGAAGGGTAAGTCTAATATAGGGGATTATAAGTCGAGTTGGTTTTACATTTCTTACCTTTCGCTTAGACAGCTCCGCAATTTTAGTTTCATCCTTAGTCCACGTAGATATTGGAAACCTAGTGTTAGAACCTAATGGAAACCAAGATAGCGATCATGGAGGAACACAAGACAATTAGGCAATGAGGCAATTTAAAGCAATGAGGCTTAATCATGAAGGCTTTGGATTCTAATGGAAGACAATTTGGATATAAAATTTCAGTTTTCTTTCTTTGTTCTTGGAGACTTTGAGAATTTATCAAGGTTTAATTCTTGATTTATCACTTGACTTATCTCCTTCATTCTTTGCTTGTTCTTGGGAGTGACGTCTTTGTTATCTTGGTTCGTGATTCGCTAATCATTGGGTTAAGGTACTTTCTTTTTATTTTTCTTTGTTCCTGAATTAAACTTTCTTGGGGTTGTTGATTCAATTGTTTGTGGGTGTCGTATCGCTATATACAGGGTTCGCATAATTTGTTATCAGAGCTTTGGGTATTAATTCAGGTTTGGTTATCCAAATTTATTTGTTTATTTATTTATTTATTTTTTATGGTTTTCGCATAGTCATCGCTTTATTGGTCTGATTTCTTTTTCTCAGTTTTCTGGTCTGATCTGTTTGCCACGTACTGGTTCACTTCATCTTACATATTTTGTTCATCCTTAATTGCCGCACAATCTCGTTGAACCACATTATTTTGAAATTGGTTTGTCTTGTTCTGCGTAACATTGTTTCCGGTTGAAATTGAATTTGACTTTTGTTTCAACATTCTTGAAATTTCTATTTATAATTGCCGCACTTGGTCACCAACAATCAATTATAATATTAGTCTTTTGCCTTTTGAATTGCAGCAAGGCACCGCCACACATCAACATTATTATTTTTCTTGAGTTGCAGTAAACCACCATCCAGCTTCCATTATTATTATTTATTATTTTTATTTTTTTTCCCTTTTCTTTTGTTTCTTGTTAAAATTGCATCATCAACTTTTATTTTATTATTTTATTTTTTTGTCGCATATTGTTTCCGTTTTGAACATCTTCAATTTTTCCAGGTCTGTGTCATTGTTCATCTGACTCTCCGCATCATCAATTCTTGTTTACATCGTGTTTATTGGTCTTGGTCTATTTGTGATATTATTAGATGTTTGTCTTGGTTCCCACACCGTCATCTTATTCTATGGTCTTTGTTTACTGGTTCGCGTTGTTTTCTTATTGTCATGTCTTATTTTGTTTTCTTGATCTGATCCTATTTGCATCATATAATTATCAATCTTGAATCAATCATCTCAGGTTATTGATTGATTTGAGTATTCTGGTTTGATAAAAAAAAAAAAAAGAGTTTGAGCGTGCAAAGGGAATGTTGAGTTAAATCAAGAGTGCCGAGTGATAAACACATGAGCAGTGACTGGAGTGAAACACAAAGGGTTTTGTGAGGTTATTTCCCTAACATTCTTTTCAGGTGTCAATCAAATCATCGAACAACGATGAAGGTGAGTCACGATTTGAGGACAAATCGTCTAGAGGAAAGAGGGAATGATGGAAACCAAGATAGCAATCATGGAGGAACACCAGACAATTGGGCAATGAGGCAATTTAAAGCAATGAGGCTTAATCATGAAGGCTTTGGATGCTAATGGAAGATAATTTGGATATAAAATTTCAGTTTTCTCTCTTTGTTCTTGGAGAACTTTGAGAATTTATCAAGGTTTAATTCTTGATTTATCACTTGACTTATCTCTCTCATTCTTTGCTTATTCTTGGGAGTGGCCTCTTTGTTATCTTGGTTCGTGATTCGTCAAGATACTTTCTTTTTATTTTTCTTTGTTCCTGAATTAAACTTTCTTGGGGTTGTTGATTCAATTGTTTGTGGGTGTCGTATCGCTATATACGGGGTTTGCATCAGAACCCAAAGTTCTGATACCAAATGCTGCAAACCTCGTCATTTGTATCACAATTGATGCCTAAGACCATTCTAATCTCTGGTTTGAATGGAAACCGCGACCCAACACCTATAACGAGATGTGAACCTTGGTATAAGGATGACACCACCATTAAGGATGAAATACTCGATTGATAAGTCAAGGAGGAATGCCACAGAGAAATCTGATAAGTTCCAATTAGTTCTCAAAGAACAAAAAAGAAATTAAGTTCTCAATTTTCATTCAATTTCCAATCTGTCCCATATTACCTCATTTTTGTTCTTTATAAATTTGGAAGCTCGTGTGGAAGTGGAAAGGTCCCCAGCGTATTCGTATCTTTTTGTGGCTTGTATTAAATGGTAGGCTGAGTACGAAGTTTGAGTTATGGCGAAGGCATATAATGGATAACCCTATGTGCGATACTTGTGGTGGTGATCTGGAAGATATTCTCCATGTTTTGAGGGATTGTGTTATGGCAATACAGATATGGAGAAGACTAGTTCCAAGTAATGGTCTTCGTAATTTTTTCTGTCTTGAGTTAAAGAATTGGGTTTGTTTTAATCTGATGGGTGACATGAATTGTCAAAAGGGTACAGAGTGGGGGACCTTATTTGGGGTGGCAATATGGAAGATTTGGGGCTGGAGAAATGAGTTGGTTTTTAATGCCCGTTTGCTTAGAGTTGACATTATGGTTAATGATATTTATTCTTTGACGGGGGAGATAATAAAGAATCTGGAAAAAGATCCCAGACCTGAAGAGGCAGAGAAGTGGATTAGTTGGATTCCCCCTCTATGGTCCTATTACAAGCTCAATACAGATGGTTCTTTTAATTCGAGAACAGGGCTTGCTAGGGCTGGGGGCATTCTTAGAAATCATAATGGAGAGTGGAAAGGGGGGGTTTGCTATGAATATAGGTTGTTGTGCGATCATGGAGGCTGAGCTTTGGGGTTTATTCAGAGGTTTGAATTACGCATGGGATGAAGGAATAAGAAGGTTAGAAGTTGAGGTGGACAGCGAGTGTGTAATCCAGATGGTGAAGAAACCTATTGATGAGATTAATGTTCATTTCCAATTAGTTCGTAGTATCAAAGCGCGGCTTCAAAAGGATTGGCATGTGGTATTGAGACATGTTTACAGAGAAGCTAACAAAGCAGCAGATTTCCTTGCAAATTATGCTCAGGTGCTTCCTCTTGGTTCCCATTGGATTTCTAGTGTCCCCAGAGACCTGGAGAATATTTTACTTCAAGATAGAGCCGGTGTAGTTTCTTGTCGGCGTGTTTGTGGTTCTTAGCTTTGGTTAAGCTCTCTTCTTGTACCAAAAAAAAAACTAAAACCCTAAAAGAAAAGAGAGACTACACGCCTTTTCCAAGAAGGTAACAAAATATTCGGCCATTAAATGCCTTACAAAACAGAAAACTAATTAAAACTAAAACAAGCAACCAATTGTCTTGATCCCTATTTGGAAGGTTGAAATTAAAGCAAGTCGGCCTCTTAATTTGGGAAACAAATCAATTCATTATTCATTAAAAATTTAAAGAGGAAACAACTGAAATTGAATTTTCTCCACACACCCTGGCTTGTGCCACACGCCCAATCTCTCTCCTATTCAACCCAATCAATTGCCTTGATGATGTTAATTAGGCCTTGGTCTTCATATGGGCTCATCTTGGACTTTATTAAGTCGGAATCAGCCCAAGTGTCTTGAATCAGACCATTTAGTGCTTCTTTGAATCTCTTAGCCCTTGTCCTTCTTATTGGAAAAATCGGAACATGTAATGGATCACT
Organism: Dimocarpus longan; assembly: GCA_022984855.1. Classification (NCBI taxonomy): domain Eukaryota; kingdom Viridiplantae; phylum Streptophyta; class Magnoliopsida; order Sapindales; family Sapindaceae; genus Dimocarpus; species Dimocarpus longan. The sequence continues at coordinate 28,056,128 of CM041016.1, read as the reverse complement.
TGGTGTAGCTCCCTTGTTCGTATCACTGTTTGAGCCAAAGATCTGATACCAAATGATGCGGAAACCCCAAGAATCAAGTCTTGAAACCCCCAAAACCAGATTTGAATCAAGAACCCCAATTCCCAATACAAGATTCAAATATATGAAATCTTGACCTGTTGTTGTATTGCAAACAAAAACCAAGATTCAAAAGAAGAATGAATGCCATAAAGGTTAGATTAATCCTTGATAAGTTTGGTTAAAAGTTCAATGAAGAACTTAGGAAAAATAACCTTTCATTTTTTTTGCAAATCCCGTCATCCCCCATAAAGGAGGCACATGACATTGGAGTTGATGGTGCATGCGACAAGGATGGTTGTTCTAAGGATGAATTAAGTATACCCGATGGACCAATCACAAGAGCAAGGTCAAAGAGTGATGCGAACCTCGTATATAACGATACGACACCCACGACCAAATTGAAACACAACCCCAAAAAAGATTAAAACAGGTTTATAACAAAAGAATTTTGACCCATTGATTATATATCAATCAAAGAACCAAAGTTATAAAGAACTTTGACCCAATGATTAGAACTCAATCAAGAACCAAAATTATAAAAGAAGGATATTGACGCCACTCCCAAGACATAGATGAGAAGGTGGGAGATAAGTCATATTTGATCGCCACAAGCAAAGCTTGATAAGATCACATGTTTATGAAAAACAAGAGAGAAAATTCACTCTCTCAATAAAACATAAGGTGGCTGCATCTTCATTCATCTGTTGTTTTTGCTTAGGGTTACAAGCCTTTTTATAGGCAAAGAAAATAAAACATAACATGAAACCCTAGCCCTCTAACAATTGGGCTCATTAAACATACTCATGGGTTTACAATAATTAAATATGGGCTTAAGTTAATTATAATATGTCAGCCCAAATAATACACACTAAAATAAAATAAGCTAACTTAACTTAAAACTCATTACAAGTTCAAATAAACTCAACCCAATTTATTTAAAGTCCAAATAACTCTAGTTTGCATCTAATTGTCTTCCATTAGCAACCAAAGCCTTCATGATTAAGCCCTTTTGCCTTAAATTGCCTTATTGCCCAATTGTCTTATGTTCCTCCATGATTGCTATCTTGGTTTCCATCATTCCCACTTTCCTCAAAACGATTTGTCCTCAAATCGTCACTCATCTTTGTTGTTTGATGATTTGATTGACACCTGAAAAAAATGTTAGGGAAAGAACTTCACACACGCTCTCACATGTTTCACTTCAATCCCTCACGTGTTTGTCACTCGGCACTTTGATTTAACTCAACACTCTTTATCCACACATAAACTTTTTCTTTCTTTTTTTTTTGGATCAAACCAAAACGCGCACAATAATAACATTAATAAAGAACTTGCAGAACAAATACCAAGATGATGAATCTTGCAAACCAAGACCCTAGGCCATGTGAATCTTGCAAATCAAGAAATAGATAAGATGATGAATCAAGAATGGTGTGAACACAATAAAACCATCAATGTATAGGCGGACCAGATCTGAAAAACAAGTGTGATAATTTGAACTGACTAGGACACAATGAACATCAATGATTGGTGACGCTGAAAACAGACACAAGCTGCAATAAAAAATTTGATGTGGAAATAAAATAACAAGGCTGAACGGTATATAAATTAAGCCCAATGACCAGATGATGCCGAGTCGATATGGCATGCAAACCAAAAGATAAATATTATCTTCTTTGACATGGTGGATGCGGCAGTACAAGAAACCAAAAGAAGACAAAATAATTCTAAAGGCTAATGGTGTGTGTTGCCATGAGCAAAGATTGATGAGCGAAATTAATCAATCAGAACCAAGAATAATTTATCGTTATATGACTAAAAAAAAATTAAAAGAGAAACAAAAAGATAAATTGATAAATCAAACCTGAATTAATTCTCAAAGCTCTGATACCAACTGATGCGAACCCCGTATATAACGATACGACACCCACGACCAAATTGAAACACAACCCCAAGAAAGATTAAAACAGGTTTATAACAAAAGAATTTTGACCCATTGATTATATATCAATCAAAGAACCAAAGTTATAAAGAACTTTGACCCAATGATTAGAACTCAATCAAGAACCAAAATTATAAAAGAAGGATATTGACGCCACTCCCAAGACATAGATGAGAAGGTGGGAGATAAGTCATATTTGATCGCCACAAGCAAAGCTTGATAAGATCATATGTTTATGAAAAACAAGAGAGAAAATTCACTCTCTCAATAAAACATAAGGTGGCTGCATCTTCATTCATCTGTTGTTTTTGCTTAGGGTTACAAGCCTTTTTATAGGCAAAGAAAATAAAACATAACATGTAACCCTAGCCCTCTAACAATTGGGCTCATTAAACATACTCATGGGTTTACAATAATTAAATATGGGCTTAAGTTAATTATAATATGTCAGCCTAAATAATACACACTAAAATAAAATAAGCTAACTTAACTTAAAACTCATTACAAGTTCAAATAAACTCAACCCAATTTATTTAAAGTCCAAATAAATCTAGTTTGCATCTAATTGTCTTCCATTAGCAACCAAAGCCTTCATGATTAAGCCCTTTTGCCTTAAATTGCCTTATTGCCCAATTGTCTCATGTTCCTCCATGATTGCTATCTTGGTTTCCATCATTAGTGATACGAACCACGCCAAGAACTGACGAAACCCGAGAATCAAGTAAGGTTCCAAGATCGCCTAGAATCAGATTTGTATGAAAACCTCGACCCGTTGATTATATGGAAGCAAGAACCTTGGTATGGTGATGACGCCATCATGTTGCACACGTCGATCAAATTGCCATGGTCTTCCTAGTAGAATGTGTCCTGCTTGCATTGGTACCACATCCCGATACCAAACTGATGCGAACCCCGTATATAACGATACGACACCCACGACCAAATTGAAACACAACCCCAAGAAAGATTAAAGCAGGTTTATAACAAAAGAATTTTGACCCATTGATTATATATCAATCAAAGAACCAAAGTTATAAAGAATTTTGACCCAATGATTAGAACTCAATCAAGAACCAAAATTATAAAAGAAGGATATTGACGCCACTCCCAAGACATAAATGAGAAGGTGGGAGATAAGTCATATTTGATCGCCACAAACAAAGCTTGATAAGATCACATGTTTATGGAAAACAAGAGAGAAAATTCACTCTCTCAATAAAACATAAGGTGGCTGCATCTTCATTCATCTGTTGTTTTTGCTTAGGGTTACAAGCCTTTTTATAGACAAAGAAAATAAAATATAACATGAAACCCTAGCCCTCTAACAATTGGGCTCATTAAACATACTCATGGGTTTACAATAATTAAATATGGGCTTAAGTTAATTATAATATGTCAGCCCAAATAATACACACTAAAATAAAATAAGCTAACTTAACTTAAAACTCATTACAAGTTCAAATAAACTCAACCCAATTTATTTAAAGTCCAAATAACTCTAGTTTGCATCTAATTGTCTTCCATTAGCAACCAAAGCCTTCATGATTAAGCCCTTTTGCCTTAAATTGCCTTATTGCCCAATTGTCTCATGTTCCTCCATGATTGCTATCTTGGTTTCCATCATTACTGATACGAACCACGCCAAGAACTGACGAAACCCGAGAATCAAGTAAGGTTCCAAGATCGCCTAGAATCAGATTTGTATGAAAACCTCGACCCGTTGCTTATATGGAAGCAAGAACCTTGGTATGGTGATGACGCCATCATGTTGCACACGTCGATCAAATTGCCATGGTCTTCCTAGTAGAATGTGTCCTGCTTGCATTGGTACCACATCACATAACACTTCATCTTCATATTTTCCAATGCGGAATGGCACCACAACCTGTTTTGTAACCCTTACCTCACCACTATCATTCAACCATTGCAACTTGTATGGACGAGGGTGTTTAAGCATCACGAGCCCAAGCTTTTCAACCATGGAAGTGCTAGCCACATTAGTGCAGCTACCGCCATCAATAATAATACTACATACCTTGCCCTTCACGGCGCAACGAGTATGAAAGATATTTTCCCGCTGCGGTTCCTCTTCTTCTTCTTCTTTAGCTTGCAAACTCAAGGCTCGTCGTGCAACTAGTCCAAGCATCTCTCCATGCTCGGCTCCAAACTCCTCGTCTCCCATGGAGACATCTTCCAATGGTGGCATATCATCTAAATCATCCTCATCTTCAGATTGAATCTCACCACTCTCCAAGATCATCATAACTCGCTTGTTTGGACATTGGCTAGCTATGTGTCCTCTTCCCTGACATTTAAAACATTTAATTTCACTAGAACGAGTTGACGTAGGGGTGGTTTTACCTTGAGAGGCTGTGTTAGTGATGGCTTCACCAACAAGTACTCATTTGAGCTTAATCAACGAACAGTCACTCTTGTTCCAATGACACCCAAGCAAGTTTATGAAGACCAAGTGAGATTACAAAAATTGAGTGATAAAAAGAATTTGAGTGAACAAAGGAAAATGAGTGATCACAAAAAAATGAGTGAGCAAAAGAAAGAGAATGAGGGTGAGAGCAAGGCCGAATTTGGTGAGGAGAAAAAAAGAGAGAAAGATTCTGCCAAAGAGGTAAAATTAGAGAGAAGACAAAGAAATTTCTATGCAAGAACAAGTGAGGTTAAGCGAGCTTTGATTTCAAAACGGCCAATGATTGTACTCATGTACAAGGAAGCCCTTTTCAACACTAACCAACTTGAGTCTTCTTTGCCTAGTGTTGTGGTTTCTCTCTTGCAGGAGTTCGAGGATGTATTTCCTGAGGAAGTACCGCAGGGATTACCACCAATCCGAGGGATCGAACACCAAATAGATTTTTTTCCCGGAGCATCAATTCCAAACCGACTAGCATATCGAAGTAATCCAGAGGAAACAAAGGAGCTGCAAAGACAAGTTGAGGAGTTGATGGAAAAAGGATACATAAGGGAAAGCATGAGTCCTTGCGCAGTTCCGGTGATTTTAGTGCCTAAGAAGGATGAGACATGGAGAATGTGTGTGGATTGCAGAGCCATCAACAATATAACGGTAAAGTATCGACACCTCGATTCCTTTTGCACTCACAACAAAACCTAGAAAAACAAGCTTATCGGTGCAGAAAGTATACTTTTTGAAGTTAGCATACAACTTCTCTTCTCGAAGTATATCTAACACCGAATGCACATGTGAGACATGGTCATCTAACATGTCATCAGTTTTAAAGAGGTTAAAAACGATATTTCAAGGCTTCGTGCAACATTTTATTGACTTGGAGTTGAGGGCGCGTGATAAGGCTTATGGTGAACCTTCGATGGTGGCCTACGGTGGACCGTCGAGTGGAGTCAAGGGGTCAATCCAATATATCAACCTAATTGGCACATATGGGCCTAATTTTAAAGTCTAGAATTTAATATATTTTAGCTCATTATATAAATAAGCATGTCATGTGCTATGCATGTGATTTTATTAATGAGGTGTCATGTTTACATTGTTTTGGGTTTGTTTATTTAAATTTGAAGAGTAGGCTTTATAATTAATCCCATTAGGGCACATTTAGGGTTTCTTTGTGAACTAAAGTAACTTTAAATACATGTTTGTGCCTCCTTTATGGGGGATGACGGGATTTGTAAAAAAATGAGAGGTTATTTCTCCTAAGTTCTTCATTGAACTTTTAACCAAACTTATCAACGGTTAACCTAACCTTTGTGGCGTTCATTTTTCTTTTGAGTCTTGGTTTTTGTTTGCAATATAACAACAGGTTAAGATTTCATATATTTGAATCTTGTATTGGGATTTGGGGTTCTTGATCCAAATCTGGTTTTGGGGGTTTCAAGACTTGATTCTTTGATGCGAACCCCGTATATAAAGATACGACACCCACGACCAAATTGAAACACAACCCCAAGAAAGATTAAAATAGGTTTATAAAATAAGAAATTTTGACCCATTGCCTTAAATTGCCTCACTGCCTAATTTTCTCGTGTTCCTCCATGATTGCTATCTTGGTTTTCATCATTCCCACTTTTCTCAAAACGATTTGTCCTCAAATCGTCACCCATCTTTGTTGTTGTCTGATGATTTGATTGACACCTGAAAAAAATATTAGGCAAATAATCTCACACACGCTCTCACATGTTTCACTCCAATCCCTAATGTGTTTGTCACTTGGCACTCTTGATTTAACTCAACACTCATCCACATTCAAACTTTTCCCTTTTTTTTTTTTGGGATCAAACCAGATCGCGCACAATAACAACATTAATATCTTTCTTTTATACTTTTGGTTCTTGATTGAGTTCTAATCATTGGGTCAAAGTTCTTTATAACTTTGGTTTTTGATTGACCTATAATCAATGGGTCAAAATTTCTTATTTTATAAACCTGTTTTAATATTTCTTGAGGTTGTGTTTCAATTTGGTCGTGGGTGTCGTATCTTTATATACGGGGTTCGCATCATTCTTGGGGTTTCCGCATTATTTGGTGATACGAACCTCACAAAAGAAAGTGAGACCTGAAACTAATAATGATATAAGTTCCTAGGATCGTCCTAATTCAGATTCTTACAAACAAAGCAACGACCTTGACCCGTTATCTATTAAGAGATAAGAACCAAAGGTATAAGAAGAAGACGCCACACTCAATAACAAAGAGAAGGATTATGTGAGTGATAAGTCAAATTTGAACGCCACAAGAAAACCTTGATAAGTTCAGAAGAGTTCTTTGAAGAACTACAGAGAAAACTCTCTCAATAACTTTTATTGATCATCCAAAAACTAAAAACTTCTGTAGAGATTACATGGCCTTATAAATAGATATTAGAAATAAATATACAATAACCCTAGGGCAATTGTCATTCATAGCTGGAAAACTGAATAGGAATAATCTTATGGCCATAATGCCTTACAATTCTGGAAATTATGACTAAGAAAATAAAAACTAAAATGGTATCTAGTTGACTTGAAAATTGGGAAAACAATCAATCAATTCTTGGAAAGTCAACATGCCAATTAATTGCTCTGATTTGGCAAATAATCTCCAGCAATTACTAATAATCAACCCCATTTATTGCTTCAATCACATTGATTAATTTTTGATCTTCTGCTGGAACCATCTTGGACTTCTCCATTTTTAAATCAGCCCATATCTCTTGGATCAGCCCATTAAGTGTTTCTTTGAGTCTCTTAGCTCTTGCCCTTGTAATTGGCCCAACTGGAAGATGTAATGAATCCTTTGATGTTGCTCCTTTATTCTCATCATTCCCTCCTTCTTGAAAAGGATTTGTCCTCAAATCATCACCTACATCAAATGGAGATAAATCAGCAACATTAAAGCTTGCACTTACATTGTACTCACCTGGAAGGTCTAACTTGTAGGCATTATCATTGATCCTTTCAATCACTTGAAACGGACCATCTCCCCTTGGAAGTAGTTTTGAACGCCTTTGAATAGGAAACCGTTCCTTTCGCATATGCCACCAAACCCAATCACCTGGTTCAAAGACAACTTTCTTGCGCCCTTTATTTGCTTGGTTAGCATATTGTTCAGTTCTTCTCTCAATGTTTTGTCGAGCTTTTTCATGGATTTGCTTCACAAAATCAGCTTTCTTTTTTCCATCCAAATTTGCATGCTCAGCCATAGGTAAAGGGGTTAAATCCAACGGAGTTAATGGATTAAAACCATACACAATCTCAAAAGGTGAAAATTTAGTTGCTGAATGCACACTCCTATTGATACGAACCACGCCAAGAACTGACGAAACCCGTGAATCAAGTAGGGTTCCAAGATCGCCTAGAATCAGATTTGTATGGAAACCTCGACCCGTTGCTTATATGGAAGCAAGAACCTTGGTATGGTGATGACGCCACAATCAATGATGGAAGAATTGATTGATAAGTCTAAGAAGAACGCCACAGGAAAATCCTGATAAGTTTAAAAGTTCTACGAACAACCAAAGAGAATACTCTCACAAATATTATTAATCATGAATTGAATTCCCTTTAGGGTTACACTGATTTATATAGCTAAAACACTAAGCAGCAAAAGGAAATAATTAATTAGGCAATTAAGCCCATTAAGCCTATAAAATAAAAAGGAAAGTCAACTTCTTACAATAAGGAAAGAAGAATAAAATTGATAACTAATTGCCTTAAACATAATAGGTAAGAAATCAACTCAAAATTGGAAGTCTTTGTGACCAAGCAATCAACTCCATAATGGAAAGTCTTCATGACCAAGAAATCAACTTCATGGGCAAGAAATTAACCAGAATCAGGCCCATCAATTGCTTTAATTAAATTAATTAAGCATTGATCTTCTTTTGGGCCCATCTTGGAATTTGCCACTTTAACATCAGCCCAAATCTCTTGAACCAATCCATTAAGTGCTTCTTTGAATCTCTTAGCTCTTGCTCTTGTTATTGGCCCAACTGGAATATGCAATGGATCCCTTGGTGATGCTTCTTTATCTTCATCATTCCCTCTCTCTTGAAAAGGATTTGTCCTCAAATCTTCACCTACATCAAAAGGAGTTAAATCAGTAACGTTGAAAGTGGCACTAACATTGTACTCACCTGGTAAATCCAACTTGTATGCGTTGTCGTTGATCCGTTCTAGCACTTGGAAAGGTCCATCTCCTCGAGGTAATAATTTCGAACGTCTTTGTGCCGGAAACCTTTCTTTCCTCATGTGTAACCAAACCCAATCACCGGCCTCAAAAACCCGCTTCTGACGACCTTTGTTTGCTTGCTTGATGTATTGTTCCGTCCTCCTCTCGATGTTGAATCGTGCTCTCTCATGGATTTGCTTAACAAATTCTGCCTTCTTCTTTCCGTCTAAGTTCACATGCTCAGAAACAGGTAAAGGTGATAAATCCAAAGGAGTTAAAGGATTAAAACCATAAACAATTTCAAATGGTGAGAACTTAGTAGCAGAATGAATGGTTCGATTATATGCAAACTCAACATGTGGTAAACAATCCTCCCAAGTCTTAATGTTCTTACTAATAACAGCCCTCAACAAAGTGGATAAAGTCCTATTAACTACTTCGGTTTGACCGTCGGTTTGGGGGTGACAAGTAGTAGAAAACAATAACTTAGTTCCTAACTTACCCCACAAGGTCTTCCAAAAGTAACTCAAGAACTTAGCATCTCTATCTGAAACAATTGTCCTAGGCATACCATGCAATCTCACAACCTCTCGAAAGAACAAATCAGCAACATGTGAAGCATCATCAGTTTTGTGACATGGAATAAAATGTGCCATCTTAGAAAATCTATCCACAACCACAAAAATTGAATCTCTACCATATTTAGACCTAGGCAACCCTAACACAAAGTCCATCGAAATATCAATCCAAGGTTCACTAGGAATGGGCAGTGGTGTGTATAAACCATGGGGTTGTACTCGAGATTTTGCCTGCCTACATGTAACACATCTATCACAAATCCTCTCAACATCCCTTTTCATGTGTGGCCAATAGAAGTGTTCTTGTAAGATGGCCAAGGTCTTAGCAACTCCAAAGTGTCCCATTAACCCTCCACCATGGGATTCCCTCACTAACAAATCTCGCAATGAACAATTAGGCAGACACAACTTATTTTCCCGAAACAAATAATCATCATGTCTAAAGAACTTTCCAAATGCAGATTTCTCACAAGATTGGTACACATCGCTAAAATCATGGTCTAACCGATATAGTTCTTTGATGTGTTCAAAACCAAGCAACTTAGCATCAAGAGTGGAAAGTAATGCATACCTGCGGGAGAGTGCATCTGCCACGACGTTTTCCTTACCTTGTTTGTATCGAATCACATATGGAAACGTCTCGATGAATTCCACCCAACGTGCATGTCTCTTGTTCAGCTTGTGTTGGCCTTTCAAATGCTTTAATGACTCATGATCAGTGTGAATCACGAATTCCTTGGGCCATAGATAGTGCTGCCATGTCTCTAAAGCTCGAACCAATGCATACAATTCTTTATCATAAGTGGGGTAATTAAGTGCAGCCCCGCTTAATTTCTCACTAAAGTATGCAAGTGGTCTTCCATCCTGCATAAGCACAGCGCCTATACCTATACTGGAGGGGGTCGGCCAGTCTTGAATGGCCTTGATCTTCTCATCATCAACCTCGATTCCTTTTGCACTCACAACAAAACCTAAAAAAACAAGCTTATCGGTGCAGAAAGTACACTTTTTGAGGTTAGCATACAACTTTTCTTCTCGAAGTATATCTAACACTGAATGCACATGTGAGACATGGTCATGTAGATTCTTGCTATAGATCAGAATATCATCAAAATTAGGGGTGGGCACCAAAACATGGAACCGACCCGAACAGCCCGATCCGACCCGATCCGTGGGTGTTCGGGCCGGGTTCCATGTTAAATATTAAGCTGTTCGGGTCGGTAAAATAAAAAACATGGTGTTTGACGGATCGGTTCGGTTCCATAGGGTCAAAACCGAACCGACCCGTGAACAGGGGTATAAGCGTAAATTCATGCGTCCCTATATAATGTCACACAAACATCAAACCCTATCTGGTTGCTGGTTCCGGTCGCCGCGCACACCCGATCTGGTTGCTGGTTCCCGTCGCCGCGCACACCCGATCTGGTTGCTGGTTCCCGTCGCCGCGCACACCCGATCTGGTTGCTGGTTCCCGTCGCCGCGCACACCCGATCTCAGTTTGGTTGCTGGTTCCTGTCGCCGCGCACACCCGATCTCAGTTTGGTTACTGGTTCCTGTCGCCGCGCACAGCCGATCTCAGTTTGTTTGCTGGTTCCTGTCGCCGCGCACATCGTTTCCCCCTTCTTCCTCCCATCGCTCGCCGGCCGTCACATTTCGTCTCTGTTGCGGTTGTCGTGGCCCCGTCGTCAGCGTGAGTCATCTCCAACCGTTGCTGTCGACGACGTCTGTCCCCGATCTCAGTTTTTCGACGCCATCACCCTCTTCTTGCCGTGACTGTGGCCGAGCTTCTTCTCGTCGGCATCATCGCGGTGAAGCGCCTCCCATCTCTCATCTTTCATTTCTCGCCTCTACCGTCGCCGTGGAGTTCTCCTCGCCGTAGCTCTTCTCGCAGTCGCCATCACCGTCAGCCCTTCTTGCAGTCGCCATCACCGGCTCGGTACTCATCAATCTTGTATATATTTGATATTTCAGATCTGTTAGAGGTTAAATATTTCAGTCTTCAGATCTGTTTCAATTTCAGTAGTTTAGTTTAAGTTTTTTATGGTTTTACTCATCAATCTGTTTTGGACATTGATGCAGAGTAGTAACCAGCTTGATATTCCTATTCCGACGCTCATCCTTGGCAGCCCCAGTCACTTAAATCTGCAACTCGTAAGTGTACTCATCAGGCTCTTATTTTGCTGCTTTAATCTTGATTTTTACATGCTTAGTGGCTTTTGAGGTGTTGAGTCAAATTGGTGTTTTGACGTTTGTTGTTTTGATAAAAATTGTACCATGTTAAATAACTGTTGACTGTTTTGGTTTGTTGTTTTGACGTTTGAATCTTGTTTGTTGTTTTGTGTTTGTTGTGTTTGTTGTTTTGACGTTTGAATCTTGTTTGTTGCTTAGTTGTTGACTGTTGTGGTTTAATTAGTTTTATTATTCATTATGTGTTGTTGTTGTGAATAGATGGGAAAAAGTGTTGTGAGCGGTTCCGAGTCTGAATTTGATGATGATGGAGTTAGTTCGGTTGGAAAAAAGAATGATCTTAGGGTGAGTAAAAAAATAGAGAAGAAGAGTGAAAGTAGTAGTAGGCTTAAGGCAGATTGTTGGGATCATTTTGAAATTTATGAAACCCGTGAGGGGAAAAGAAGGTCTAGGTGTAAACATTGTGGAGCTTCATATGTTTGTGATTCCTTCTCTAATGGGACCACAAACATGAACAAACATATTAAATTTAGGTGTAAGGTACTCAAAGCTAAACAAATAGATCTCACCCAAAAAACATTAGGGAGGCAAAGAACTTTAGAAGGATATGGTAGTAATTTGACTACATATTCCTTTAATCCAGATGAATGTAGGAAAAGATTGGTGGAGATGATTGTACAACATGAATTGCCATTTAGATTTGTGGAGAACGAGGGATTTCGAAGGTATAGTGAATCATTGTGCCCTCGATTTGAAATACCATCTAGGAGAACACTAGTGAGAGATGTGTACAAATTATATGTTGGTGAGAAGGAATTATTGAAAAAAAAGATCAAGCAAAGTAAAGTGAGAGTTTGTCTAACCACAGATACTTGGACTTCGATTCAAAATATTAATTACATGGTTGTGACATCTCACTTTATTGATAATGAGTGGCAGTTGCAGAAGAGGATTTTGAGTTTCACTCCAATAGAAGATCATAGAGGGGAATCAATTGGGAGGTGTATTGAAAGGGTTTTGCTTGATTGGGGTATTGATAAAGTTTTTGCCATTACTGTTGACAATGCAAGTACAAATTCAGTTGCCTTAAACTATTTGATTCGAAAATTAAATAGTTGGCATGTGCATGGAACAATTTTAGGAGGAAAATATTTGCATGTTAGATGTTGTGCCCATATATTGAATTTGATTGTGGGTGAAGGTTTGAAAGATATCCATGAGTCAATTGCAGCCATTCGAAATGCAGTGAAGTATGTTAGATCTTCTCCTAGTAGATTGGCGAGGTTTAAAAAATGTGTTGAAGATGAGAAGCTTGGGCAGTCGAGTTTGGTATGTATGGATTGTCCTACACGGTGGAACTCGACATATTTGATGTTAGATAGTGCTAACAAATTGAAAAAGGCTTTCAGCCGATTGGAGGAGGAGGATGGGTATTATGTTAGCTACTTTGCAGAAAATGAAGACGGGAAAAAGCGGGTTGGACCACCTTCTTTGGAGCATTGGGACTGTTCCATGGTATTTGTTGATTTCTTGCGGACTTTTTATCAGATTACTTTGACATTTAGTGCTTCTTTGCGAGTGACAGCAAATGAATATTTTTCAAATTGGTGTTCGATATTTCAAACAATTGTTGAGTTGGAAGGTTTATCTGATCCGCTTCTGGTTAGGATTACCTCTAACATGAGGCAAAAGTTTTTTAAGTATTGGGGAGGGTTGGATAAAACTAATATGATGTTGTTGGTAGCGAAAGTGCTTGACCCTATGTTCAAATTGGATTATATCCAGTATCGATTGGAGACTTTTTATCCTTTGACAGAAGCACAATCCATTACCTTACAAATAAGAAGGTTGTTGGAAGAGTTGTTTGATTATTATAAATCAATGCAGTCTAGTGGGGAAGAAGATGATAATGGTAGTGGTGATTCGATTGTGCTTCGTGCTGATAGTCAGAAGACTCAAACTCGCAAAGCAGACATGGCTTTAGCAGATAAATTATGGGCAATCAAACAAAAACAACGGAATGCGAGAGTGGAGAAGAAGACTGAATTAGATTTGTATTTATTGGAAGAATGTGAACCTGTGGATAATGAGATGTTTAATGTGTTGCATTGGTGGAAAAATTCTTGTACTAAATACCCAACTTTGGCAAGCATAGTAAAGGATGTGATGGCAATGCAAGTTTCAACGGTGGCGTCGGAATCCGCTTTTAGCACGGGTGGTCGTATTCTAGATCCATTTAGGAGTTCATTAACTCCTAAAATTGTAGAGGGAATGATTTGTTATCAAAATTGGTTGACTGCTTTACACCCAAAGCGCGAAGTTGTTAATGTAGATGAGCATGCGGCATATGAAGACAATAGTGTTGCAAATATTCAGTTTTACGAAACCATTGAAACCAGTGAGTTTATAATTTAGTTTAACATTCATATTTTATGTTTTATGCTTATGTTTATATAAATATTACTTGATTATTTGATTTAACTTATTTCTTCATGTAGTGTCCTTCAATGCAGCAGCAAATGAAGTTTCAACTTCATTGGATAATTTGGATTTGCTTTAAAATTTGATGGTAAGATTTTATAGTTTATGTTATTTTGAATATCATTGTTCATTTATTATATATATTGTTTAATGTTTATGTGCTAATAAATTTGTTTTGAATGACTAGGTTCAAAGGTGTGTGAACTTTGGAGCTAATTTTCGATTGGTTGGAGTTGGACTTAGAGCTAATCTTTGGAGTTTGGAATTGTTTACTTTATGTTGTATTTTTATGTCTACTATGTTGCTATATTTTTTTTAAAAAAATTATATTTTGTTATATGTTTATGTCTACTATTTTGTGTAATATGTGCATGTGGGCATTGGATATTGTTGAGAATTTAAGGATGTAATGTGTGGATGTGAACATTGAATGATGTCATTTGATATTGCATATTTTTTCTTAGTATGTTGTATATTTTTTCTTAGTATATTGTATATTTTTTCATAGTATGTTTGAACATTAGATATTTTTTCTTAGTATGTTGTATCCATCTAATATTTTTCTTTATCCATTTAATTTTTTTGGTATCATCCACAACATAAAGTAAGTTTAAAGAATCCAAAAACACTTAAATTTAAAGGTCCAACAGTAATGGACTCAAAAACAATTAAAAATTAATAAAAATTTTGGCCCAAAAAATGAAGCCCAAATTTGGGCCCAAACATGGAAACCGATCCGAATCGATCCGAACACTGGGTGTTCGGTTCGGGTCGGTTCCTCTCCCTCATCGGACCATGTTCGGATCCAAAAGTGGTGATCCGTGAATTTATCATGTTCGGGTCGGTTCCAATAGGAACCGATCCGAACATGGTAGTGCCCACCCCTAATCAAAATAAACAACTACGAATTTACCAATGAAAGCACGCAACACATGATTCATTAAACGCATGAAAGTACTAGGTGCATTAGTTAATCCAAATGGCATGACTAACCACTCATACAATCCATATTTCGTTTTGAATGCTGTCTTCCATTCGTCTCCCTCTTTCATTCGTATTTGATGATACCCGCTCTTAAGGTCAATCTTCGAAAACACACAGGAACCATGCAACTCATCTAACATGTCATCTAAGCGAGGAATGGGGTGTCGATACTTTACCGTTATATTGTTGATGGCTCTGCAATCCACACACATTCTCCATGTCCCATCCTTCTTAGGCACTAAAATCACCGGAACTGCGCAAGGACTCATGCTTTCCCTTATGTATCCTTTTTCCATCAACTCCTCAACTTGTCTTTGCAACTCCTTTGTTTTCTCTGGATTACTTCGATATGCTGGTCGGTTTGGAATTGATGCTCCGGGAACAAAATCTATTTGGTGTTCGATCCCTCGGATTGGTGGTAATCCATGAGGTACTTTCTCGAGAAATACATCCTCGAACTCCTGCAAGAGAGAAACCACAACACTAGGCAAAGAAGACTCAAGTTGGTTAGTGTTGAAAAGGGCTTCCTTGTACATGAGTACAATCATTGGCCGTTTTGAAATCAAAGCTCGCTTAACCTCACTTGTTCTTGCATAAAAATTTCTTTGTCTTCTCTCTAATTTTGCCTCTTTGGCCGAATCTTTCTCTCTTTTTTTCTCCTCACCAAATTCAGCCATGCTCTCACCCTCATTCTCTTTCTTTTGCTCACTCATTTTTTTGTGGTCACTCATTTTCCTTTGTTCACTCAAATTCTTTTTATCACTCAACTTTTGTAATCTCACTTGGTCTTCATAAACTTGCTTGGGTGTCATTGGAACAAGAGTGATTGTTCGTTGATTTAGCTCAAATGAGTACTTGTTGGTGAAGCCATCATGTTGCACACGTCGATCAAATTGCCATGGTCTTCCTAGTAGAATATGTCCTGCTTGCATCGGTACCACATCACATAACACTTCATCTTCATATTTTCCAATGCAGAATGGCACCACAACCTGTTTTGTAACCCTTACCTCACCACTATCATTCAACCATTGCAACTTGTATGGACGAGGATGTTTAAGCGTCACGAGCCCAAGCTTTTCAACCATGGAAGTGCTAGCCACATTAGTGCAGCTACCACCATCAATAATAATACTACATACCTTGCCCTTCACGTCGCAACGAGTATGAAAGATGTTTTCCCGCTGCGCTTCCTCTTCTTCTTCTTCTTTAGCTTGCAAACTCAAGGCTCGTCGTGCAACTAATCCAAGCATCTCTCCATGCTCGGCTCCAAACTCCTCGTCTCCCATGGAAACATCCTCCAATGGTGGCATATCATCTAAATCATCCTCATCTTCAGATTGAATCTCACCACTCTCCAAGATCATCATAACTCGCTTGTTTGGACATTGGCTAGCTATGTGTCCTCTTCCCTGACATTTAAAACATTTAATTTCACTAGAACGAGTCGAAGTAGGGGCTGTTTTACCTTGAGAGGCCGTGTTAGTGATGGCCGTCTTTGGCTCGAATTTGGCCTTGGAAGTGGATGGGTTTTCTTCTTTCTTTGGATAACCCGACCGCCAAGGTGCGACACTCGGATTTTGTGGGGTTGATTTGGGTCAGGTACTACTTCCCCTCTTGAGTTGCTGCTCAACTTTGATGGCCATGTGTACCATATCTTCTAACTCCACATAATGTTGCAACTCCACCCTATCATGGATCTCCTTATTTAACCCCATCAAAAATCTGGCCATGGTAGCTTCTCGATCCTCCTCTACATTAGCCCGAATCATTGCAATCTCCATCTCCTTGTAGTAGTCTTCCACACTTAAACTCCCTTGTCTAAGTCCTTGCAATTTCTTGTACAACTCCCGGTAGTAATGGCTTGGAACGAACCGCTTCCTCATCACCGCATTCATCTGCCCCCATGTCTCTATTGCACGTTCCCTATTTCGCCTCCTATTTATAACAAGTTGATCCCACCAAGTAACAACATAATCAGAAAATTCAATTACAGCAAGTTTTACCTTCTTTGCTTCGGAATAGTTATGGCAATCAAAAATGAAGTCCATCTTCTTTTCCCACTCAAGGTAAGCTTCCGGATCTGATCTACCTTGAAAGGACGGAATCTTCATCTTAATACTACCCAAATTGTTGTCTTCTCGATGCCTAACTCCTCTATTCCGACCACCATACCTCCTATTGCTAGCAATCGAATCCCTATCATCTTCTTCCTCAAACTCATCCCCAATGTACTCCTCATCTCCATCTCTCACTCCCCTAGGCTGAATTCTATCCCTCCTATGCATATTAGGAATGTTTTGTGGCTGCCCTTGTTGTGTTCCCTCTTCTACCCTATCCAACCTTTCATGTATGTGCTCTAATTCTACCCTCATCATCCGCCTCATCTCTCCCAACAACGCCTGCATTTGTATGTTCGGAATGGTTGGTTGTTGATTGTTTTCGCTTGAATTTTCTTCTTGATTGTGTGACATATTTGACCCTGCAAAATCAGTTAGAAAAGATACCAAAAAAAATAAAAATAAAGGACCTCACTACACTCCCTCACGTGTTTCACTCAAGAATATGATTCGCTCAATTCCACTCGTGTTTCACTCAATTAAATCTGGCTTTTACCCTCTGATACACTCACACTCTCTTGCCTTTTCCCACTCGTAGTATCCTCTATAGGTTCTTATCGAACTAATCAAACAAATATCAAAATTTCCAGCAACAATTCACCCCAAACTCACCACCAAATTTTGGATTCAATGGCTAGGGAAAGAGAAAAGAATACAATGTTGTGTGTGATGGAATTTTAAGGGTTTGATGGTAACAAGAAATTTGGATTGAGAATCAAAAAGGGAAAACAAAATTGTAAAATTGAAACAAGATTGTAGGAATTAATTCTCAAATCACACTTTTTTTTTTTTTTTTTTTTTTTTTCGGATTTTTTTTTCTCCTTTTTTTCTGATTTTTCTTTTCTTTCTTTCTTTCTTTTTTTTTTTCTTTTTTTTTTTGTTTCTGATTTTTTTTTTTTGAATAAAATAAAGAAGATAGGCAAACCTGAGACTAAACCGTGCTCTGATACCAACTGATACGAACCACGCCAAGAACTGACGAAACCCGTGAATCAAGTAGGGTTCCAAGATCGCCTAGAATCAGATTTGTATGGAAACCTCGACCCGTTGCTTATATGGAAGCAAGAACCTTGGTATGGTGATGACGCCACAATCAATGATGGAAGAATTGATTGATAAGTCTAAGAAGAACGCCACAGGAAAATCCTGATAAGTTCAAAAGTTCTACGAAGAACCAAAGAGAATACTCTCACAAATATTATTAATCATGAATTGAATTCCCTTTAGGGTTACACTGATTTATATAGCTAAAACACTAAGCAGCAAAAGGAAATAATTAATTAGGCAATTAAGCCCATTAAGCCTATAAAATAAAAAGGAAAGTCAACTTCTTACAATAAGGAAAGAAGAATAAAATTGATAACTAATTGCCTTAAACATAATAGGTAAGAAATCAACTCAAAATTGGAAGTCTTTGTGACCAAGCAATCAACTCCATAATGGAAAGTCTTCATGACCAAGAAATCAACTTCATGGGCAAGAAATTAACCAGAATCAGGCCCATCAATTGCTTTAATTAAATTAATTAAGCATTGATCTTCTTTTGGGCCCATCTTGGAATTTGCCACTTTAACATCAGCCCAAATCTCTTGAACCAATCCATTAAGTGCTTCTTTGAACCTCTTAGCTCTTGCTCTTGTTATTGGCCCAACTGGAATATGCAATGGATCCCTTGGTGATGCTTCTTTATCTTCATCACCTATTATATGCAAATTCTATATGAGGCAAACAATCTTCCCATGTTTTCAAGTTCCTTTGTATAATAGCACGCAGCATGACAGATAAAGTCATATTAACTACTTCAGTTTGACCATCGGTTTGTGGGTAACAAGTAGTAGAAAATAAGAGTTTAGTTCCTAACTTACCCCATAAAGTCTTCCAAAAATAGCTTAAGAATTTTGCATCTCTATCTGAAATAATACTCTTAGGCATGCCGTGCAATCTTACAATCTCCTTGAAAAACAAATCAGCAATATGTGATGCATCATTGGTTTTATGACAGGGAATGAAATGTGCCATTTTTGAAAACCTATCAACAACCACATATATAGAATCCCTACCCTCTTTTGACCTAGGCAAACCCAACACAAAATCCATAGATATGTCAATCCAAGGGTGATTAGGTATAGGCAAAGGAGTATACAAACCATGAGGCTTGACCTTAGACTTAGCTTGTCTACAAGTAATACACTTCTCACAGAGTTGCTCTACATCATGTTTCATGTGAGGCCAAAAGAAGTGTTCATGCAAAACATCTAATGTCTTAGATATACCAAAATGCCCCATCAAACCACCCCCATGAGCTTCTCTAACAAGCAAGTCACGCAATGAACATTTAGGCACACATAACTTATTCTCTCTAAACAAAAACCCATTATGCCTAAAGAACTTGCCAAATGCTACCTTTTCACATGCATCGAATACATTACCAAAATCAGAATCAACAACATACAAGTCTTTAATGTATTCAAAGCCTAGCAATTTTGCATCTAAAGTAGAAATTAAAGTGATGCGGAAACTCCAAGAATCAAGTCTTGAAACCCCCAAAACCAGATTTGGATCAAGAACCTCAAATCTCAATACAAGATTCAAATATATGAAATCTTGACCTGTTGTTGTATTGCAAACAAAAATCAAGACTCAAGAGAAGAATGAACGTCACAAAGGTTAGATTAACCCCTGATAAGTTCGGTTAAAAGTTCAATGAAGAACTTAGGAGAAATAACCTCTCATTCTTTTTTAACAAAATCTCGTCATTCCCCATAAAGGAGGCACAAACATGTATTTATAGTTACTATAGTTCACAAAGAAACCCTAAATATGCCCTAATGGGCTTAAATATAAAGCTTACTGTTCAAATTCAAATAAACAAGCCCAAAACAATGTAAACATGACAGCTCATTAAAAAATCACATGCATAACACATGACATGCTTATTTATATAATGGGCTGAAGCATATTAAATTCTAGACTTTAATATTAGGCCCATATGTGTCAATTAGGTTGACATATTGGGCTGGTCCCTTGACTCCACTTGACGGTCCACCGTAGGCCACTATCAAAGGTCCACCATAAGCCTTATCACGCGCCCTCAGCTCCAAGTCAATAAAATGTTGCACAAAGCCTTGAAATGCCGTTTTTAACCTCTTTGACCTTGCTCTGGTGATTGGTCCATCGGGTATACTCAATTCATCCTTGGAACGACCATCCTTGTCGCGTGCACCATCAACTCCAATGTCATGTGTGCTGCTCACATCATAAAGCGTACCTTCGAGATAATGCATCAGCGACAATGTTTTCCTTACCTTGCTTGTATTTTATCACATAAGGAAATGTTTCAATAAATTCCACCCACTTGGCATGTCGCTTGTTTAGCTTGTGTTGTCCCTTCAAATGCTTCAAAGATTCATGATTAGTGTGAATCGCAAACTCTTTTGGCCAAAGATAGTGCTGCCAAGTTTCCAATGCTCGAACCAACGCATACAACTCTTTGTCATATGTAGGGTAATTCAAGGCTGCCCCACTTGGCTTTTCACTAAAATATGCAATGGGACGTCCTTCTTGCATTAGAACAGCTCCAATACTTATTCCTGAAACATCACACTCAATTTCAAAAGTTTTAGTGAAGTTAGGTAAAGCAAGCAACGGTGCATTAGTTAATTTCTCCTTGATCAAATTAAAAGCCTTTTTCTGTTCATCACCCCACTTAAAACTCACATTCTTTTTGATAACTTCAGTCAAAGGTGCAGCTAGGCTACTAAAATTTTTCACAAATCTCTTATAAAAGCTAGCCAACCCATGGAAACTTCTAACATCATTCACACTTGTAGGACTTGGCCAATCTTGGATTGCCCTTACCTTTTCTTCATCTACCTCAATTCCTTTAGCACTAACAACAAAACCAAGAAACACTAACTTATCTGTGCAAAAGGTACACTTTTTGAGGTTTGCAAATAACTTTTCTTTTCTAAAAACATTTAAAACAAGTTTTAAATGTTCAACATGCTCATCCAAGTTTTTGCTGTAAATCAGAATATCATCAAAGTATACAACCACAAATTTGCCAATAAATGCACGCAAGACATGATTCATTAATCTCATGAAAGTACTAGGTGCGTTAGTTAATCCAAATGGCATAACTAACCACTCATATAAACCATGTTTTGTTTTAAATACAGTTTTCCATTCATCACCCTCTCTCATCCTAATTTGATGATATCCACTTTTAAGATCAATTTTGGTAAAAACACAAGAACCATGCAATTCATCAAGCATATCATCCAATCTAGGAATGGGATGTCTATACTTTATAGTGATATTATTGATAGCACGACAATCAACACACATCCTCCATGATCCATCCTTCTTTGGAACAAGTAGCACCGGAACTGCACAAGGACTCATGCTCTCACGCACATACCCCTTCTTCATGAGCTCACTAACTTGCCTTTGAAGTTCCTTTGTCTCCTCAGGATTGCTTCTATAGGCTGGCCTATTTGGAATTGATGCTCCGGGTATAAAATCAATTTGATGCTCAATTCCCCTTATTGGTGGTCGTTAGGTATCTCTTCGAGGAACACATCTTCAAAGTTCTGCAAAAGAGAAATAACAACACTAGGCAAAGAAGGGTTAAGTTCATTAGTACTAAAACAAGCCTCCTTGTACAAAAGTACAACCATAGGCTGATTTGAAAACAAAGCTCTTTTGATCTCACCCTCTTTTGCATAGAAATTCATTTGTTTTCTCTCTTTTTGTTCCTCACTAACTGAAAATTCTTCCCTCTTCTCACTCTCCTTTTCTCTCTTTTTAATCTCAGTCTCTCTTGCTTTTGTACTCTCACGATCCTTTTGCATTTCACTCTCTTTTTTTAACCTCACTTGATCCTCATACACTTGACTTGGAGTTAAGGGTGCAAGAGTGATTGGTTTTTGATTAAGTACAAATGAGTATCTATTGGTGTAACCATCATGAGTGACATGCCTATCAAACTGCCATGGTCGCCCCAAAAGAATATGCCCAGCATGCATTGGCACCACATCACACAAAACCTCATCTTTATACTTCCCAATTGAGAATGAAACCAACACTCGTTTATTGACTTTAACTTCTCCACTATCATTCAGCCATTGTAGTTTATATGGCTTAGGATGTTTTGAAGTTGTCAAGTTCAATTTTTCCACCAAAGTAGTGCTAGCCACATTAGTACAACTCTCCCCATCAATAATCGCATACATACCTTGTCATTGACATGGCATCTGGTATGGAAGATGTTTTCACGTTGTATCTTCTCAGCATCTTTGATTTGCACACTAAGAGCTCTTCTTGCAACCAAAAGCTCACCATCGACCGGATACTCAACATCATTTACATCCTCCAAAGATGGCATGGAATCCTCATCATCATCAGATTCGCCTTCGGTCTCAATATCACCATCATCTTTCAAAATCATTAATTTTTTGTTTGGGCACTGAGCTGCAATGTGACCTCTTCCCAAGCATTTAAAGCATTTGATATCTCTATTTCTAGAAGATTGGGAATCAGTTTTACCTTGGTTTGCAGTGCCTCCACTTTTGTGATCTTTGGAGGTTTCGGCCTTAGGCTTAGAATGAGTTGTGTCATCCCTTTTGCTCCAACTCGGCTTCCGTGCTGAAGAAGAACCAGAATTCTGCCCAATCCACATGGAACCCTTCTCTTCAACTGTTGTTCCACCTTGATGGCCATGTGCACCATGTCATCCAACTCAACATAATGTTGTAACTCCACCACATTTGCAATATCACGGTTTAAACCAGCTAGAAACCTAGCCATAGTAGCCTCTCGGTCCTCCTCTACATTGGCTCCAATCATGGCTATCTCCATCTCCTTGTAGTAATCTTCAACACTTTTAGACCCTTGAGTAAGGTTTTGCAGTTTCTTGAATAAGTCCCTGTAGTAGTGACTTGGAATGAATAACCCCATTTACGGTTCAGGCAATGCAACAACAATTTGAGTGAATGAATCTTGTTTTTGGAGAAATAAGGGACTGAATGGATAGGCAAGACGATGCCATAGCTGACTTGCGTAGGGAGCCACCTATGCGAGCTCAAAATGGTAGAAGGCATGTGAGGCGAGCTGTTTCCCCACTTGGACATGAATTTGATGATGAGATATCAGAGGATGTTGAAGATGAAGAAGAGCAGGTTGCATATGATGGTAGATTTATCCCTCGAGGTGGAAGGCAAGAAAGAAGAGCACGAAGAGATTATAGAGGTCAGAATCGGCAAGATGGCAATAGAAATTATAGAGGTCAGAATCGACAAGATGACAACATCAGTAGTATAAAGATGAAGATACCACAATTTCAAGGCAAAAATTACCCTGATGTGTACCTTGAATGGGAGCATAAGGTAGAACTGGTCTTCGAATGCCATAATTATTCCGAAGAAAAGAAGGTGAAGCTTGCTGCAGTTGAATTCACTGATTATGCACTTGTGTGGTGGGATCAATTGTTGTTGACCAGAAGGAGAAACCGTGAGAGGCTTATTGATACTTGGGATGAGATGAAGGCTGTCATGAGGAGACGATTTGTTCCTAGTCATTATTATCGAGAGCTTTATCAGCGTTTGCAAGGTCTTACACAAGGCTCTAAAAATATGGAAGATTATCATAAAGAGATGGAGATGGCTATGATTCGAGCAAACATTGAAGCGGATGGAGAGGCCACTATGGCTAGATTTTTAAGTGGGCTAAATCGAGATATTGCCAATATAGTTGAATTGCAACCTTATGTGGATTTAGAAGATATGGTGCATATGACAATGAGAGTGGAGAAGCAACTGAAATGCAGAGGGGCAGCAAAAGGTGGGTTTAATGCAAGTTCAGGTTCAAACTCTAATTGGAGGTCCAATTTGGGAAAGAAAGATGTTAAGGTTGTTTCGAAGCCTAAGGAAGATGAAAACAAGCATAAAAGCCATGGGGACAGAAAAGAGAAAGGTAAAACCACTTCCCATCCTCAAAAAAATAGAGATATTAAATGCTTTAAGTGTTTGGGGACTGGATATATATCTTCTCAATGCCCCAACAAGAGGGCAATGATTTTGCGTGACAATGGGAATATAGAGACTGAGGATGATGAGAGTGATTCTATGCCACCTTTGGATGATGCTAGTGATGTAGAGTATTGATGCGAACCCCGTATACAGCAATACAACACCCACAAACAATTGAATCAACAACGCCAAGAAAGTTTAATTCAGGAACAAAGAAAAATAAAAAAAAAAAAAATATACCTTGACCCAATGATTAGCGAATCACGAACCTAGATAACAAAGACGCCACTCCCAAGAACAAGCGAAGAATGAGGGAGATAAGTCAAGTGTTAAATCAAGAATCAAACTTTGATAAATTCTCAAAGTTCTTCAAGAACAAAGAGAGAAAACTGAAAATTTTATAACCAAATTGTCTAATCTCGTTTGTGAGCATCACATGGCCTTTTATAGGCAAAATAAGTGAAACCCTAGCTTCTAAATATTGCATGGACGCCCTAACCCATCAATACACCCCACTTGGACTTAAAATAACTAAGTTTGGGCTTAAAATAATTAAATATGACAGCCCAATATATAAACTAATGACCCAACATGTAATAAAACAAATTAAAGCCCAATAATGTCAAAGTTTGATACTTAACTAACTAATTGAATAAACTAATTTAATTAAACCAACCCCAAACACAAATCAGGCCCAAATTAATACAAACAAATTAAACCAGCCTAATATGTCTTCAAATAGTCATCCAAGCTCAAGTCTTCAATATTTATGATCTTGGACTTGTCCTTGAGCTTGGATCGTGTTTTGAAACCTTGGTGTTCGCTCCATGTCGTCCAACCCTTGTTGCGCAATGCTCTTAGTCCAAATCTCTTGAATCAATCCATTCAAAGCCTCCTTCATCCTTTTAGCTCTAGCTCTTGTAATAGGCCCTCCATTGATGCTTAAAGGATCATTAAACTTGTTTCCTTGGTTTCCATCATTCCCCCTCTTCTCAAAAGGATTTGTCCTCAAATCTGCACCTGCATCAAAATCAAAAGGAGAAAGATCAGAAACATTAAAGGTTGCACTAACATTATACTCACCTGGTAAGTCTATCTTATATGCATTATCATTGATGCGTTCAAGCACTTGGAATGGACCATCTCCACGCGGCTGCAACTTAGATTTCCGTTGCTCAGGAAACCTCTCCTTGCGCATATGCACCCAAACCCATCTCCAGGTTCGAACACAACTTTCTTTCGCCCTTAGTTTGCTTGAGTCGCATATTGCTCGGTCCTCTCCTCTCAATATGTTGCCTAACTTTTGCATGTAGTTGCCTAACAAAATCAGCTTTCTTTTTCCCATCTAAGTTCGTTCGTTCCTCCATAGGCAAAGGTATCAAATCCAATGGAGTAAGTGGATTGAACCCATACACCACTTCAAATGGCGAACAACCAGTAGTCGAATGCACACTCCTATTGTAAGCAAACTCTACATGTGACAAACAATCTTCCCAATTCTTCAAGTTCTTTTGGATGATAGAACGTAGCAAAGTACCCAAAGTTCTGTTAACCACCTCCGTTTGTCCATCGGTTTGTGGATGGCAAGTAGTGGAAAATAACAGCTTCGTTCCTAACTTTCCTCACAAAGTCCTCCAAAAATGGCTTAAGAACTTTGTATCTCGGTCTGAAACAATACTCTTTGGCACTCCATGAAGTCGAACAATCTCCTTGAAGAACAAATCAGCAACGTGTGTTGCATCGTCGGTCTTGTGACATGGTATGAAGTGAGCCATCTTCGAAAACTTGTCAACCACAACAAATACCGAATCTTGTCCCATTTTGGACCTAGGTAAACCCAACACAAAATCCATAGAAATATCAATCCAAGGTTCACTAGATATGGGTAAAGGTGTATACAAACTATGCGGTAGAGCCCTAGACTTCGATTGTTTACATGTTATGCACTTATCACAAACTCTCTCAACATCTCTCTTCATGTGCGGCCAAAAGAAATGTTCATTTAACACATCTAAAGTTTTCCTAACACCAAAATATCCCATTAGTCCTCCCCCATGTGCTTCTCTAACTAACAACTCTCTTATAGATCTTTGAGGAATACATAGCCTATTCTCCTTAAACAAAAATCCCTCATGCCTATAGAATTTACCAAAGACAGTGTTCTCACAAGCAACATACATGGAAGAAAAATCAGGATCATTCACATACAAGTCCTTGATATGCTCAAATCCCAATAATCTTGCATTCAACGTAGAAATTAATGTATACCTGCGAGATAAAGCATCAGCTACAACGTTTTCCTTTCCTTGTTTGTACTTGATCACATAAGGAAACGTTTCTATGAACTCTACCCATTTAGCATGCCTCCTACTCAACTTACTTTGTCCTTTCAAGAACTTCAAGGACTCATGATCAGTATGAATTACAAATTCCTTAGGCCATAAATAATGTTGCCAAGTTTCTAAGGCCCTAACTAAAACATACAACTCCTTATCATAAGTAGGATAATTCAATGATGCTCCACTTAATTTCTCACTGAAATATGCTATAGGACGCCTATCTTGCAAGAGAACAGCCCCTATACCTATTCCTGATGCATCACACTCTATCTCAAATGTCTTAGAGAAATCAGGCAATGCAAGCAATTGTGCAGAACACAATGTATCCTTAATCAAATCAAATGCATGTTGTTGCTCATTACCCCATTTGAAATCCACACTCTTTTTCACAACCTCAGTTAGTGGTGCAGCGATGGTGCTAAAATTTTTAACAAATCTTCTATAAAAACTAGCTAGCCCATGAAAACTACGCATCTCACTAACATTCCTAGGTATAGGCCACTCTTTAATAGCCTTAACCTTTTCTTCATCTACTTCTATCCCTTTCGACGAAACAACATAACCCAAAAACACAATCTTTTCAGTGCAAAAGGAACACTTTTTCAAATTAGCATATAATTTTTCTTTCCGCAACACATCAAGCACACAATGCAAATGCCTAACATGTTCATCTATGCTCTTGCTGTACACTAATATGTCATCAAAGTAGACCACAACAAATTTTCCAATGAAAGAGCGTAAAACATGATTCATTAGCCTCATAAAAGTACTAGGAGCATTAGTTAAACCAAAAGGCATTACTAACCACTCGTATAAACCATGTTTAGTTTTAAAAGCAGTTTTCCACTCATCTCCTTCTTTCATTCTAATTTGATGGTATCCACTTTTCAAATCAATTTTAGAAAACACACAAGATCCATGCAACTCATCCAACATGTCATCTAATCTAGGTATGGGATGTCGATACTTAACTGTAATTTTATTGACAGCTTTGCAATCGATGTACATACGCCAAGTCCCATCCTTATTAGGTACAAGTAAAATCGGTACGGCACATGGACTCATGCTCTCCCTTACGTACCCCTTCTTCAACAACTCCTCAACATGCCTTTGAAGCTCCTTTCTTTTCTCGGGATTGCTCCTGTAGGCTGGACGGTTTGGAATTGTAGCCCCAGGTATGAAGTCAATTTGATGCTCTATTTCTCTATTCGGTGGTAATCCATCTGGAACCTCTTCAGGGAATACATCCTCGAATTCCTGCAGAAGAGTTGTAACTATACTAGGCAAAGAAACAACAAGGTCAGAGTTAGAAAAATAAATGTCTTTGTACAAAAGTACAAACATTTGTTGTTTGGCTAGAAAAGCAGCTCTTACATCACTCCCTTTTGCATAAACACTCATTTTCTTTTTCTCACTTATTTTTCTCTCATTCTCTCCTTTGCACTCAATCTTCCCACTTTTCTTTTTCTCACATTCTAGTGTTTGGTCACTCTTTCTCTCAGCCTCACAAGTGTTTGAACTCTCGACCTCTCCTTTTCTCTCACTTTCTTTCTTTTGCTCACTCGCTCTTATCCTCACTTGATCTTCATACACCTGTTGAGGTGTTAAAGGCACAAGAGTGATTGTTCGCCCATCCATGATAAAAGAATATCTATTCGTAAACCCATCATGAGTTACCTTCCTATCATACTGCCATGGACGTCCCAAAAGCAAGTGACCCGCCTGCATAGGTACAACATCACATAACACCTTATCCTTGTACCTACCAATAGCAAAGGATATTAGCACCTGTTTTGTCACCTTAACTTCTCCGCAATCATTCAACCATTGTAATTTGTATGGTTTAGGATGTTTAGAAGTAGGTAAACTTAGTTTTTCTACTAATTCAGTGCTAGCAACATTGGTGCAACTATCCCCATCAATGATCATACTACAAACTCTATCTTTGATATGACATCTAGTATGAAAAATGTTTTCACGTTGCACCTCATCACCTTTCTTCACTTGCACACTCAAAGCACGCCTAGCCACTAACAATCTCCCATCTGCTGGATATGCAATCTCAACATCACTAGCTTCTTCCAGCGGTGGCATCTCATCATCTTCACTCTTACTATTTTCTGAAGCGACTTACAATCAGATAGAGGTGATCACGAAAGTCTTGGATGAGTTTTGTATGTGCTCAGGGCAACAAGTTAATAAAGCTAAGACACAGGTCCTTTTCTCTAGAAATGTGTCTTATGGAGTAGGTAATAGGCTCAGTAGACGCCTTGGCTTTTCTATTACAAGCAATCTTGGTAAATATCTGGGATCTCCATTGTTACATAATCGGGTTATGAATACCACTTATCAGGAAGTTGTTGACAAGGTTGAACAGCGTCTTTCTGGATGGAATGCGATGCATTTGTCTATGGCAGGAAGAGTGACTCTTACAAAGGCAGTCTTAGAGGCAATTCCTATTTATCAAATGCAAACTACTAGACTTTCCAGCACTTTGTGCGCTAAGATCGAGCAGAGATGTAGGAAATTTATTTGGGGTGGCAAGCAGGCTGATAGAAAAATGAGCTTAGTGAATTGGGATAATGTGTGCCAACCGAAAGAGAGAGGTGGACTTGGGTTAAGGCGCATGCATAAGATGAATGATTGATGAGTACCAAGGTGGGTTGGTTGACAAGAATAAGAAGGATCCTTTACACATTCCGGATGGGCCAATAACAAGATCAAGAGCGAAGAAGATCAAAGAAGCAATGCAAGGACTTGTGCAATCTACTTGGGCTAAAAGTGCAACTAGCAAGACACCAACAACATTCAAGATGGGCTCAAACGAGGTGGAACCATCCTTCGTTCATGTAATTGAAGTCGGGGAGAAGACGTCCTAGCATTTGAAGCATTGGACGTGTGGGTTGGCATCATGGCCGTTGGAGTCTTATTGTGTGGGCTTCCGAAGCAATTATTATTTTTTTAAATAAGTTTATGTATAATTTGGGCTAGAGTTTTTGTAATCAAGAGGCCTTATTTGTGACTTGGTTACTGTTCACGTATGAGGGGTTAAGTTGATTAGTATTGGGTTTATTTTAAGTAATGGGCCTTTGAAGCCAATTAGGGTTTGGACCCATTTAGGAGTAGTTATTTTATTTGGCCTTAATATAAATAAGGCAAAACCCTAATTTTGTATCAGTTTTCAGCAGCCATCAAATAGAAGAATTGAGAGAATTTGTTTCCTCTTCTTGTTCTTGAATGAACTTAGAACTTATCAAAGGATCAAACCTTTGTGGCGTTCCTACTATCAATCCGGGTTCTTGAAACGAGTTTTCAACGGGTCTGGAACAATTAAAAATCTGATTCTTGGCTTTCTTGGGGTGTTTATTGATTTGTTTGTGGGTTCTAAGGTTTTAATCCTACGGGTTCACATCAATGATGCTCTTCTGATGAAGCTGGGATGGGGCCTTCTTACTCAGCCTGACCAGTTATGGGTGCAAGTGCTACTTTCTAAATATGGTATTAATATGTCTACTTTTCCGGATAATATTCATAAAGCAACGGGATCTTTTCTATGGAGGCAAGTGCGTCGGATTTGGGATTATGTTTTGAGAGGTGTTTGATGGGTGATAGGTGATGGTAGACGGGTTCGTTTTTGGTTGGATATATGGGTTTTAGAGGATAAACCTCTGATATTTTATGCTAGTAATCCGATTCCGAGAGAAGAGATGGATGGTCTAGTTTCGAACTTTGTCGACTCGGAAGGGAATTGGGATTGGAGTAAGTTTTCTAGTTTTTTACCGTTTGCTATTCAACTCAAGATTGCCGCTGTTAAGCCACCTAGACATGATGAGGGGCCTGATCGGTTTTTCTGGGCTCATTCTAAGCATGGTAAGTTCACTGTTGAATCCGCTTATAAAATTCTAGACCATCCTGGTTGGAGAGGTGAAAGTAAAATTTGGAAGCTCGTGTGGAAGTGGAAAGGTCCCCAGTGTATTCGTATCTTTTTGTGGCTTGTATTAAATGGTAGGCTGAGTACGAAGTTTGAGTTATGGCGAAGGCATATAATGGATAACCCTATGTGCGATACTTGTGGTGGTGATCTGGAAGATATTCTCCATGTTTTGAGGGATTGTGTTATGGCAAGGCAGATATGGAGAAGACTAGTTCCAAGTAATGGTCTTCGTAATTTTTTTTCTCTTGAGTTAAAGAATTGGGTTTGTTTTAATCTGATGGGTGACATGAATTGTCAAAAGGGTACAGAGTGGGGGACCTTATTTGGGGTGGCAATATGGAAGATTTGGAGCTGGAGAAATGAGTTGGTTTTTAATGCCCGTTTGCTTAGAGTTGACATTATGGTTAATGATATTTATTCTTTGACGGGGGAGATAATAAAGAATCTGGAAAAAGATCCCAGACCTGAAGAGGCAGAGAAGTGGATTAGTTGGATTCCCCCTCTATGGTCCTATTACAAGCTCAATACAGATGGTTCTTTTAATTCGAGAACAGGTCTTGCTAGGGCTGGGGGCATTCTTAGAAATCATAATGGAGAGTGGAAAGGAGGGTTTGCTATGAATATAGGTTGTTGTGCGATCATGGAGGCTGAGCTTTGGGGTTTATTCAGAGGTTTGAATTACGCATGGGATGAAGGAATAAGAAGGTTAGAAGTTGAGGTGGACAGCGAGTGTGTAATCCAGATGGTGAAGAAACCTATTGATGAGATTAATGTTCATTTCCAATTAGTTCGTAGTATCAAAGTGCTGCTTCAAAAGGATTGGCATGTGGAATTGAGACATGTTTACAGAGAAGCTAACAAAGCAGCAGATTTCCTTGCAAATTATGCTCAGATGCTTCCTCTTGGTTCCCATTGGATTTCTAGTGTCCCCAGAGACTTGGAGAATATTTTACTTCAAGATAGAGCTGGTGTAGTTTCTTGTTGGCGTGTTTGTGGTTCTTAGCTTTGGTTAAGCTCTCTTCTTGTACCAAAAAAAAAGAGATCATAACTCTCTTATTAGGACATTGAGAAGAGATATGACCTCTACCTAAACATCTAAAGCATTTAATGTCCCTATTTCTCTTTTGAGTTTCCTCAACGTTGCCCTTATCATGACTACTACCGCCCTCCTTAGGCTTAGTACTCTCGACCTTAGGCTTGAAAGGTGCTTTTTCATCTTTTTTACCCCAATTCGACTTCCATGTGGATGTAGAACCCGAATTACTACCATATCGTGACATGGTACCCCTTCGTTTGAGTTGCCTTTCCACTTTCATGGCCATATGAACCATTTCCTCCACTTCGACATAATGTTGCAACTCCACGATGTTGGCAATGTCCTTGTTCAACCCTTGCAAGAATCGAGCCATAGTAGCCTCTCTATCTTCATCCACATTGGCTCTAACCATGGCTATCTCCATCTCCTTGTAATAGTCTTCTACACTCTTAGAACCCTATGTAAGACCTGCCAATCGTTGGTACAATTCCCTATAATACGAACTAGGGACAAATCGCCTCCTCATAACTGATTTCATGTCATCCCAAGTATTGATAGGACGCTCTCGATTTCTCCTTCTATTCAACACTAACTGATCCCACCAAACCACAGCATAATCTACAAACTCAGTAGCGGCTAGTTTCACCTTCTTCTCCTCAGCAAAGTTATGACACTCAAAAACCAACTCCACCCATTTCTCCCACTCAAGATACACATCTGGATCCATCTTCCCTTGAAAAGAGGGTATTTTCATCTTTATGCTACTAAGATCTCTATCCTGCCTATCATTCCACCTTTCTCTCTCGTTCCCAATCCCATAATTCCTATTATCCCTATTACCATTACCTCTACCTCCACGTCCACCTCTACCAGCTCTAAAGCGTTCCCTATGGCCATTGAATGCATTATCTTCTAAATCTAATTCATCTCCATAAACTCCCCCAAAATCATCCTCAAACTCATTGCCACCACCACGCAATTCTGGAGTTCTCCTTTGTTGCCCTCTTTGTAAATTAGCAATGACGTCATCTTGTCTCTCCAATCGATCTCTAATATCTCCAAACACCACATTCATCCTCTCAAATTGTTGCTGCATTGCTTTAAGCACATTTGACTCATTGATATTTTCTCCTCCTTCAATGTCTCTTTCATTACTCGAAGACATGTTTGAAACCTGCAAAGAATGTTAGAAAGAAAAAAATCTCACAACACTCACTCACGTGTTTCACTCTAATTCTCACGTGTTTATCACTCGTCACTCGTCACTCTTGTTTTTACTAAACACTCATGATGTAACTTAACATTCCCTGTCCACACTCAAAGTTTTGTCTCTAAGTTCTAAATAGAACTAATCGATTACACCAAGGTCACCCTTGAAATAATCACCTTGACTAATCTTCAACAAGAAAATGACACACTTTTATGAAAGGAAATAATGGAACATGAAAGACATTCAAGAATCAATGAAAGCACAAAAGGAATTAATTGTGGTCAAAGTGAGAAACAAATGGAAACAAAATGATTTCAAAGAAACAAACTTAGAAAAAGACTAAAGTTTACCCCCTTAATTTATGGAAGACTAGAATGCAAAGGAAATAAATTTTATTTCTTTATGTAAGCAAGAATAAAATAGGAAAGAAATAAAATTGATTTCTTCTTATTTGGACAAGACCTTAAAGAAAGAAATAAAATTATTTCCTTAAAAAACTTTCCTTACATGAAAGATAACCAATTAAGAAAGCAATAAAATTTCACTCTCCTCCAATTAAGAATTTTCCTTTTCTTTTTTTTTTTTTTTCTTTTTCTGCTGTTTTTTTCTTTTTTATTTTTTTCCTTTTTTTTCTGCTTTTTTTTTCTTTTTTTTTTTTGTTCAATACTAAAAATCACACACAATGAAGAATATTGGTAACTTGTGAATCAAGATGAAAACAAAAAAAAGCACAATAAATAGGACGTGAACAGTAACCAAAAATGAACAAGAGAATATGGCAAAACAAACCCGGTGTTATACGGAAGAAGATGAACAGATGTGATTTTTTTTTTCAAGTAAATCCCAAATTAATTAACCTAAAGCTCTGATACCAAATGATGCGAACCCCGTATATAGCAATACGACACCCACAAACAATTGAATCAACAACCCCAAGAAAGTTTAATTCAGGAACAAACAAAAAAAAAAAAAAAAAAAAAAGAATGTACCTTGACCCAATGATTAGCGAATCATGAACCAAGATAACAAAGACACCACTCCCAAGAACAAGCGAAGAATGAGGGAGATAAGTCAAGTGTTAAATCAAGAATCAAACCTTGATAAATTCTCAAAGTTCTTCAAGAACAAAGAGAGAAAACTGAAAATTTTATAACCAAATTGTCTAATCTCGTTTGTGAGCATCACATGGCCTTTTATAGGCAAAATATGTGAAACCCTAGCTTCTAAATATTGCATGGGCGCCCTAACCCATCAATACACCCCACTTGGGCTTAAAATAACTAAGTTTGGGCTTAAAATAATTAAATATGACAGCTCAATATATAAACTAATGACCCAACATGTAATAAAACAAATTAAAGCCCAATAATGTCAAAGTTTGATACTTAACTAACTAATTGAATAAACTAATTTAATTAAACCAACCCCAAACACAAATCAGGCCCAAATTAATACAAACAAATTAAATCAGCCTAATATGTCTTCAAATAGTCATCCAAGCTCAAGTCTTCAATATTTATAATCTTGGACTTGTCCTTGAGCTTGGATCGTGTTTTGAAGCCTTGGTGTTCGCTCCATGTCGTCCAACCCTTGTTGCGCAATGCTCTTAGTCCAAATCTCTTGAATCAATCCATTCAAAGCCTCCTTCATCCTTTTAGCTCTAGCTCTTGTAATAGGCCCTCCATTGATGCTTAAAGGATCATTAAACTTGCTTCCTTGGTTTCCATCAAGTATGTCGTGGAGGGTAATGCTTTGTTTATAAGGCGTGCATTGAATACTCAAGTGAAAAAGAATGATGGTGATGAGGTTCAGAGAGATAATATCTTTCACACTAGGTGTCTTATTCATGATAAAAGATGTAGTATGATCATTGATGGTGGTGGTTGTGTGAATGTAGCTAGTACTACTTTGATGGAGAAATTGAATTTGCCTATTTTGAAACATTCTAGGCCATACAAATTGCGAAGGTTAAATGAGTGCGGAGAAGTTAAGGTGAATAGGCAGGTACTAGTTTCGTTTTCCATTGGAAGGTATAAGGATGAGGTGTTGTGCGATGTGGTACCTATGCATGCTGGTTATTTGTTACTTGGTAGGCCTTGGCAATTTGATAGACGTGTCTTTCATGATGGGTACAAAAACAGATACATGTTTGAGAAAGATGGAAAAAAGATTACACTTGCTCCTTTAACTCCAACGCAAGTGTATGAGGACCAATTAGGGATTAAGATTTTGAGATTGAGATAATAAAAGAGGGTGAAAACAAAGAGTACCCCATTGAAAAGAAAGAAAGCACATCTCAAAAGAAAAGAAGAGCGAATGAGAGCAAAGTAAGTTTGAGTGAAAATAAAGAGTGTTCAATTGAAAAGAAAAAGAGTACAGTCCAAAATGAGGGAAAAGAGAAAAAGAGTAAAGTGAGTTTATTTGCGAAAGAAAGAGATGTTAAGAGTGCCTTTTTTGCAAACAAGCCAATATTTGTACTCTTGTACAAAGACTGATGTGAACCCCGTATATAACGATACAATACCCACGATCAAATTGAAACACAACCCCCAAGAAAGTTAATTCAGATTATAGAAATCAAACTCATTGATTAAAGAACCAAAAACTAAAGATATAATGACGCCACTCCCAAGAAAGAGTTGAAAAGGTGGGAGATAAGTCAAGGTTAATAAATCAAGAACAATTCTTGATGCAATCCTAAAGTTCTTAAAAGAAAAATGGAGAAAAGTTAAAGCTTTATTGAATAAACATCTGCTTGAAATTTTAGGTTTAATAAGCCTTTTATAGGCATAAAATCTTAAATCTAATAAGAAACCCAAAATAAACTCTCAATTCTAAATCTAGTAGAAAACTAAAATAAAGTCCTAATTTAATTAACTCTCAGCCCAATAATTAAAAGTCCAATATAACATAAAATATACTAACTAATTTAAAACCCAACTCATAATACAAATTAATACAACAAATAAATAATAGCCCAATTTGTATTAAAATTGCTATCTAGGCCTTAAGATTAATGCTCTTGGACTGGGTCTTGAACTTGAATGGTATTTGGAAGCCTGGATATTCCCTCCAAGCCATCCAAGCCATGTTGTGTAAGACTCTTGGCCCAAATCTCTTGAATGAGCTCATTTAAACCTTCCTTCATCCTTTTAGCTCGAGCTCTTGTCACAGGTCCTTCATTGATGTTCAAAGGATCCATAAGCTTGCTTTCTTGGTTTCTATCATTCCCCCTCTCCTCAAAAGGATTTGTCCTCAAATCGGCATCTGCATCAAAATCAAATGGAGAAATATCAGAAACATTGAAAGTAGCACTAACATTATACTCATCTGGCAAATCTATCTTATATGCATTGTCATTTATACGTTCAAGCACATGGAATGGACCATCTCCACGCGGCTGCAACTTAGACTTGCGTTGATCAGGAAACCTCGCTTTACGCATATGCACCCAAACCCAATCTCCTGGTTCAAACACAATTTTCTTGCGCCCCTTGTTAGCTTGAGTAGCATGTTGCTCAATTCATCGCTCAATATGTTGCCTAACTTTCTCATGCAGGTGCTTAACAAATTCAGCTTTCTTCTTACCATCCAAGTTAACTCTTTCCTCCACAGGTAAAGGTATAAAATCCAAAGGAATAAGTGGTTTAAACCCATACACAACTTCAAATGGCGAAAACACAGTAGTCGAATGCACACTTCTATTGTATGCAAACTCGACATGTGGTAAGCAATCTTCCCAATTCTTCAAGTTCTTTTGGATGATGGAACGCAGCAAAGTACCTAAAGTCCTATTAACAACCTCTGTTTGTCCATTAGTTTGCGGATGACAAGCAGTAGAAAACAATAGCTTTGTTCCTAGCTTTCCCTACAAAGTCCTCGAAAAATAACTTAAGAACTTCACATCTCGATCTGAAATAATGCTCTTTGGCACTCCATGAAGTTGAACAACCTCCTTGAAGAATAAATCAGCAACAGATGTGGCGTCATCGGTCTTGTGACATGGTATGAAGTGAGCCATCTTCGGAAACCTGTCAACCACAATAAACACTGAATCTCGGCCCTTTTTGGACCTAGGTAAACCCAATAATAAACCCATAGAAATATCAATACAAGGTTCACTAGGTATAGGCAAAGGTTTATATAAACCATGGGGTAAAACTTTAGACTTAGACTTTTTACATGTTATGCACTTCTCACAAATTCGCTCAACATCTCTCTTCATATGTGGCCAGAAGAAATGCTCATCTAATACATCTAAAGTTTTCTTAACACCAAAATGTCCCATTAAACCACCCCCATGCGCCTCTCTAACAAGTAACTCTCTTATAGACCCCTGAGGAATGTACAATCTACTTTCCCTAAACAAATACCACTCATGTCTATAAAACTTTCCAAAAGCAGTTTTCTCACAAGCAACATACATACTAACAAAATCAAGATCATTAACATCCAATTCCTTTATACGCTCAAAACCCAACAATCTTGTATTCAAAGTAGAAATCAATGTGTACTTGCGAGATAATGCATCAGCTATCACGTTTTCCTTTCCTTGTTTATACTTAATCACATAAGGAAACGTTTCTATGAACTCTACCCATTTAGCATGCCTCCTACTCAACCTACTTTGACCTTTCAAATGTTTTAAGGACTCATGATCAGTATGGATTACAAATTCCTTAGGCCACAAATAATGTTGCCATGTTTCTAAGGCCCTAACTAAAACATACAACACTTTGTCATAAGTAGGATAATTCAATGATGCTCCACTCAATTTCTCACTAAAATAAGCTATAGGACGCTTATCTTGCATAAGAACAGCCCCTATACCTATTCCTGATGCATCACACTCAATCTCAAATGTCTTAGAGAAATCAGGTAAAGCAAGCAATGGTGCAGTACACAATTTATCCTTAATCAATTTAAATGCATGTTGTTGCTCACTATCCCATTTGAAACCCACACTCTTTTTCACAACCTCAGTTAGTGGTGCCGCTATGGTGCTAAAATCCTTAACAAATCTCCTATAAAAACTAGCCAACCCATGAAAGCTACGGACTTCACTAATATTCCTAGGTCTAGGCCACTCTCTAATAGCCTTAACTTTCTCCTCATCTACTTCTATCCCTTTTGACATAACGACATAACCCAAAAACACAATCTTATCCGTGCAAACGGAACACTTTTTCAAATTAGCATACAACTTTTCTTTTCTTAACACATCAAGCACACAATGTAAATGCCTAACATGTTCATCTATGCTCTTGCTATACACTAATATGTCATCAAAGTAGACCACAACAAATTTTCCAATGAAAGAACGCAAAACATAATTCATTAATCTCATGAAAGTACTAGGTGCATTAGTTAAA
The DNA here is from genome assembly GCA_022984855.1 of Dimocarpus longan. Lineage (NCBI taxonomy): Eukaryota > Viridiplantae > Streptophyta > Magnoliopsida > Sapindales > Sapindaceae > Dimocarpus > Dimocarpus longan. The sequence continues at coordinate 28,018,226 of CM041016.1, read as the reverse complement.
CCAAAAGGCATGACAAACCATACATACAAACCATGTTTCGTTTTAAATGCAGTTTTCCATTCATCTCCTTCTCTCATTCTAATTTGACGATATCCACTTTTAAGATCAATCTTAGAAAACACACAAGATCCATGCAACTCATCTAACATGTCATCTAATCTAGGTATGGGATGTCGATACTTAACTGTAATTTTGTTGACAGCTTTACAATCGACGCACATACGCCAAGTCCCATCCTTTTTAGGCACAAATAAAACCGCTACGGCACATGGACTCATGCTCTTCCTCACATACCCTTTTTTCATCAACTCCTCAACTTGCCTTTGAAGCTCCTTTGCCTCTTCGGGATTACTTCTATACACAGGTCGGTTTGGAATTGCAGCTTCGGGTATAAAATCAATTTGATGCTCTATGCCCCTCTTCGGTGGTAATCCATCGGGCATCTCCTCGGGGAATACATTCTTAAAATCCTGTAAAAGAGTTGTAACAACACTAGGCAAAGAAACATTAAGGTTACAGTTAGAAAAATAAGCATCTTTGTACAAAATTACAAACATTTGCTTCTTGGCAAGAAAAGCAGCTCTCACATCACTCACTTTTGCATAAATACTCATTTTTTTTTTTCACTTTTCTTCCTCTCATTCTCTCCTCTACACTCAACCTTCCCAATTTTCTTTTGCACACCCTCTAGTGTTTTGTCACTCTTTTTCTCACACTCAGCTCCCTTTCTCTCGGCCTCACTAGTGTTTGAACTCTTGACCTCTCTTTTTCTCTCACTCTCTTTTATCCTCACTTGATCTTCATACACCTGTCTAGGTGTTAAAGGTACCAGAATGATCGTTCGCCCATTCATGGTAAAAGAATATCTATTTTTAAACCCATCATGCATTACTCTCCTACCATATTGCCATGGACGACCCAAAAGCAAGTGACTAGCATGCATAGGTACAACATCACACAACACCTCATCTTTGTACCTACCAATAGCGAAAGGAACTAGCACTTGGTTTGTTACCTTCACTTCTCCACGATCGTTTAACCATTGCAATTTGTATGGTCTAAGATGTTTTGAAGTAGGTAAACTCAGTTTCTCCACTAACTCGGTGCTAGCAATATTGGTGCAACTACTCCCATCAATAATCACACTACACACCCTATCCTTGATATGGCATCTAGTATGAAAAATATTATCACGTTGCACCTCATCATCTTCTTCCTTCACTTGCATACTTAAAGCACGTCTTGCCACCAACAACTTTCCATTTGCGGGATACTCAATTTCGACATCACTAGCATCTTCCAAAGGTGGCATCTCATCATCATCATTTTCCCCTTCGGTCTTTACATCTCCATCCTCCCTCAAGATCATAATTCGTTTGTTAGGACATTGAGAAGCTATATGACCTCTTCCCAAACACCTAAAACATTTGATATCTCTATTTCTCCCTTGGGTTGCCTCGGCCTTGCCCTTATCATGACTTCTATCTCTACCCTCCTTAGGCTTAGTAGTTTCAGCCTTAGGCTTTTGAGATGCCTTATCTTCCTTTCTACTCCAATTCGACTTCCAAGTGGATGTGGAACCCGAATTGCTACCATATTGTGACATCGAACCCCTTCTTTTGAGTTGCCTCTCCACTTTCATAGCCATATGGACCAAGTCCTCAAGCTCCACATGATGCTGCAACTCAACAATATTGGCAATATTTTCATTCAATCCTTGTAGAAATCTTGCCATAGTAGCCTCTCTATCCTCCTATATATTAGCTCTGACCATGGCTATCTCCATTTCCTTATAATAGTCCTCCACACTCTTAGAACCTTGTGTTAGGCTCTGCAATCGTCGTTATAGCTCCCTATAGTATGATCTAGGAACAAACCGTTTCCTCATAACATTTTTCATCTCACCCCAAGTGTTTATAGGACGTTCCTCATTTCTCCTTCTATTTAGCACTACCTGCCCCCACCAAACCACAGCTAATCCACAAACTCAGCTGTGGCTAACTTCACCTTCTTCTCCTCAGTAAAATTATGACACTCAAAGACTAACTCCACTCGTTTCTCCCACTCTATATACACATCAAGATCAGCCTTCCATTGGAAAAAGGGTATCTTCATCTTAATGCTACCGAGATCCCTATCCGGTCTATTAGGTCTATCATCCCATCTTACTCTCTCATTCCCATCCCCATAGTACATACGATCTCCATCGCCATTACCTCTTCCTCTACGACCACCTCTACCACCTCTAATTCGGCCCCTATTAAAATTAATGGCATTGTCATCTCCTTCCAAATCTTCTCCATAAAACATCCCATAATCTGCTTCAAATTCATCATTACCACTACGCTCTTCCGGAGCTCTCCTTTGCTGTCCCCTTTGCAAAGTAGCTATGTGATGTAAACCAAGATAGCAATCATGGAGAAACATGAGACAATTGGACAATGAGGCTTAATTATGGAGGCTTTGGATGCTAATGGAAGACAACTAGAGGCAAACTAGAGTTATTTGGGCTTTAAATAATTTGGGCTGAGTTTATTTTAATTGTAATGGATTTTAAAATTAAGTTTATGTTGGGTCTTATTTTATGTATTGGGCTGAAATTATTTAATTAACTTAAGCCCATGTTTAATTATTTTAAGCCCAGGAGTATACTTAATGAGCCCAATTGTTAGGAGGGCTAGGGTTTCATGTTATATTGTTTTCTTTGCCTATAAAAAGGCTTGTTTTGTAACCCTAAAGAGGACAACAAGATGAATTAAGATGCAGCCACCTTATGTTTTATTGAGAGAGTGAATTTTCTCTCTTGTTCTTCATGAACATGTGATCTTATCAAGCTTTGCTTGTGGCGATCAAACATGACTTATCTCCCACCTTCTTATCTATGTCTTGGGAGTGGCGTCAATATCCTTCTTTTATAATTTTGGTTCTTGATTGAGTTCTAATTATTGGGTCAAAGTTCTTTATAACTTTAGTTCTTTGATTGACATATAATCAATGGGTCAAAATTCTTTCTTTTATAAACCTGTTTTAATCTTTCTTGGGGTTGCGTTTCAATTTGGTGGTGGGTGTCGTATCGCTATACACGGATGAACCCCGTATATAGCGATACGACACCCACCACCAAATTGAAACGCAACCCCAAGAAAGATTAAAACAGGTTTATAAAAGAAAGAATTTTGACCCATTGATTATATGTCAATCAAAGAACCAAAGTTATAAAGAACTTTGACCCAATAATTAGAATTCAATCAAGAACCAAAATTATAAAAGAAGGATATTGACGCCACTCCCAAGACATAGATAAGAAGGTGGGAGATAAGTCATGTTTGATCGCCACAAGCAAAGCTTGATAAGATCACATGTTCATGAAGAACAAGAGAGAAAATTCACTCTCTCAATAAAACATAAGGTGGCTGCATCTTAATTCATCTTGTTGTCCTCTTTAGGGTTACAAAACAAGCCTTTTTATAGGCAAAGAAAGCAATATAACATGAAACCCTAGCCCTCCTAACAATTGGGCTCATTAAGTATACTCCTGGGCTTAAAATAATTAAACATGGGCTTAAGTTAATTAAATAATTTCAGCCCAATACATAAAATAAGACCCAACATAAACTTAATTTTAAAATCCATTACAATTAAAATAAACTCAGTCCAAATTATTTAAAGCCCAAATAACTCTAGTTTGCCTCTAGTTGTCTTCCATTAGCATCCAAAGCCTCCATAATTAAGCCTCATTGTCCAATTGTCTCATGTTTCTCCATGATTGCTATCTTGGTTTACATCACTATGGCCTCATCTTGCCTATCCATTCGATCCCTAATCTCTCCAAACACCAAATTCATCCTCTCAAATTGTTGTTGCATCGCTTTGAGAATGAATGACTCATTACCCTTTTCCCCTCCTTCAACTTCTTTATCGTTATCCGTAGACATGATTGACACCTGCAAGAATGTTAGTAAAAGTAACCTCACAACACTCCCTCACGTGTTTCACTCTAATCACTCACGTGTTTAACACTCAATGATTTTGATTTAACTCAACACTCCCTATACACACTCAAACTTTTCTCACTAAGTTCTTTATAGAACTAATCGATCACAACAAGGTCACCCTTGAAATAATCACCTTAGACAAATCTCAACAAAGAAAAATACACAAAGAATACGAAAGAAATAACGACCAACAATGACACTAGAATGATGAAATAACGAAAAGCAATCTGATCTCAAGGAAAGATTTCGAACACCGCAAAGATCTTGAATTGCAAATAAGATAAATTAATATCAACTCACTTCAATCCAAGCAATTTATGGCATTCAAACTTTTTTTTTTTTTTTCTGGATATATATATTTTTTTCTTTTATTTTTCTTTTTTTTTCTTGATACTTTTTTTTTTTTGAATTTTTTTTCTTTTCTTTTTCTTTTTCTTTTTCCTAAATCAAACTAGAATGCACTCTATATGGATTGTAGATTGTGGAGTTGAACCAAAAAAAAGATATTGATATGAACCTTGCAAATCAAGAGACAAATATGATAATGAATCAAGAATTCAAGAAACCCTAGAATGTGTTTTCAAGAATCCTGATTAATGATGCGGTTCAAGAACAGAATATGAAGATTCAAACCAAGATTGTTGTATTCGGTCACAATGATGGTTCTATGTGGATGAAGAGAATCGATTATGAAACCAGTATGTGATGGAGGAAGCAGAAATAAAATAACAAAGCAGAACTGATTGTTATGCTGCAAATTTACTGCACCAACAAGTTAAAGAATAAAAAAAATTAATGAACATGCAGCAGATCACACACAAGGTTATTGATGGATGACAGATGGACAAATTAGAGAATTGAACTTTGATGGTGGTTGGTGCGTGATATTCAACAAGTCAGACAAAAGCAATTATTAAAGAACGGAAAGTCAGACAAAAGCAAATTGACTATAGGCTGTGATATTCAACGTATTCAGTCAATTATTAAAGAAGGCACACAAAGATATAGGTTATGCGGCAAACAAAAATTAAATTGATGAATTGCGGCTAAAGATAAAGAAAATCAAAATAAGAAACTTAAATTGAAAACCCAAACCTGAATTAATTAACCGAAGCTCTGATACAAACTGATGCGAACCCCGTATATAACGATACGATACCCACGATAAAATTGAAACACAACCCCCAAGAAAGTTAATTCAGATTATAGAAAATCTTTGACCCATTGATTAAAGAACCAAGAACCAAAGATATAACGACGCCACTCCCACGAAAGAGTTGAGAAGGTGGGAGATAAGTCAAGGTTAATAAATCAAGAACAATTTTTGATGCAATCTCAAGGTTCTCAAAAGAACAATGGAGAAAAGTTAAAGCTTTATTGAATAAACATCTGCTTGAAATTTTAGGTTTAATAAGCCTTTTATAGGCATAAAATTCTAAATCTAATAAGAAACCCAAAATAAACTCTCAATTCTAAACCTAGTAGAAAACTAAAATAAAGTCCTAATTTAATTAACTCTCAGTCCAATAATTAAAAGCCTAATATAACATAAAATATACTAACTAATTTAAAACCCAACCCATAATACAAATTAAGCCCAAATTAATACAACAAATAAATAATAGCCCAATTTGTATTAAAATTGCTAACCAGGCCTCAAGATTAATGCTCTTGGACTGGGTGTTGAACTTGAATGGTATTTTGAAGCCTCGATGTTCCCTCCAAGCCATCCAAGCCATGTTGTGTAAGACTTTTGGCCCAAATCTCTTGAATGAGCCCATTTAAACATTTTTTCATCCTTTTAGCTCGAGCCCTTGTCACAGGTCCTTCATTGATGTTCAAAGGATCCATAAGCTTGTTTTCTTGGTTTCTATCAAAGAGGCTTATTTAAATGATTTTAACTTTAACACTTCTTTGCATAGTGCTGCTGTTGCTCTTTTACAGGAATTTGAGGATGTCTTTCCTGAAGAGATACCGAAGGGGGTTACCACCAATTAGAGGGATAGAACATCAAATTGATTTGTTGCTCGGAGTTGCTATTCCAAATCGACCAGCCTATAGAAGTAATCCTGAGGAGACGGAGGAACTTCAAAGGCAAGTTGAAGAGCTTTTAGCAAAAGGACATATTTGTGAGAGCATGAGTCCGTGCTCCGTTCTTGTTTTGCTGGTGCCAAAGAAAGACGGAACATGGCGGATGTGTGTGGATTGTCGACCTATCAACAAAATAACAGTCAAGTATCGACATCCCATTCCTCAATTAGATGACATGCTTGATGAACTATATGGATCCACCATCTTTTCTAAAATTGATCTTAAAAGTGGTTATCACCAAATTAGGATGAAAGAAGGAGATGAGTGGAAAACTGCTTTTAAAACAAAATATAGTTTATATGAGTGGTTGGTTATGCCTTTTGGTTTAACTAATGCACCTAGTACGTTTATGCGTCTTATGAACCATGTATTGCATGCATTTATAGGCAAATTTGTTGTTGTCTATTTTGATGACATTTTAGTATATATTAGTCATTTGAGATGTGTGTTTGAAGTTTCGAGGCGTGAAAAACTATATGCTAACTTGACAAAGTGTACTTTTTTCATAGATAAATTTGTGTTTCTTGGGTTTGTTGTTAGTGCTAGGGGCGTGGAAGTTGATGAAGAAAAAGTGAAGGCCATCAAAGATTGGCTCACCCCAACAATAACAACAGAAGTGAGGAGCTTTCATGGCATAACTAGATTTTATCAGAGGTTTGTGAAAATTTTCAGCATCATTGCTGCGCCTTTAACTGAGATCATCAAGAAAGATGTAGTTTTTAAGTGGGGTGAAGCACAAGAAATCGCTTTCAACACTTTGAAAGAAAAGCTAAGTTCTGCTCCCTTACTTCTTTTACCAAATTTTTCTAAAACCTTTGAAATCGAATGGTGATGCTTCTGGTATTGGTATAGGTGCTGTTCTCATGCAAGACAAACGATCCATTGCTTACTTCAGTGAAAAACTCAATGGGGCTTCCTTGAATTATTCCACATACGACAAAGAGCTCTATGCTTTGGTAAGGGCATTGGAAACATGACAGCATTATTTATGCCCAAAGGAATTTGTGATCCACACTGGTCATGAGTCCTTGAAGCACTTGAAGGGGCAAACTAAGCTGAATCGACGTCATGCAAAATGGGTGGAATTTATTGAAACCTTTCCTTTTGTGATTCAGTACAAGTAAGGTAAAGAGAATGTGGTAGCTGATGCACTTTCTAAGAGGTATGCCTTAATCACAACTTTAAGTTTTAAGCTTTTAGGATTTGAACAAATTAAAGAAATGTATGCTACTGATTCTAATTTTGCCAATCTGTATAATGCGTGTGAGCATATAGCTTTTCAAAAGTTCTATAGGCATGATGGATTTGATGCGAACCCCGTATATAAAGATACGACACCCACGACCAAATTGAAACACAACCCCAAGAAAGATTAAAACAGGTTTATAAAAATAAGAAATTTTGACCCATTGATTATATGTCAATCAAGAACCAAAGTTATAAAGAACTTTGACCCAATGATTAGAACTCAATCAAGAACCAAAATTATAAAAGAAGATATTGACGCCACTCCCAAGATGTAGATGAGAAGGTGAGAGATAAGTCATGGTTTTGATCGCCACAAGCATAGCTTGATAAGATCACATGTTCATGAAGAACAAGAGAGAAAATTCACTCTCAATTAAACCTAATTGGCTGCAACTTCATTCATCTTCTTTAGCTTGCAAACTCAAGGCTCGTCGTGCAACTAGTCCAAGCATCTCTCCATGCTCGGCTCCAAACTCCTCGTCTCCCATGGAGACATCTTCCAATGGTGGCATATCATCTAAATCATCCTCATCTTCAGATTGAATCTCACCACTCTCCAAGATCATCATAACTCGCTTGTTTGGACATTGGCTAGCTATGTGTCCTCTTCCCTGACATTTAAAACATTTAATTTCACTAGAACGAGTTGACGTAGGGGTGGTTTTACCTTGAGAGGCTGTGTTAGTGATGGCTGTCCTTGGCTCGAATTTGGCCTTGGAAGTGGATGGGTTTTCTTCTTTCTTTGGATAACTCGACCGCCAAGGTGCGGCACTCGGATTTTGTGGGATTGATTTGGGCCGAGTACTACTTCCCCTCTTGAGTTGCTGCTCAACTTTGATGGCCATGTGTACCATATCCTCTAACTCCACGTAATGTTGCAACTCCACCCTGTCATGGATCTCCTTATTTAACCCCATCAAAAATCTGGCCATGGTAGCTTCTCGATCCTCCTCTACATTAGCCCGAATCATTGCAATCTCCATCTCCTTGTAGTAGTCTTCCACACTTAGACTCCCTTGTCTAAGTCCTTGCAATTTCTTGTACAACTCCCCGTAGTAATGGCTTGGAACGAACCGCTTCCTCATCACCGCTTTCATCTGCCCCCATGTCTCTATTGCACGTTCCCTATTTCGCCTCCTATTTATAACAAGCTGATCCCACCAAGTAACGGCATAATCAGAAAATTCAATTACAGCAAGTTTTACCTTCTTTGCTTCGGAATAGTTATGGCAATCAAAAATGAAGTCCATCTTCTTTTCCCACTCAAGGTAAGCTTCCGGATCTGACCTGCCTTGAAAGGACGGAATCTTCATCTTAATACTACCCAAATTGTTGTCTTCTCGATGCCTAACTCCTCTATTCCGACCACCATACCTCCTATTGCTAGCAATCGAATCCCTATCATCTTCTTCCTCAAACTCATCCCCAACGTACTCCTCATCTCCATCTCTCACTCCCCTAGGCTGAATTCTATCCCTCCTATGCATATTGGGAATGTTTTGTGGTTGCCCCTGTTGTGTTCCCTCTTCTACCCTATCCAACCTCTCGTGTATGTGCTCTAATTCTACCCTCATCATCCGCCTCATCTCTCCCAACAACGCCTGCATTTGTATGTTCGGAATGGGTGGTTGTTGATTGTTTCCACTTGAATTTTCTTCTTGATTGTGTGACATATTTGACCCTGCAAAATCAGGTTAGAAAGATACAAAAAAAAATAAAAATAAAGGACCTCACTACGCTCCCTCAAGTGTTTCACTCAAGAATATGATTCGCTCCAATTCCACTCGTGTTTCACTCAATTAAATCTGGCTTTTACCCTCTGATACACTCACACTCTCTTGCCTTTTTCCACTCGTAGTATCCTCTATAGGTTCTTATCAAACTAATCAAACAAATATCAAAATTTCCAGTAACAATTCACCCCAAACTCAGCACAAAAATTTTGGATTCAATGGCTAGGGAAAGAGAAAAGAATACAATGTTGTGTGTGATGGAATTTTTAAGGGTTTGATGGTAACAAGAAATTTGGATTGAGAATCAAAAAGGAAAAAAAACAAAATTGTAAAATTGAAACAAGATTGTAGGAATTAATTCTCAAATCACACTTTTTTTTTTTTTTTCGGATATTTTTTTCTCCTTTTTTTTTCTGATTTTTCTTTTCTTTCTTTCTTTCTTTTTTTTTTTTTTTTTTTTTTTTCTTTTTTTTTTGTTTCTGATTTTTTTTTTGAATAAAATAAAGAAGATAGGCAAACCTGAGACTAAACCGTGCTCTGATACCAACTGATACGAACCACGCCAAGAACTGACGAAACCCGTGAATCAAGTAGGGTTCCAAGATCGCCTAGAATCAGATTTGTATGGAAACCTCGACCCGTTGCTTATATGGAAGCAAGAACCTTGGTATGGTGATGACGCCACAATCAATGATGGAAGAATTGATTGATAAGTCTAAGAAGAACGCCACAGGAAAATCCTGATAAGTTCAAAAGTTCTACGAAGAACCAAAGAGAATACTCTCACAAATATTATTAATCATGAATTGAATTCCCTTTAGGGTTACACTGATTTATATAGCTAAAACACTAAGCAGCAAAAGGAAATAATTAATTAGGCAATTAAGCCCATTAAGCCTATAAAATAAAAAGGAAAGTCAACTTCTTACAATAAGGAAAGAAGAATAAAATTGATAACTAATTGCCTTAAACATAATAGGTAAGAAATCAACTCAAAATTGGAAGTCTTTGTGACCAAGCAATCAACTCCATAATGGAAAGTCTTCATGACCAAGAAATCAACTTCATGAGCAAGAAATTAACCAGAATCAGGCCCATCAATTGCTTTAATTAAATTAATTAAGCATTGATCTTCTTTTGGGCCCATCTTGGAATTCGCCACTTTAACATCAGCCCAAATCTCTTGAACCAATCCATTAAGTGCTTCTTTGAACCTCTTAGCTCTTGCTCTTGTTATTGGCCCAACTGGAATATGCAATGGATCCCTTGGTGATGCTTCTTTATCCTCATCATTCCCTCTCTCTTGAAAAGAATTTGTCCTCAAATCTTCACCTACAATAAGGAAAGAAGAATAAAATTGATAACTAATTGCCTTAAACATAATAGGTAAGAAATCAACTCAAAATTGGAAGTCTTTGTGACCAAGCAATCAACTCCATAATGGAAAGTCTTCATGACCAAGAAATCAACTTCATGAGCAAGAAATTAACCAGAATCAGGCCCATCAATTGCTTTAATTAAATTAATTAAGCATTGATCTTCTTTTGGGCCCATCTTGGAATTCGCCACTTTAACATCAGCCCAAATCTCTTGAACCAATCCATTAAGTGCTTCTTTGAACCTCTTAGCTCTTGCTCTTGTTATTGGCCCAACTGGAATATGCAATGGATCCCTTGGTGATGCTTCTTTATCCTCATCATTCCCTCTCTCTTGAAAACGAAATATGGATTGTATGAGTGGTTAGTCATGCCATTTGGATTAACTAATGCACCTAGTACTTTCATGCGTTTAATGAATCATGTGTTGCGTGCTTTCATTGGTAAATTCGTAGTTGTTTATTTTGATGATATTCTGATTTATAGTAAGAATTTACATGACCATGTCTCACATGTGCATTCAGTGTTAGACAAACTTCGAGAAGAAAAGTTGTATGCTAACCTCAAAAAGTGTACTTTCTGCACCGATAAGCTTGTTTTTCTAGGTTTTGTTGTGAGTGCAAAAGGAATCGAGGTTGATGATGAGAAGATCAAGGCCATTCAAGACTGGCCGACCCCCTCCAGTATAGGTAATGTGAGAAGTTTTCATGGACTTGCTAGTTTTTATAGGAGGTTCGTGAAAGATTTTAGCACCATTGTCGCACCACTTACCGAAGTTATCAAGAAGAACGTTGCATTCAAGTGGGGTGAAGAGCAAGATAAGGCGTTTCAGCTTATCAAATACAAACTAACTCATGCTCCTTTATTGGCTTTACCTGACTTTTCTAAAACGTTCGAAATTGAATGTGATGCTTCTGGTGTAGGTATAGGCGCTGTGCTTATGCAGGATGGAAGACCACTTGCGTACTTTAGCGAGAAGTTAAGCGGGGCTGCACTTAATTACCCCACTTATGATAAAGAATTGTATGCATTGGTTCGAGCTTTAGAGACATGGCAGCACTATCTATGGCCCAAGGAATTCGTGATTCACACTGATCATGAGTCCTTAAAGCATTTGAAAGGCCAACACAAGCTGAACAAAAAACATGCACGTTGGGTGGAATTCATCGAGACGTTTCCATATGTGATTCGGTACAAACAAGGTAAGGAAAACGTCGTGGCAGATGCACTCTCCCGCAGGTATGCATTACTTTCCACTCTTGATGCTAAGTTGCTTGGTTTTGAACACATCAAAGAACTATATCGGTTAGACCATGATTTTAGCAATGTGTACCAATCTTGTGAGAAATCTGCATTTGGAAAGTTCTTTAGACATGATGATTATTTGTTTCGGGAAAATAAGTTGTGTGTGCCTAATTGTTCATTACGAGATTTGTTAGTGAGGGAATCCCATGGTGGAGGGTTAATGGGACACTTTGGAGTTGCTAAGACCGTGGCCATCTTACAAGAACACTTCTATTGGCCACACATGAAAAGGGATGTTGAGAGGATTTGTGATAGATGTGTTACATGTAGGCAGGCAAAATCCCGAGTACAACCCCATGGTTTATACACACCACTGCCCATTCCTAGTGAACCTTGGATTGATATTTCAATGGACTTTGTGTTAGGTTTGTAGTTTAGGCTCAAATCTTGCTTGCTTTCTTGGGTTCCATAAAAAATGATCTAGTAAACCTCCACTATGTGCCTCACGCACAAGCAATTCCCTCAAAGAACATATAGGCACGCACAATATACCTTCTTTACACAAGAATCCTGATACTAACCACTCACACAATCCATATTGTGCGTGCCTATATGTTCTTTGAGGGAATTGCTTGTGCGTGAGGCACATAGTGGAGGTTTACTGGATCATTTTTTATGGAACCCAAGAAAGCAAGCAAGATTTGAGCCTAAACTACAATGGACTATTTTGGTGTTATTCAAAATATCTAGCAAACTTTGAAGATTCAGAAGATCTTGAGAATTTATTGCATATCTTGCAAATATTGGAGATTCAGAAGATCTTGAGAATTTAATGTATATCTTACAAATTGGAACCCAAGGAAGTAAGCAAGATTTGGGCCTAAACTACAATGGACCACTTTGGTGTTATGCAAAATATCTAGCAAACTTTGAAGATTCAGAAGATCTTGAGAATTTATTGCATATCTAGTAAATATTAGAGATTCAGAAGATCTTGAGAATTAAATGTATATCTTATAAATCTTGGAGATTTAAAAGATCTTGTAATTTAATGTCATACAATCTCTTATTTAGTAGGTTATTTTGTTAGGATTATTTACTTTCCATATTAGTTTTATTTTCCCAGATTTTAAGTCATACAATTTAGACATTTTTTTATGTGAACCCCGTATATAGCGATACGACACTCCCAAACAATTGAATCAACAACGTTAAGAAAGTTTAATTCAAGAACAAAGAAAATAAAAAGAAAGTACCTTGACCCAATTATTAGCGAACCAAGAACCAAGATAACAAAGATGCCACTCCCAAGAACAAGTGAAGAATGAGGGAGATAAGTAAAGTGATAAATCAAGAATCAAACCTTGATAAATTCTCAAAGTTCTTCAAGAATAAAGAGAGAAAACTGAAATTTTATATCCAAATTGTCTAATCTCGTTTGTGAGCATCATATGGCCTTTTATAGGCAAAATAAGTGAAACCCTAGCTTCTAAATATTGCATGGACGCCCTAACCCATCAATACACCCCACTTGGGCTTAAAATAACTAAGTTTGGGCTTAAAATAATTAAATATGACAGCCCAATATATAAACTAATGACCCAACATGTAATAAAACAAATTAAAGCCCAATAATGTCAAAGTTTGATACTTAACTAACTAATTGAATAAACTAATTTAATTAAACCAACCCCAAACACAAATCAGGCCCAAATTAATACAAACAAATTAAACCAGCCTAATATGTCTTCAAATAGTCATCCAAGCTCAAGTCTTCAATATTTATGATCTTGGACTTGTCCTTGAGCTTGGATCGTGTTTTGAAGCCTTGGTGTTCGCTCCATGTCGTCCAACCCTTGTTGCGCAATGCTCTTAGTCCAAATCTCTTGAATCAATCCATTCAAAGCCTCCTTCATCCTTTTAGCTCTAGCTCTTGTAATAGGCCCTCCATTGATGCTTAAAGGATCATTAAACTTGCTTCTTTGGTTTCCATCATTTTTGTTTAGGAATTAATTATGTTCCAAAACTAGTTTTTATTTCTTTAAGCAAAAGAGAGGAAGATGAATGAAAATACAACTAATTATGTTTACATGAGAGAGTAAATTTTCTCTTTTGTTTTTCATGAATATGTGATTTTATCAAGCTTTGCTTGTGGTGATCAAACCATGACTTATCTTCCACCTTCTCCTCTATGTCTTGGGAGTGGCGTCAATATTCTTCTTTTATAATTTTGGTTCTTGATTGAGTTCTAATCATTGGGTCAAAGTGCTTTATAACTTTGGTTCTTTGATTGACATATAATCAACGGGTCAAAATTCTTTTGTTATAAATCTGTTTTAATATTTCTTGGGGTTGTGTTTTAATTTGGTCGTGGGTGCCATTAATTAGTGAATGAATCTGGACACCACTTGAATGGTTTTAAATGAGATGGGCTGAATCCAAAGCTAGTCTTTTAGCCCAAGTACATTAATCAACTTGGGCTCTTTAAAATCTCCATGCTTAGACAGCTCATTATCAACCCAATTTTGCACAAATAGTTGAAGTTGTACATTTAACCTTTTAGCGTGGGCCCTAGTGATTGGTATGTTAAATCTCCAAAATGAATCTCCAAGTCACTTCCTTGAACACTAGTGGCATGTAGAGCGGCATTTGTATCAATGGTGTTCCTGAGACAATTGTTTCTGATAGGGATGGTAAGTTCTTAAGCAATTTTTGGAAAGTTTTGTGGGGAAAGTTAGGAACGAAGTTGCTTTATTCCACAACTTGTCATCCACAAACTGATGGACTAACAGAGGTAGTGAATAGAACTTTAAGAAACTTATTACGTGCCATTGTTGGTAAAAACTTGAAAACTTGGGAAGATTGTTGGCCATTTGTTGAGCTTACATATAATAGGAATGTGCATTCATCTACTGGTTGTTCATCATTTAAAATTGTGTATGGTTTTAATCTTTTAACTGTGTTAGATTTGATGCCTTTACCTTTGAATGAAGTTACAAGCTTAGATGGTCAAAAGAAGGCTGAATTGGTTAAAACCAGATGGAAACCAAGATAGCAGTCATGGAGAACATGAGACAATTGGACAATGAGGCAATTTAAGGCAACAAGGCTTAATCTTGAAGGCTTTGGGTGCTAATAGAAGACAATCAAAGGCAAAATAAAGTTATTTGAGCTTTATTGGAGACTTATTGGAGTTATTTGGCCTTTGAATAAGTTGGGTTGAGTTTATTTTAATTGTAATGGGTTTTAAGTCACATTAGCCTATTTTATTTTAGTTTATATTATTTGCGCTGACATATTATAATTAATTTAAGTCTATATTTAACTATTTAAACTCATGAGTATGTTTAGTGAGCCTAACTGTTAGGGGGCTACAGTGATGAGAATAAAGATGATGAGAATAAAGGAGCAACATCAAAGGATTCATTACATGTTCTGGTTGGGCCAATTACAAGGGCAAGAGCTAAGAGACTCAAAGAAACACTTAATGGGCTGATCCAAGAGATATGGGCTGATTTAAAAATGGAGAAGTCCAAGATGGTTCCAGCAGAAGATCAAAAATTAATCAATGTGATTGAAG
Source organism: Dimocarpus longan (assembly GCA_022984855.1). Taxonomy (NCBI): domain Eukaryota; kingdom Viridiplantae; phylum Streptophyta; class Magnoliopsida; order Sapindales; family Sapindaceae; genus Dimocarpus; species Dimocarpus longan. The sequence goes on along the minus strand of CM041016.1, from coordinate 28,002,958 downwards.
CAATAAATGGGGTTGATTATTAGTAATTGCTGGAGATTATTTGCCAAATCAGAGCAAGTAATTGGCATTTGACTTTCCAAGAATTGATTGATTGTTTTCCCAATTTTCAAGTCAACTAGATACCATTTTAGTTTTTATTTCCTTAGTCATAATTTCCAGAATTGTAAGGCATTATGGCCATAAGATTATTCCTATTAAGTTTTCTAGCTATGAATGGCAATTGCCCTAGGGTTATTGTTTATTTATTTCTAGTATATAAGGCCATGTAATCTCTACAGAAGTTTTTAGTTTTTGGATGATCAATAAAAGTTATTGAGAGAGTTTTCTCTGTAGTTCTTCAAAGAACTCTTCTGAACTTATCAAGGTTTTCTTGTGGCGTTCAAATTTGACTTATCACTCACATAATCCTTCTCTTTGTTATTGAGTGTGGCCTCTTCTTCTTATACCTTTGGTTCTTATCTCTTAATAGATAACGGGTCAAGGTCGTTGCTTTGTTTGTAAGAGTCTGAATTAGGACGATCCTAGGAACTTATATCATTATTGGTTTCGGGTCTCACTTTCTTTTGTGAGGTTCGTATCATTTTGGTATCAGAGCCAAGTTCTAAATCAGGTTTGATTTATCATTATTCCTCTTACTATTATTTCTTTAAAGTTCCAGCACCTCTTTTCTTGTTTTTGTCACATTGATTTCAGCCTTCTTGCTTTATTTCTTCTTGGTAGAAATTTAACATAGTTTCTTGTACACCAAAATTCATTTTGGTCTTGTTCTTTATCATTGCCAAAAAAAAAAAAAAAGAACGAAAAGTCAAAAAAAAAAAAAAAAAACACAAAAAAAAAAAAAAAAAACCTGGAAAAATATATTCAGGTTTCAAATTGAGATTTCAGTTCAATTGAAGTGTTATCAGATCAAATTTGTGCCTTTTGTTCCTGTCTTTATTTTGTTTCCTTTGCTTCCAAAAAAAAAAATTCTACCCTTTCCTTTTGTTATTTGTGTTTAACCATTCTCTCTAGTAAATTGATTTGTTGAGTTTGGATTGTTGTAAGGGAATTTTGATTGAGTTTTGGTTGAGTTCAATAAAGAACTAAAAGAGAGGACTAAAGAGTGAAAAAAAAAAAAACAAAACAAAACAAATCAAAAGGCTACAGTGGTGAGTGCAATAAGAGTGACAGAAAAGGCCATAGAAAAAGAGTGAAACACGAGTGGATTAGAGTGACATTCAATTGAGAGTACACACGTGAGGGAGTGCTTGGTGAGGTTATATATATATATATATATATATTTTTTACTAATATTTCTTGCAGGTTTAAAAACATGTCTAATCACGAAAGTGAATTCGCCAATCCAGATATGAATTTTACAATTCAAGCAATGCAACAACAATTTGAGCGCATGAATCTTGTTTTTGGAGAAATAAGAGACCGAATGGATAGGCAAGACGCTGCCATAGCTGACTTGCGTAGGGAGCCACCTATGCGAGGCCAAAATGGTAGAAGGCATGTGAGGCGAGTTGTTTCCCCGCCTAGACATGAATTTGAGGATGAGATATCTGAGGATGTTGAAGATGAAGAAGAGCGGGTTGCATATGATGGTAGATTTATGCCTCGAGTTGGAAGGCAAGAAAGAAGAGCACGAAGAGATCATAGAGGTCAGAATCGGCAAAATGGTGATAGAAATTATAGAGTTTAGAATCGACAAGATGACAACATCAGTAGTATAAAGATGAAGATACCATCTTTCCAAGGCAAAAATGATCCTGAAGCTTATTTGGAGTGGGAGAAAAGGATGGAATTGGTGTTTGATTGTCACAACTACTCCGAATTGAAAAAGGTAAAGTTGGCTGCCACAGAATTCACTGATTATGCTATTATTTGGTGGGATCAACTTGTTTTGAATAGGAGACGATATGGTGAAAGGCCCATTGAGACATGGGAGGAGATGAAGGTTGTTATGAGAAGGCGATTCATTCCAAGTCACTACTACAGAGACTTATTCAAGAAACTGCAAAACCTTACTCAAGGGTCTAAAAGTGTTGAAGATTACTACAAGGAGATGGAGATAGCCATGATTCGAGCCAATGTAGAGGAGGACCGAGAGGCTACTATGGCTAGGTTTCTAGCTGGTTTAAACCGTGATATTGCAAATGTGGTGGAGTTACAACATTATGTTGAGTTGGATGACATGGTGCACATGGCCATCAAGGTGGAACAACAGTTGAAGAGAAGGGGTTCCACGTGGATTGGGCAGAATTCTGGTTCTTCTTCAGCACGGAAGCCGAGTTGGAGCAAAAAGGATGACACAACTCATTCTAAGCCTAAGGCTGAAACCTCCAAAGATCACAAAAGTGGAGGCACTGCAAACCAAGGTAAAACTGATTCCCAATCTTCTAGAAATAGGGATATCAAATGCTTTAAATGCTTGGGAAGAGGTCACATTGCAGCTCAGTGCCCAAACAAAAAATTAATGATTTTGAAAGACGATGGTTATATTGAGACTGAAGGCGAATCTGATGATGATGAGGATTCCATGCCATCTTTGGAGGATGCAAATGATGTTGAGTATCCGGTTGATGGTGAGCTTTTGGTTGCAAGAAGAGCTCTTAGTGTGCAAATCAAAGATGCTGAGAAGATACAACGTGAAAACATCTTCCATACCAGATGCCATGTCAATGACAAGGTATGTAGCATGATTATTGATGGTGGGAGTTGTACTAATGTGGCTAGCACTACTTTGGTGGAAAAATTGAACTTGACAACTTCAAAACATCCTAAGCCATATAAACTACAATGGCTGAATGATAGTGGAGAAGTTAAAGTCAATAAACGAGTGTTGGTTTCATTCTCAATTGGGAAGTATAAAGATGAGGTTTTGTGTGATGTGGTGCCAATGCATGCTGGGCATATTCTTTTGGGGCGACCATGGCAGTTTGATAGGCATGTCACTCATGATGGTTACACCAATAGATACTCATTTGTACTTAATCAAAAACCAATCACTCTTGCACCCTTAACTCCAAGTCAAGTGTATGAGGATCAAGTGAGGTTAAAAAAAGAGAGTGAAATGAAAAAGGATCGTGAGAGTACAAAAGCAAGAGAGACTGAGATTAAAAAGAGAGAAAAGGAGAGTGAGAAGAGGGAAGAATTTTCAGTTAGTGAGGAACAAAAAGAGAGAAAACCAATGAATTTCTATGCAAAAGAGGGTGAGATCAAAAGAGCTTTGTTTTCAAATCAGCCTATGGTTGTACTTTTGTACAAGGAGGCTTGTTTTAGTACTAATGAACTTAACCCTTCTTTGCCTAGTGTTGTTATTTCTCTTTTGCAGAACTTTGAAGATGTGTTGCTCGAAGAGATACCTAACGGATTACCACCAATAAGGGGAATTGAGCATCAAATTGATTTTATACCCGGAGCATCAATTCCAAATAGGCCAGCCTATAGAAGCAATCCTGAGGAGACAAAGGAACTTCAAAGGCAAGTTAGTGAGCTCATGAAGAAGGGGTATGTGCGTGAGAGCATGAGTCCTTGTGCAGTTCCGGTGCTACTTGTTCCAAAGAAGGATGGATCATGGAGGATGTGTGTTGATTGTCGTGCCATCAACAATATCACTGTAAAGTATAGACATCCCATTCCTAGATTGGATGATATGCTTGATGAATTGCATGGTTCTTGTGTTTTTACCAAAATTGATCTTAAAAGTGGATATCATCAAATTAGGATGAGAGAGGGTGATGAATGGAAAACTGCATTTAAAACAAAACATGGTTTATATGAGTGGTTAGTCATGCCATTTGGATTAACTAACGCACCTAGTACTTTCATGAGATTAATGAATCATGTCTTGCGTGCTTTTATTGGCAAATTTGTGGTTGTGTACTTTGATGATATTCTGATTTACAGCAAAAACTTGGATGAGCATGTTGAACATTTAAAACTTGTTTTGAATGTTTTGAGAAAAGAAAAGTTATTTGCAAACCTCAAAAAGTGTACCTTTTGCACAGATAAGTTAGTGTTTCTTGGTTTTGTTGTTAGTGCTAAAGGAATTGAGGTAGATGAAGAAAAGGTAAGGGCAATCCAAGATTGGCCAAGTCCTACAAGTGTGAATGATGTTAGAAGTTTCCATGGGTTGGCTAGCTTTTATAGGAGATTTGTGAAAAATTTTAGTAGCCTAGCTGCACCTTTGACTGAAGTTATCAAAAAGAATGTGGGTTTTAAGTGGGGTGATGAACAGAAAAAGGCTTTTAATTTGATCAAGGAGAAATTAACTAATGCACCGTTGCTTGCTTTACCTAACTTCACTAAAACTTTTGAAATTGAGTGTGATGCTTCAGGAATAGGTATTGGAGCTGTTCTAATGCAAGAAGGACGTCCCATTGCATATTTTAGTGAAAAGCGAAGTGGGGCAGCCTTGAATTACCCTACATATGACAAAGAGTTGTATGCGTTGGTTCGAGCATTGGAAACTTGGCAGCACTATCTTTGGCCAAAAGAGTTTGTGATTCACACTGATCATGAATCTTTGAAGCATTTGAAGGGACAACACAAGCTAAACAAGCGACATGCCAAGTGGGTGGAATTTATTGAAACATTTCCTTATGTGATAAAATACAAGCAAGGTAAGGAAAACATTGTCGCTGATGCATTATCTCGAAGGTATGCTTTACTTTCTACTTTAGATGCAAAATTGCTAGGATTTGAATACATTAAAGACTTGTATGTTGATGATTCTGATTTTGGTAATGTATTCGATGCATGTGAAAAGGTAGCATTTGGCAAGTTCTTTAGGCATAATGGGTTTTCGTTTAGAGAGAATAAGTTATGTGTGCCTAAATGTTCATTGCGTGACTTGCTTGTTAGAGAAGCTCATGGGGGTGGTTTGATGGGGCATTTTGGTATATCTAAGACATTAGATGTTTTGCATGAACACTTCTTTTGGCCTCACATGAAACGTGATGTAGAACAACTCTGTGAGAAGTGTATTACTTGTAGACAAGTTAAGTCTAAGGTCAAGCCTCATGGTTTGTATACTCCTTTGCCTATACCTAATCACCCTTGGATTGACATATCTATGGATTTTGTGTTGGGTTTGCCTAGGTCAAAAGGGGATAGGGATTCTATATATGTGGTTGTTGATAGGTTTTCAAAAATGGCACATTTCATTCCCTGTCATAAAACCAATGATGCATCACATATTGCTGACTTGTTTTTCAAGGAGATTGTAAGATTGCACGGCATGCCTAAGAGTATTATTTCAAATAGAGATGCAAAGTTCTTAAGCTATTTTTGGAAGACTTTGTGGGGTAAGTTAGGAACTAAACTCTTATTTTCTACTACTTGTCACCCACAAACTGATGGTCAAACTGAAGTAGTTAATAGGACTTTATCTACCATGCTGCGTGCTATTATACAAAAGAACTTGAAAACATGGGAAGATTGTTTGCCTCATATAGAATTTGCATATAATAGGAGTGTGCATTCAGCAACTAAATTTTCACCTTTTGAGATTGTGTATGGTTTTAATCCATTAACTCCGTTGGATTTAACCCCTTTACCTATGGCTGAGCATGCTAATTTGGATGGAAAAAAGAAAGCTGATTTTGTGAAGCAAATCCATGAAAAAGCTCGACAAAACATTGAGAGAAGAACTGAACAATATGCTAACCAAGCTAATAAAGGGCGCAAGAAAGTTGTCTTTGAACCAGGTGATTGGGTTTGGTTGCATATGCGAAAAGAACGGTTTCCTATTCAAAGGCGTTCTAAAGTACTTCCATGGGGAGATGGTCCGTTTCAAGTGATTGAAAGGATCAATGATAATGCCTACAAGTTAGACCTTCCAGGTGAGTACAATGTAAGTGCAAGCTTTAACGTTGCTGATTTATCTCCATTTGATGTAGGTGATGATTTGAGGACAAATCCTTTTCAAGAAGGAGGGAATGATGAGAATAAAGGAGCAACATCAAAGGATTCATTACATGTTCTGGTTGGGCCAATTACAAGGGCAAGAGCTAAGAGACTCAAAGAAACACTTAATGGGCTGATCCAAGAGATATGGGCTGATTTAAAAATGGAGAAGTCCAAGATGGTTCCAGCAGAAGATCAAAAATTAATCAATGTGATTGAAGCAATAAATGGGGTTGATTATTAGTAATTGCTGGAGATTATTTGCCAAATCAGAGCAAGTAATTGGCATTTGACTTTCCAAGAATTGATTGATTGTTTTCCCAATTTTCAAGTCAACTAGATACCATTTTAGTTTTTATTTCCTTAGTCATAATTTCCAGAATTGTAAGGCATTATGGCCATAAGATTATTCCTATTAAGTTTTCTAGCTATGAATGGCAATTGCCCTAGGGTTATTGTTTATTTATTTCTAGTATATAAGGCCATGTAATCTCTACAGAAGTTTTTAGTTTTTGGATGATCAATAAAAGTTATTGAGAGAGTTTTCTCTGTAGTTCTTCAAAGAACTCTTCTGAACTTATCAAGGTTTTCTTGTGGCGTTCAAATTTGACTTATCACTCACATAATCCTTCTCTTTGTTATTGAGTGTGGCGTCTTCTTCTTATACCTTTGGTTCTTATCTCTTAATAGATAACGGGTCAAGGTCGTTGCTTTGTTTGTAAGAGTCTGAATTAGGACGATCCTAGGAACTTATATCATTATTGGTTTCGGGTCTCACTTTCTTTTGTGAGGTTCGTATCAAAAGAAGCATCACCAAAGGATCCATTGCATATTCCAGTTAGGCCAATAACAAGAGCAAGAGCTAAGAGGTTCAAAGAAGCACTTAATGGATTGGTTCAAGAGATTTGGGCTGATGTTAAAGTGGTGAATTCCAAGATGGGCCCAAAAGAAGATAAATGCTTAATTAATTTAATTAAAGCAATTGATGGGCCTGATTCTAGTTAATTCCTTGCCCATGAAGTTGATTTCTTGGTCATGAAGACTTTCCATTGTGGAGTTGATTGCTTGGTCACAAAGACTTCCAATTTTGAGTTGATTTCTTACCTATTATGTTCAAGGCAATTAGTTATCAATTTTATTCTTCTTTCCTTATTATAAGAGGTTGACTTTCTTTTTTCTTTTATAGGCTTAATGGGCTTAATTGCCTAATTAATGATTTCCTTTTGCTGCTTAGTGTTTTTAGCTATATAAATCAGTGTAACCCTAAAGGGAATTCAATTCATGATTAATAATATTTATGAGAGTATTCTCTTTGGTTCTTCGTAGAACTTTTGAACTTATCAGGATTTTCCTGTGGCGTTCGTCTTAGACTTATCAATCAATTTTTCCATCATTGATTGTGGCGTCATCACCATACCAAGGTTCTTGCTTCCATATAAGCAACGGGTCGAGGTTTCCATACAAATTTGATTCTAGGCGATCTTGGAACCTTACTTGATTCACTGGTTTCGTCAGTTCTTGGCGTGGTTCGTATCATACGGTTTCATGTTATGTTCTATTTCTTTACCTATAAAAAGCATTGTAAGCCTAAACAAAAGGAGGAGAAATAAAGATGCAGCAAAATTATATTTAATTCAGACAGTGAATTTGCTCCTCTGTTCTTACATGAACATGTGATCTTATCAAGCTATACTTGTGGCGATCAAACCATAACTTATCTCCCACCTTCTCATCTATGTCTTGGGAGTGGCGTCAATATCCTTCTTTTATAATTTTGGTTCATGATTGAGTTCTAATCATTGGGTCAAAGTTCTCTATAACTTTGGTTCTTGATTGACATATAATCAACGAGTCAAAATTTCTTTTTTACAAACCTGTTTTAATCTTTTTTGAGGTTGTGTTTCAATTTGGTCATGGGTGTCATATCGATGTACGGGGTTCGCATCAGTTGATATGGGCTTAAGTTAATTACAATATGTCAGCTCAAATAAAATAAACCAAAATAAAATAAGCTAACTTAACTTAAAACCCACTACAATTAAAAATAAACTCAGCCCAATTTATTTAAAGCCCAAATAATTCCACTTTGCCTATAATTATCTTCAATTAGCATCCAAAGCCTTCAAGATTAAGCCCAATAGCCTTCAAGATCAGTGATTTTCAACTTGAACAATGTTTTGAAGCCTTGGTGACTCATCCAAATTGCCCAAATGTGCTTGTTTGCTTGGATCCAATCATTCTCTCTTTCCTCAAAGCGATTTATCCTCTAATCGTGACCCATCTTTATGGTTGTTTGAACATGGAATTGAAACCTGAAAAGAATGTTAGAAAATCCTCACAACACTCCCTCACATGTTTCACTCTAATTGCTTGCATGGTTCACATTTTTTTTTCTCCTCTCATTTTTAATCACACCAGAAAAATGAAACAAAAAAAAAATCAGATTAGTGGATGTGAAAACAGGCTTGAAATGGTGCGAAACAGATGTAGTAGTATGCGGAACAATAGAACACGATGACCGAATCCAACAGTATGATGTGGAACATATACAGTGATCTGCGGAAATTCTCAGCAAGATAATGGAACAAAATAATGTGGAGACACAATGAGATCATACCTTAAAACAATGACACTGTCCAACACCCAGAAAGCAATATGCATCCAGTGTGTTGCAAGACACAAAATTCTGTGACATGAAGCGGCTGCAACACAGAAGGAAGACAAAAGAGATAGATGCAAAAATAATATAAAATTGATAATGGATGGTTGGTGACGCAGCAACTCAAAGTATATAAAATCAATAGTGGCTGGTGTGGCAGATTAAAGGAAAAGAAAGTTAGAGAAAAGCAATAGATGATGGCCTGTCAGATTCACCAAATTAAATCAATTATTAAAGAAGGCAGAACAAGAAACAGGTTATGCGGCTAATTAAAGAAAAACACAATCTAGGATATGCGGCTAAAGAATAAAAATCAGAACAAGAAAATTAAACGAAAAACTCAAACCTGATTAAATACCCAAAGTTTTGATACCAACTAATGTGAACTCTGTAAATATCGATACGACACTCACAGTCAAATTAAAACACAACTCTAAGAAAGATTAAAACAGGTTCATAAAAAGGAAAATTTTGACCCATTGATTATATATGTCAATCAAAGAACTAAAGTTATAAAGAACTTTGACATAATTAGAACTCAATAAAGAACCAAAATTATAAAAGAAGGATATTGACGCCACTCCTAAGACATAGATGAGAAGGTGGGAGATAAGTTATATTTGATCGCCACAAACAAAACTTAATAAGATCACATGTTCATGAAGAACAAGGGAGAAAATTCACTCTCTTCTTGTTCTTCATGAAAATGATTTGCCTTACCTTTTGCATCGTTCCCACTTTTCTCAAAATGATTTGTCCTCAAATCGTCATCCATCTTCGTTGTTGTTCGATGATTTAATTGAGAGAGTGAATTTTCTCTCTTGTTCTTCGTGAGCATGTGATCTTATCAAGTTTTGCTTGCGGCGATCAAATATGATGCGAACCTCGTCAGTTGTAGCACAATTGAGATGCCTAGGACCGTTCGAATATCTGGTTTGAATGGAAACCGCGACCCAACACCTATAGTGAGATGTGAACCTTGGTATAAGGATGACGCCACAATCGAGGATGGAGTATTCGATTGATAAGTCAAAGAAAGGAGGAACGCCACAGAGAAATCTGATAAGTTCCAATTAGTTCTCAAAGAACAAGAGAGAAATTAAGCTCTCAATTTTCATTCAAATTCTGATCTGCCACATTACATCCTTTTTGTTCTTTATAAACTAAAACCCTAAAAGAAAAGAGAGGCTACATGCCTTTTAAAAAAGGAACAAAATATTTGGCCATTAATTGCCTTACAAAACAAGAAACTAATTAAAACTAAATCAATCAAGTAATTGACTTAATCCCTATTTGGAAGGCTGAAATTAAAGAAAATCAACCTCTTAATTTGGGAAACAAATCAATTCATTATTTATTAAAAATCTAAAAAGGAAACAACTTAAATTGAATCTTCTTGCTTGTGCCACACGCCCAAGCTTTCTGCCACACACCCAAGTCAACTCTTATTCAGCCCAATTAATTGCCTTGATGATGTTAATTAGGCCTTGGTCTTCATATAGGCCCATCTTGGACTTTATTAAATCGGAATCAACCCAAGTGTCTTGAATCAGGCCATTTAGTGCTTCCTTAAATCTCTTAGCCCTTGCTCTTGTTATTGGCCCAACCAGAACATATAATGGGTCACTTGGTGTAGCTCCCTTGTTCGTAACAAAACATGACTTATCTCCCATTTTCTCATCTATGTCTTGAGAGTGGCATTAATATCCATCTTTTATAATTTTGGTTCTTGATTTCTTTATAACTTTGGTTTATTGATTGACATATAATCGATGGGTCAAAATTTTCCATTTTATGAACCTGTTTTAATCTTTCTTGGGTTGTGTTTCAATTTGGCTGTGGGTGTCGTATCGATATATATGGGGGTTTGCATCAAAACCATTCATGAGAAAGTGCGACAACACATAGAGAAGAAGAACAAGACCTATGCCCAAATAGCCAATAAGGGGCACGAACTTGTAACTTTCGAGCCTGGGGATTGGGTTTGGGTGCACTTGAGTAAGGATAGATTTCCTGTTACAAATGCTGCTCCACATGCCACTAGTGCTCAAGGAAGTGACTTGGAGATTCATCTTGAAGATTTTAATGGACCAATCACTAGGGCCCAAACTAAAAGGTTAAAGGAACAACTTCAACTATTTGTGCAAAATTGGGTTGATAATGGGCTGTCTAAGCATGGAGATTTTAAAGAGCCCAATTTGATTAATGTAATTGGGCTAAAAGACTAGTTTTGGATTCAGCCCATCTTATTTCCAATCATTCAAGTGGTGTCCAGATTCATTCACTAATTAATGGCAAGAATCAAGGAGTTATTTTGACATTCATGATGGCAAGAATCAAGGAGTGATTTTTGGCATTTATGAGAGGGTTGACTCCACCTTAATTAGTGCTTAGGCTCAATATACATTGTGGTTGTAAAATCTTTAAATAGGGCTGTTTAATTTCATTTTGCAGAGCTGAATATTTCTTCAAACATTTCCTATATGGAATTTAAGAGAGTTTGCTTTCTTGTGATTTTATGCTTAAGGTGTTGAATTGATGCGATTGAGTTTGTCTTTGTTTCTCAATTCTACTTCCTATTTCTATTGTTCTTGATTGCTTTGATCTTGGGTTCAAGGGTATTCTTTTGGGTTTTTGTCAAAACGCATTTATTGGGTGATAGAACAAATCAACCTGAATTACTTTGGTGTGAATCAAATCTGGTTGTGAGTGATAAAGAGTTCGTAGAAACAATTTGGGTCTTGGGGTTCCGCATCATTTGGTATCAAAGCCACACTCACCAAGTAATTTTCTGTTCTTTTCATTAGCCTTGTTGATTATCTTCTTGCTTGTTGATCTTGTTCTTAAAAAAAAAAAAAAAACGAAAAAAAAAAAAAAAATCATCAGTTCTGAACGAGATCCTCCATTTGTGATTAGTGTGATTGATTATCCTTGGGTTATGAAGAATCGACTCACCCTATTGAGTCTGATTTTTGTTTAAAAATATATATACATATATATCTGTTCCTGAGTGTTTGGGTGTTATTTTGTAATGAATTAATTACAAGTTTCATTCTTAGATTCAATATTTGTTATTCTATAGCGTCCTTTTCTGAGTCCATTTCTTTATTAGTCACCATAAACATCAAGTGTGTGCCTTTTTCTTTATTGGTTCTGTTGCTTTGTTTTGCATATCCTTGTTGTTTATTTTTTTGGATTCCTTTAGAAAAATTGAATTACATTGAAATCTTGATTGCTGTTTGATTTGGCCCTTATGTATAAAATCATAAAGATTGCTTGAGCGGTAAAAGGCAAGAGAGTGTGAGTTCAAAAGAGGGTAAAAGCCAATTTGAGTTAAACACAAGAGGAGTACGAGGGAAACACGTGAGGGAGTGTTTGTGAGGTTCTTGTTTGTTATTTTTCTTTGATATTTCAGATTGCACAAAAAAAAAAATGGAAGGAAGCGGAAGTACACCAAAAGACCAAGAATTTCTTCTCAACGCCATGCAACAACAGTTTGAGAGGATTCAACTTGTTCTTGGCAACATGAATGACATTTTGGAGAGGCAACAAAACGAGATCAATGCCTTGCGTGAAGGGACTGCCCAAAACATTCCAAGGGCAAGAAAGCAACCTGCACCTCAATATATAGAAGAGTCTGAAGAGGAATTTGATGATCAAGCTCCCTTGGTCAATGAAGGTCGAAATTATGGAAGGGGTACGTGGAACCAAAATGATCTTGATAGGAATATCGGGAGTATAAAAATGAAAATTCCATCCTTTCTGGGGAAGAATGATCCGGATGCATATATGGAGTGGGAGCGAAAAGTGGAATTAATCTTCGAATGTCACAATTACTCGGAGGAAAAGAAGATCAAACTGGCAGCGGTGGAGTTTGGAGAATATGCACTTGTATGGTGGGATCAACTTCTTGTAAGTAGGAGGAGAAATGGTGAAAGACCGATCCGAACGTGGGCTGAAATGAAGGCTATCATGAGGAGTAGATTTGTTCCAAGTCATTATTATAGGGACTTGCACCAAAGATTGCAAAGTCTTGTACAAGAAACAAAGAGTGTGGAGGAATACTACAAAGAAATGGAGATTGCTATGATCCGAGCAAACGTGGAGGAAGATAGAGAGGCCACCATGGCAAGGTTTCTCAATGGACTTAATAAGGACATAGCCGACAGAGTGGAGTTGCAACACTATGTGGAGATGGAAGATATGGTGCACATGGCTATGAAGATAGAAAGGCAATTGCAACGCAAGGGGAAGGGGAAACAAGCCAACACCTTTTCAGCTCAAACAAATTCAGGGAGGCCAAATTGGAGGAATGATAACAAGGCTGCCCAAATAAAAAAGGATGACAAGGCGCAATTATCTCAATCACTTGACAACAAAAACAAAGGTACTACTTCTACCCAAAACTCTAGAAGTCGTGACATTAAGTGTTTTAGGTGTTTGAGGTATGGGCACATAGCATCTCAATGCCCAAATAAAAGGGCAATGGTGATGCGCGGTAATGGGGTAGAGACAGATGAGGAAAGTAATGATGAGGATGAGATGCCTCCTTTAGAGGATTGTAGTGATGTTGAGTTGCCTACTGAGGGACAATTGTTGGTTACTAGGTGATACGAACCACGCCAAGAACTGACGAAACCCGAGAATCAAGTAGGGTTCCAAGATCGCCTAGAATCAGATTTGTATGGAAACCTCGACCCGTTGCTTATATGGAAGCAAGAACCTTGGTATGGTGATGACGTCACAATCAATGATGGAAGAATTGATTGATAAGTCTAAGAAGAACGCCACAGGAAAATCCTGATAAGTTCAAAAGTTCTACGAAGAACCAAAGAGAATACTCTCACAAATATTATTAATCATGAATGAATTCCCTTTAGGATTACACTGATTTATATAGCTAAAACACTAAGCAGCAAAAGGAAATAATTAATTAGGCAATTAAGCCCATTAAGCCTATAAAAGAAAAAGGAAAGTCAACCTTTTACAATAAGGAAAGAAGAATAAAATTGATAACTAATTGCCTTGAATATAATAGGTAGGAAATCAACTCAAAACTGGAAGTCTTTGTGATCAAGCAATCAACTCCACAATGGAAAGTCTTCATGACCAAGAAATCAACTTCATGGGCAAGAAATTAACCAGAATCAAGCCCATCAATTGCTTTAATTAAATTAATTAAGCATTGATCTTCTTTTGGGCCCATCTTGGAATTCGCCACTTTAACATCAGCCCAAATCTCTTGAACTAATCCATTAAGTGCTTCTTTGAACCTTTTAGCTCTTGCTCTTGTTATTGGCCCGACTGGAATATGTAATGGATCCTTTGGTGATGCTTCTTTATTCTCATCATTCCCTCTCTCTTGAAAAGGATTTGTCCTCAAATCTTCACCTACATCAAAAGAAGTTAAATCAGTAACATTGAAAGTGGCACTAACATTGTACTCACCTGGTAAATCCAACTTGTATGCGTTGTCGTTGATCCACTCTAGCACTTGGAAAGGTTCATCTCCTCGAGGTAACAATTTCGAACGTCTTTGTGCCGGAAACCTTTCTTTCCTCATGTGTAACCAAACCCAATCACCGGCCTCAAAAACCTGCTTGTGATACCAAATGATGCGAACCTCGTCAGTTATAGCACAATTGAGATGCCTAGGACCGTTCTAATATCTGGTTTGAATGGAAACCGCGACCCAACACCTATAGTGAGATGTGAACCTTGGTATAAGGGTGACGCCACAATCGAGGATGGAGTATTCGATTGATAAGTCAAAGAAAGGAGGAACGCCACAGAGAAATCTGATAAGTTCCAATTAGTTCTCAAAGAACAAGAGAGAAATTAAGCTCTCAATTTTCATTCAAATTCTGATCTCCTCGCAACCAAAAGTTCTCCACCCACCAGATATTCAAGGTCACTTGCATCCTCCAAAGGTGGCATGGACTCATCATCAGATTCATCCTCGGATTCGATACCACCCTCATCCTTCAAAATCATTACTCTCTTGTTTGGGCATTGTGATGCAATATGACCTGCTCCCAAACATTTAAAGCACTTAATGTCACGGGTTCTAGAAGGTTGAGAATCTGATTTACCTTGATTTAATGTGCCTCCAGCCTTATGTTCTTTGGAAGGTTCGGCCTTGGCCTTGAAACTAGGCTGGTCCTCCCTCTTGCTCCAATTCGGTTTCCATGACGATGACGAACCCGAATTTTGCCCAACCCGTGTGGAACCCTTCCTCTTCAATTGTTGTTCTACTTTAATGGCCATGTGTACCATGTCAGTCGATTCAACATAATGTTGCAACTCCACTACATTTGCAATGTCTCGGTTCAGCCCATTTAGAAACCTAGCCATAGTCGCTTCTCGGTCCTCCTCTACATCAGCTCGAATCATGGCTATCTCCATCTCCTTGTAGTAGTCTTCAACACACTTAGACCCTTGAGTAAGAGTTTGCAATTTTTGAAACAAACCCCTATAATAGTGGCTTGGAATGAATCTCCTCCTCATAACAGCTTTCATCTCAGCCCATGTCTCAATAGGTCTTTCTCCATTCCGTCTCCTACTCACAATCAATTGATCCCACCAAACAATAGCATAATCAGTGAATTCTATGGCCGCCAATTTCACCTTCTTCAATTCGGAATATTCATGGCAATCAAACACCAATTCTATTCTTTTCTCCCACTCCAAATAAGCTTCAGGATCAGTTTTACCTTGAAAGGTTGGAATCTTCACCTTTATACTACCCAAATTATTATCAACCCTCTCTCCATATCTATCTCCTCTATTCCCATACCTATCTTCTCTATTCCCATACCTATCTTCTCTATTCTCATACCTAACTCCTCTACCTCCCATTCCACGCCTAAATCTACCCACACTCATATTGGACATGTGATCAGCCTCATCCATGTCATTATCATCCCCATAGTAATCATTAACTTCTTCTCTAATCGGAACTCTCTCTCGTCTACGTGCTTGTGGAACGGGTGGTGGCTGTTCCACACGTGAATTTTCCACTTGATCTAATCGCTCATGTAATTGTTCCAATTCCCCCCCTCATCATCCGTCTCATCTCCTCTACTAATGCTTCCTTCCAAAGCTTTATATCCGCCGGGATGGAAGAATCCTCAGTAGAGCCTTTATCTTTGTTTCCGGACATGTTTTCCTGCAAAAAAAAAAATAATAATAACAATAATAATAATAATAAGGGACCTCACAGCACTTCCTCACGTGTTTTCGCTCAATTAATCAGTTCACTCAACACTCGTGTTTACACACAATAAATTTGGCTTTTACCCTCAGTATGTACTCACCACTCTTGCCTTTTTCCCCTCGTAATTTCTCAAAAGTTCTTATCAAACTAACCAAACAATAATCAAGATTTCTTAGTCGCATTCACACGAGACAAAAGAAATCTCCTAGGTTCACACGAAAATGAATCACAACGAAACTGGAATAACAAAGTTTCTAGTACCAGTATTTTTGTTTTTGTTTTTTTTTGTTTTTTTTTTGTTTTGTTTTTGTTTGCTTGCCACTACACAAAACCAAGATGAGAAATAGCAATAGCTGATATATTCAACTACAAGATCGTTCTGATTTTGTACTCTTTTTTTTTTTTTTTTGGATTGATCAAACAAAATCAACGAAGAAGAACAACTAAGATAGATAAAACCTGATGTTAGAACCAGCTCTGATACCAACTGATACGAACCACGCCAAGAACTGACGAAACCCGAGAATCAAGTAGGGTTCCAAGATCGCCTAGAATCAGATTTGTATGGAAACCTCGACCCGTTGCTTATATGGAAGCAAGAACCTTGGTATGGTGATGACGCCACAATCAATGATGGAAGAATTGATTGATAAGTCTAAGAAGAACGCCACAGGAAAATCCTGATAAGTTCAAAAGTTCTACGAAGAACCAAAGAGAATACTCTCACAAATATTATTAATCATGAATGAATTCCCTTTAGGGTTACACTGATTTATATAGCTAAAACACTAAGCAGCAAAAGGAAATAATTAATTAGGCAATTAAGCCCATTAAGCCTATAAAAGAAAAAGGAAAGTCAACCTCTTACAATAAGGAAAGAAGAATAAAATTGATAACTAATTGCCTTGAATATAATAGGTAGGAAATCAACTCAAAACTGGAAGTCTTTGTGATCAAGCAATCAACTCCACAATGGAAAGTCTTCATGACCAAGAAATCAACTTCATGGGCAAGAAATTAACCAGAATCAAACCCATCAATTGCTTTAAGTAAATTAATTAAGCATTGATCTTCTTTTGGGCCCATCTTGGAATTCGCCACTTTAACATCAGCCCAAATCTCTTGAACTAATCCATTAAGTGCTTCTTTGAACCTTTTAGCTCTTGCTCTTGTTATTGGCCCGACTGGAATATGTAATGGATCCTTTGGTGATGCTTCTTTATTCTCATCACTAGGCGTGCTCTTAATGTGCAAGTGAAAAAGGATAATGAGGGGGTTAGGTTGCAAAGGGAAAATCTTTTTTATACTAGGTGTTTAGTTGAAGGGAAAGTGTGTAGTTTGATTATTGATGGGGGTTGGAAACTATAAAACATCCAAGACCTTATAGATTGCAATGGCTTAACAATAGTGGGGAAGTGAAGGTCAATAAACAAGTGAGGGTTCCATTTGCTATTGGAAGGTACCATGATGAAGTTAATTGTGATGTTGTTCCTATGCAAGCTAGTCACTTGTTGTTAGGTAGACCATGGCAATAGGATAGGAGAGTAAACCATGATGGATATCTTAATAGGTACATGATTGAGAAAGAAGGCAAAAAGTATACTCTTCTTCCTTTGACCCCTAAACAGATCTTTGAAGATCAATTGCAACTTGAGAAGTCTTATGGAGAGGTCGTTCAAAGAGAGGCCGAGAGAAAAAGAAAAGAGAGTGGAAAAGAAAAAGAGAAAAGAGAAAAAAAGGAAGATGAGAGAATGAGTGAGGAGCACTCGGCCATAGAAAAAAAAGAGGGAAAGAAAATGAGCTTCTATGCGAAAATGAGAGATGTGAGGTGATGCGGAACCCCAAGACCCAAATTGTTTCTACGAACTCTTTATCACTCACAACCAGATTTGTTCACACCAAAGTAATTCAGGTTGATTTGTTCTATCACCCAAGAAATGCGTTTTGACAAAAACCCAAGAGAATACCCTTAAACCCAAGATCAAAGCAATCAAGAAAATAGAAATAGGAAGTAGAATTGAAAAACAAAGACAAACTCAATTGCATCAATTCAACACCTTAAGCATAAAATCACAAGAAAGCAAACTCTCTTAAATTCCATATAGGAAATGTTTGAAGAAATATTCAGCTCCGCAAAATGAAATTGAACCTATTTAAAGATTTTACAACCACAATGTATATTGAGCCTAAGCACTAATTAAGGTGGAGTCAACCCTCTCATAAATGCCAAAAATCACTCCTTGATTCTTGCCATCATGAATGTCAAAATAACTCCTTGATTCTTGCCATTAATTAGTGAATGAATCTGGACACCACTTGAATGATTGGAAATAAGATGGGCTGAATCCAAAGCTAGTCTTTTAGCCCAATTACATTAATCAAATTGGGCTCTTTAAAATCTCCATGCTTAGACAGCCCATTATCAACCCAATTTTGCACAAATAGTTGAAGTTGTTCCTTTAACCTTTTAGCTTGGGCCCTAGTGATTGGTCCGTTAAAATCTTCAAGATAAATCTCCAAGTCACTTCCTTGAGCACTAGTGGCATGTGGAGCAGCATTTGTAACATTTCCCCGCCCTTCAAAAGGATTCGTCCTCGAATCAGATCCTGCATCAATATCAAAGGGAGATAAATCAGAAACATTAAAAGTAGCTGAAACACCATACTCACCAGGTAGATCAATGCGGTATGCATTGTCATTGATCTTTGCAACAACTTGAAAAGGTCCGTCTCCATGAGCATCCAATTTTGATTTCCTTTTGGAAGGAAATCTTTCCTTGCGCATGTGAACCCAAACCCAATCTCCTGGTTCAAATGACACCATGCACCTTCCTTTGTTCACTTGAGATGCAATTTGCTCATTTCGCTTCTCTATCTTTTGTCTTGCTTTGTCATGAATGGATTTAACCATCTCTGCCCTTTTATATCCATCTGTATTAGAAATCTCACTCAAAGGAATAGGTAAAAGATCCAAAGGAGTTAGTGGATTAAATCCATACACAATTTCAAAAGAAGAAAACCCAGTGGTAGAATGCACACTCCTATTATATGCAAATTCAACAAAAGACAGATCATCTTCCCAAGTTTTAACATTCTTTCCAATCAAAGCACGCAACAATGTTCCCAATGTCCTATTTACTACTTCAGTTTGCCCATCAGTTTGAGGATGGGAAGCAGTAGAAAACAATAATTTAGTACCAAGTTTAGACCAAAGTACTCGCCAAAAGTGACTCAAAAATTTAACATCTCGATCCGACACAATGGTTTTTGGAATGCCATGTAAATGCACAATCTCTTTAAAGAATAAATTAGCAATATGTACAGCATCATCAGTTTTATGGCATGGTATGAAATGAGCCATTTTGGAAAAACGATCCACAACCACAAAAATTGAGTCCTTTCTATTTCTAGTTCTTGGTAGACCCAAAACAAAGTCCATAGAAATGCCAACCCAAGGATTTGTTGGTACTGGCAAAGGCATGTATAATCCATGGGATTGAGTTCTAGATTTAGCTTGTCTACATGAAATGCAACCAGAACAGATTTTCTCAACACTCTTACGCATATTAGGCTAAAAGAAGTGTTCATGCAAGATGCTCAAAGTTTTGTCAATGCCAAAATGTCCCATAAGACCTCCACTATGAGCTTTACGAACAAGCAATTCCCTAATTGAACTATTAGGCACACATAATTTTTCTCCTTTAAAAAGAAATCCCTCATGCCTATAGAAATCACGGAATGCAGCATGCTCATAAGCATTATAAACATTAGAGAAATCACTATCATGTGCATACAAATCCTTCAAATGCTCAAATCTCAACAACTTAGTTGAAAGAGTAGAGATTAAAGCATACCTTCTAGATAACGCATCTGCCACGATGTTCTCTTTACCTTGCTTATATTGGATCACATATGGAAAGGATTCTATGAATTCCATCCATTTGGCATGACGCTTGTTTAGCTTACTTTGCCTTTTCAAGTGTTTCAATGACTCGTGATCTGTATGAATCACGAACTCCTTTGGTAACAAATAATGTTGCCATGTTTGCAATGCTCTCACCAAGGCATACATCTCCTTATCATAAGTTGAGTAGTTAAGCTGTGCTCCATGTAGCTTTTCACTAAAATAAGCGACGGGCCTTTTTTCCTGCAATAAAACAGCACCTA
The DNA here is from genome assembly GCA_022984855.1 of Dimocarpus longan. Lineage (NCBI taxonomy): Eukaryota > Viridiplantae > Streptophyta > Magnoliopsida > Sapindales > Sapindaceae > Dimocarpus > Dimocarpus longan. Next base: position 27,983,022 of record CM041016.1, on the reverse strand, counting down.
TACCAATCCCGGAGGCGTCACATTCAATTTCAAAAGTTAAATCGAAATAGGTACCCTCAATAATGGTGCACTGCTCAACTTCTCCTTTAGCACTGAAAATGCATGTTCTTGTTCTTTACCCCAAATAAACCCCTTATCTTTCTTCATGATCTCAGTTAATGGTGCAGCAATGGTACTAAAATCTTTGACAAATCTCCTATAGAAACTTGCCAAACCATGAAAACTTCTCACTTCACTCACAGTTTTAGGTGTCGGCCATTCTTGAATAGCCTTTACCTTTTCACTATCTACTTCAATTCTATTTGAACTCACGACATAACCCAAGAAAATGAGGCGATCAGTGCAAAATGAACATTTCTTTAAGTTAGCATACAACTTGTTTTTGCGCAAAGCATCAAACACACATTTTAAATGCTTAACATGCTCATCAATAGATTTGCTATACATTAGAATGTCATCAAAATAGACAACCACAAATATTCCAATACACTCACGCAAAACATGGTTCATTAATCGCATAAATGTACTAGGGGCATTGGTTAGGCCAAACGGCATTACCATCCACTCATACAATCCATGTTTTGTTTTAAAAGCGGTTTTCCACTTATCACCTGCTTTTATTCTAATTTGATGATAACCACTTTTCAAATTGATTCTAGAAAAGACACATGCACCATGCAATTCATCCAACATGTCATCAAGTCGAGGTATGGGGTGTCGATACTTTACCATTATTTTGTTGACAGCTCTACAATCCACGCACATACGCCAACTTCCATCCTTCTTTGGTACCAACAAGACGGGTACTGCACATGGACTTAAACTTTCTCTTATAAGTCCTTTCTTCAAGAGCTCTTCCACTTGCTTTTGTAGCTCCTTTGTCTCTTCGGGATTGCTTCTATAGGCTGGCCTATTAGGGATGGCAGCCCCGGGAATGAGGTCGATTTGATGTTCTATCCCTCTCAAAGGTGGTAAACCCTGAGGTAAACCATCGGGAAAAACTTCACCGTACTCCTGCAAAACATCAATAACAACACTTGGCAAAGAAGGGTCAAAGTCGTTAGTAGAAAAATAAGCCTCCTTGTACAAAAGTACAATCATTGGCCTATGAGTAGTTAAAGCCTTCCTCACATCTCTCATTTTCGCATAGAAGCTCGTTTTCTTTCCCTCTTTCTTTTCTATAGTCGAGTGCTCCTCACTCATTTTCTCCTTTTCACTCATTCTCTCATCTTCCTTTTTTTCTCTTTTCTCTTTTTCTTTTCCACTCTCTTTTCTTTTTCTCTCAGCCTCTCTTTGAACGAACTCTCCATAAGACTTCTCAAGTTGCAATTGATCTTCAAAGATCTGTTTAGGGGTCAAAGGAAGAAGAGTATAATTTTTGCCTTCTTTCTCAACCATGTACCTATTAAGATATCTATCATGGTTCACTCTCCTATCCCATTGCCATGGTCTACCTAACAACAAGTGACTAGCTTGCATAGGAACAACATCACAATTAACTTCATCATGGTACCTTCCAATAGCAAATGGAACCCTCACTTGTTTAGTGACCTTCACTTCCCCACTATTGTTAAGCCATTGGAATCTATAAGGTCTTGGATGTTTTATAGTTTCCAACCCTAACTTATCCACAAAGAAAGTACTAGCTATATTCACACAACTACCCCCATCAATAATCAAACTACACACTTTCCCTTCAACTAAACACCTAGTATAAAAAAGATTTTCCTTTTGCAACCTAACCCCCTCATTATCCTCTTTCACTTGCACATTAAGAGCACGCCTAGTAACCAACAATTGTCCCTCAGTAGGCAACTCAACATCACTACAATCCTCTAAAGGAGGCATCTCATCCTCATCATTACTTTCCTCATCTGTCTCTACCCCATTACCGCGCATCACCATTGCCCTTTTATTTGGGCATTGAGATGCTATGTGCCCATACCCCAAACACTTAAAACACTTAATGTCACGACTTCTAGAGTTTTGGGTAGAAGTAGTACCTTTGTTTTTGTTGTCAAGTGATTGAGATAATTGCGCCTTGTCATCCTTTTTTATTTGGGCAGCCTTGTTATCATTCCTCCAATTTGGCCTCCCTGAATTTGTTTGAGCTGAAAAGGTGTTGGCTTGTTTCCCCTTCCCCTTGCGTTGCAATTGCCTTTCTATCTTCATAGCCATGTGCACCATATCTTCCATCTCCACATAGTGTTGCAACTCCACTCTGTCGGCTATGTCCTTATTAAGTCCATTGAGAAACCTTGCCATGGTGGCCTCTCTGTCTTCCTCCACGTTTGCTCGGATCATAGCAATCTCCCTTTCTTTGTAGTATTCCTCCACACTCTTTGTTTCTTGTACAAGACTTTGCAATCTTTGGTGCAAGTCCCTATAATAATGGCTTGGAACAAATCTACGCCTCATGATAGCCTTCATTTCAGCCCACGTTCGGATCGGTCTTTCACCATTTCTCCTCCTACAACAAGAAGTTGATCCCACCATACAAGTGCATATTCTCCAAACTCCACCGCTGCCAGTTTGATCTTCTTTTCCTCCGAGTAATTGTGACATTCGAAGATTAATTCCACTTTTCGCTCCCACTCCATATATGCATCCGGATCATTCTTCCCCAGAAAGGATGGAATTTTCATTTTTATACTCCCGATATTCCTATCAAGATCATTTTGGTTCCACCTACCCCTTCTGATGAGTACCAAGGTGGGTTGGTTGACAAGAATAAGAAGGATCCTTTGCACATTCCGGATGGGCCAATAACAAGATCAAGAGCGAAGAAGATCAAAGAAGCAATGCAAGGACTTGTGCAATCTACTTGGGCTAAAAGTGCAACTAGCAAGACACCAACAACATTCAAGATGGGCTCAAACGAGGTGGAACCATCCTTCGTTCATGTAATTGAAGTCGGGGAGAAGACGTCCTAGCATTTGAAGCATTGGACGTGTGGGTTGGCATCATGGCTGTTGGAGTCTTATTGTGTGGGCTTCCAAAGCAATTATTTTTTTAAATAAGTTTATGTAATTTGGGCTAGAGTTTTTGTAATCAAGAGGCCTTATTTGTGACTTTTATTATGGGTTTACTGTTCACGTATGAGGGGTTAAGTTGATTAGTTTTGGGTCTCATTTAATTAGATATCATATTGGGTTTATTTTAATTAATGAGCCTTTAAAGCCAATTAGGGTTTGGACCCATTTAGGAGTAGTTTATTTTATTTAGCCTTAATATAAATAAGGCAAAACCCTAATGTTGTATCAGTTTTCAGCAGCCAACAATTAAAGGAATTGAGAGAATTTGTTTCCTCTTCTTGTTCTTGAATGAACTTAGAACTTATCAAAGGATCAAACCTTTGTGGCGTTCTTGCTATCAATCCGGGTTCTTGAAACGAGTTTTCAACGGGTCTGGAATAATTAAAATCTGATTCTTGGCTTTCTTGGGGTGTTTATTGATTTGTTTGTGGGTTCTAAGGTTTCAATCCTACGGGTTCACATCAATTGGTATCAGAGCTTCAGTTCCAAAATCAGGTTTGTTTGTTTCATTATCTTTAATTATTCTTAGCTTCTGCGTTTAGGTTTACGTATTCTTGAATTTGTCTTTGTTGTTTTCTTTCTTGATAAACTTATTGCATCTTCAATCCTATTCCAAAAAAAAAAAAAAAGGCACGAAAATTATAAAAAAAAAAAAAAAAAGTGCAGCGGTCTGTTAAAAGAAAAAAAAAATTGCAGTGGCCTGTTAAAAAAAAAAAAAAAGGCACGAAAATTAAAAAAAAAAAAAAAATTTAGTGCTTCTTGGATTAATTCTTTGATGATTCTTGGATTGAAAATCTCTTATTACAAGTGTTATTGTGAGATCGCACATACATAAGTTCTTATTTGGATTTCATGTCAATGAATTGTGTGTGGGCTGTCTCATGTTGAATGTTCACAAATTAATTTCACACCTATTCTCTAATTCATAAATTTCCTTTTGTTCTTATTTTGTCTGTTTGATTGAGTTAGTCATCTTTTCTTGTGCGCTTTCTTTGATTCCTTCGTATCTTGCTTTTATTTTATTTCAGTCACTGGTTTTAATTGATTTGGACTTTTTGGCTTGTTTCTTGAACTTTTATTGGTGGGAATAACACACGGGTCGAGTCTTTGATTGAGTTCAGTAGTTCTTAAAGAACTTGAAAGAGAAAACAGAGAGTGGAAGAAAAAAAAAAAGGAAGTATTAGAGTGAAACACGAGTGGAGTGCAAACACGTGAGGATTGTGGACATTATTATTTTTCCTTGCAGCTTACATCAAAATGTCAGGCACTAATGACTCAAACTCAAGTCCTAAAATTGACAACACATTCTTGACGTTTCAAGCCATACATCAACAATTTGAATGAATGAATGTGGTTTTTGGAGAGATAAGGGATAGAATGGACCGACAAGATGAAGCTATAGCTAGAATCCAAAGAGGGCAGCCTAATCGGGAACCAAATGGTCAAAATAGGCGTAGACATAATCCTTTAGGTGTGGAAGAAACAGAAACTGAAAGTGGAGGGGAGAATGACCTGGAATCTGAAATTGAGATGGAAAGGTTTAGGCCTAGGAGGGGTAGGCATGGAAGAGGTCCTAGGAGAAACATTCGGGGTCGAGATGAGGTAGATAGAAACTTTGGGAACATTAAAATGAAAATACCATCTTTCCAAGGTAGAAACGATCCTGAAGTGTACCTAGAATGGGAGAAAAAGGTTGAGTTGATCTTTGATTGTCATAACTATTCTGAGGAGAAGAAAGTGAAGCTTGCAGTGATTGAATTTACAGATTATGCAATCATCTGGTGGGATCAACTAACGACAAATAGAAGGAGAAACCTTGAGAGACGTGTTGAAACTTGGGGAGAATTAAAGGCTCTCATGCGGAAGAGATTCATACCCAACCACTACTATAGAGACCTTTATCAGAAACTTCAAAGTCTTACACAAGGTTCACGGAGTGTGGAAGAATATCACAAGGAGATGGAGGTTGCCATGATTAGAGCTAATGTTGAGGAGGATAGGGAAGCCACTATGGCAAGGTTTTTGAATGGCTTAAATAGGGATATTGCTAATGTAGTAGAGTTGCAGCACTATGTGGAGTTGGAGGACATAGTACACATGGCTATGAAGGTGGAGAGACAATTGAAGAAAAAGGGGGCAGCAAAATACTCTTCGCATTCCACAACTCTTTGGAAATCAAAGTGGGGTGATAATGAGAAGAATGACAGGGTTGTTTCAAAGGGAAAGATTGAGCCACCTAAAGGGAAAGAAGGGGAAGCTAGCAGAAACAAAACAAGGGCTGAAGACCAACCATCTAAGAATAGGAATATCAAATGTTTCAAATGTTTGGGTATGGGACACATTGCATCTCAATGTCCAAACAAGAGAACAATGATCTTGCACGACCATGGGGAGGTGGAAACTGAAGATGACAGTGATGATATGCCTGAGTTGGTTGACGCTAGTGATGAGGAGGGAGTGGAATACCCCGTAGAAGGTGAAACTCTTGTTGCTAGGCGTGCTCTTAATGCACAAGTTAAGGTAGAAGAAATGGAGCAGCAAAGAGAGAACATATTTCATACTAGATGTCATGTTAATAACAAGGTGTGTAGTATGATCATAGATGGGGGAAGTTGCACCAATGTAGCTAGCACCACCCTTGTTGAAAGATTAAACTTGCCTACACTAAAACATCCTAGACCTTACAAATTACAGTGGTTGAATGAGTGTGGAGAGGTCAAGGTTAATAATCAAGTTTTGGTAGCTTTTACCATAGGGAGGTATAGAGATGAGGTGCTTTGTGATGTGGTTCCTATGCATGCTGGCCATATTCTATTGGGGAGGTCATGGCAGTATGATAGGAAAGTGATGCATGATGGGTTTAAAAATAGGTACAGCTTTGTTAAAGAAGGAAAATCCATTACACTTGTTCCATTAACCCCAAAACAAGTTTTTGAGGATCAAATGAAATTGAAAGGAGAGGTTGAGCAGAAGAGAAAGAATGAGGTTGGGATACGAGAGGAAAAAATAGAGAGGAAAAATGAGAGTGAGGCTGAAACATCTAGAAGAAAAATGAGTGGAAAAGAAAAGGGAGAGGTGACTGATAAAGGTGAGAAAAGAGAGAGACCACAAGAAGGAAAAGAAAGAGAGTGTATAGAGAGGAGTGGAAAAACAAAATTGAGTTTTTTTGCAAAAGAAAGGGAGGTTAATAGAGCTTTCATAGCAGGTCATTCTATGATCTTGCTTGTCTACAAAGAATCATATCTAAGTCTTGATGAAACTAACCAATCCCTTCCTAGTATAGCTATTTCTTTGTTGCAGGAATTTGAAGACTTGTTTCCTGAGGAGATGCCTAGTGGATTGCCACCCATTAGAGGCATTGAGCATCAAATTGATTTCGTACCGGGAGCGGCTATTCCAAACCGACCAGCCTATAGAAGTAATCCAGAGGAAACAAAAGAACTTCAAAGGCAAGTCGAGGAATTGATGAGCAAAGGGTACGTGAGAGAAAGTATGAGTCCATGTGCTGTACCCGTCCTATTGGTTCCAAAAAAAGATGGAACATGGAGAACGTGCATTGATTGCAGGGCAATTAACAACATAATGGTAAATGATCGTCATCCAATACCTAGGTTAGATGACATGCTTGATGAGTTGCATGGGTCATGCATTTTCAGTAAAATTGATCTTAAAAGTGGATACCATCAAATTAGGATGAAAGAGGGAGATGAGTGGAAAACTGCATTTAAAACTAAATATGGTTTATATGAGTGGTTAGTAATGCCATTTGGTCTCACTAATGCACCTAGCACTTTCATGAGGTTAATGAACCATGTTTTGCGTGCATTCATTGGTAAATTTGTGGTTGTGTATTTCGATGATATCCTAGTGTACAGCAAGAGTCTTGATGAGCATGTTATGCATTTGAGGAGTGTTTTTGAGGTTTTAAGACAAGAAAAGTTGTATGCCAATTTTAAGAAATGTACATTTTGCTTGGAAAATGTTGTGTTTCTTGGTTATGTTGTTAGCTCAAAAGGTATTGAGGTGGATGAAGAGAAAGTTCAAGCTATTAAGGAGTGGCCAACTCCTAAAAGCGTCACTGAGGTAAGAAGTTTCCATGGTCTAGCTAGTTTTTATAGACGGTTTGTTAAAGACTTTAGCACTATCACAGCACCACTCACTGAAATTGTTAAAAAGAATGTTGGATTTCATTGGGGCATTGATCAAGAAAATGCATTTAATCATATCAAAGATAGGTTATGTTCTGCACCTGTGTTAGCATTACCAGATTTTAACAAAACGTTTGAGATTGAATGTGATGCCTCAGGAGTAGGGATTGGAGCGGTTTTGATGCAGGAAGGGCGATCTATAGCATTTTTCAGTGAGAAATTAAGTGGGGCAGCCTTGAATTATCCCACTTATGACAAAGAGCTTTATGCTCTTGTTAGGGCTTTGGAGACGTGGCAACACTATCTATGGCCTAAGGAGTTTGTGATCCATACCGACCATGAGTCTTTGAAACATCTCAAGGGGCAAGGTAAATTGAATAAAAGGCATGCTAGATGGATGGAGTATATCGAGACTTTTCCCTAAGTCATTAAGTATAAACGAGGTAAGGAGAATATAGTTGCTGATGCTTTATCAAGGAGGTACGTGCTTCTTACTTCTATGAGTGCCAAAATGCTTGGATTTGAATATGTGAAAGAAATGTATGCAAATGATATTGATTTTTCTGTTGTGTACATGGCATGTGATAAAGGAGTTGTTGACAAATTCTACAAGCATGATGGTTATTTGTTTAGGGAAAGCAAATTGTGTGTGCCTAACTGTTCTATGCGTGAGTTATTGGTGCGTGAGGCGTATGGTGGGGGTCTAATGGGTCATTTTGGTGTTAGGAAAACATTACAAATCTTGCATGAGCATTTCTTTTGGCCTAAGATGAGAAGAGATGTCATTCGCATTTGTGACAGATGCATTACTTGCAAAAGGGCCAAGTCTAAGGTTTTGCCACATGGGTTGTATACACCTTTACCCATTCCTAGTGAACCTTGGGTAGATCTTTCTATGGATTTTGTTTTGGGACTACCTCGAACTAAAAAGGGTAGGGATTCTATTTTCGTGGTCGTTGATAGGTTTAGTAAGATGGCACACTTCATTCCGTGTCATAAAACTGATGATGCTGTGAATATAGCTGACTTGTTTTTTAGGGAGATAGTGCGACTCCATGGTGTACCCAAGAGTATTGTGTCAGATAGAGATGTTAAGTTCCTTAGCTACTTTTGGAAAGTTTTGTGGGGTAAGTTAGGCACTAAGCTTTTATTCTCCACCACTTGTCATCCTCAAACCGATGGACAAACTGAGGTAGTTAACAGAACTTTAACACAGCTCTTGCGCACTGTCATTCATAAAAACCTGAAAACTTGGGAGGATTGCTTGCCATTCATAGAGTTTGCATACAATAGGACCATGCATTCTACGACTTCTTATTCTCCTTTTGAAATCGTTTATGGTTTTAATCCACTTACTCCTTTGGATTTGATGCCATTACCTGTTAATGAAAGGGGTAGTTTGGATGGGAAAAAGAGAGCAGAATTAGTGAAGTCACCACATGAGAGGGTACGGCTTCAGATTGAAAAGAAGAATGAACAATATGCGTCTCAAGCCAACAAAGGAAGAAAGCGTGTGACCTTTGAACCAGGTGATTGGGTTTGGGTTCACATGCGTAAAGAGAGGTTCCCAAACTATAGAAGAACAAAGTTGCATCCAAGAGGAGATGGACCATTCCAAATTCTCGAGAAAATAAATGATAATGCCTATAAAGTGGATCTTCCAGGTGAGTATAATGTGTCTGCTACCTTTAATGTTGCTGATCTTTCTCCTTTTGATGTAGGTGATGATTCGAGGTCGAATCCTTTTGAGGAGAGGGGGAATGATGAGTACCAAGGTGGGTTGGTTGACACGAATAAGAAGGATCCTTTGCACATTCCGGATGGGCCAATAACAAGATCAAGAGCGAAGAAGATCAAAGAAGCAATGCAAGGACTTGTGCAATCTACTTGGGCTAAAAGTGCAACTAGCAAGACACCAACAACATTCAAGATGGGCTCAAACGAGGTGGAACCATCCTTCGTTCATGTAATTGAAGTCGGGGAGAAGACGTCCTAGCATTTGAATCATTGGACGTGTGGGTTGGCATCATGGCTGTTGGAGTCTTATTGTGTGGGCTTCCAAAGCAATTATTTTTTTAAATAAGTTTATGTGTAATTTGGGCTAGAGTTTTTGTAATCAAGAGGCCTTATTTGTGACTTTTATTATGGGTTTACTGTTCACGTATGAGGGGTTAAGTTGATTAGTTTTGGGTCTCATTTAATTAGATATCATATTGGGTTTATTTTAATTAATGGGCCTTTAAAGCCAATTAGGGTTTGGACCCATTTAGGAGTAGTTTATTTTATTTAGCCTTAATATAAATAAGGCAAAACCCTAATGTTGTATCAGTTTTCAGCAGCCAACAATTAAAGGAATTGAGAGAATTTGTTTCCTCTTCTTGTTCTTGAATGAACTTAGAACTTATCAAAGGATCAAACCTTTGTGGCGTTCTTGCTATCAATCCGGGTTCTTGAAACGAGTTTTCAACGGGTCTGGAATAATTAAAATCTGATTCTTGGCTTTCTTGGGGTGTTTATTGATTTGTTTGTGGGTTCTAAGGTTTCAATCCTACGGGTTCACATCACCTTCCATAATTTCGACCTTCATTGACCAAGGGAGCTTGATCATCAAATTCCTCTTCAGACTCTTCTATATATTGAGGTGCAGGTTGCCTTCTTGCCCTTGGAATGTTTTGGGTAGTCCCTTCACGCAAGGCATTGATCTCGTTTTGTTGCCTCTCCAAAGTGTCATTCATGTTGCCAAGAACAAGTTGAATCCTCTCAAACTGTTGTTGCATGGCGTTGAGAAGAAATTCTTGGTCTTTTGGTGCACTTCCGCTTCCTTCCATTTTTTTTTTGTGCAATCTGAAATATCAAAGAAAAATAACAAACAAGAACCTCACAAACACTCCCTCACGTGTTTCCCTCGTACTCCTCTTGTGTTTAACTCAAATTGGCTTTTACCCTCTTTTGAACTCACACTCTCTTGCCTTTTACCGCTCAAGCAATCTTTATGATTTTATACATAAGGACCAAATCAAACAGCAATCAAGATTTCAATGTAATTCAATTTTTCTAAAGGAATCCAAAAAAATAAACAACAAGGATATGCAAAACAAAGCAACAGAACCAATAAAGAAAAAGGCACACACTTGATGTTTATGGTGACTAATAAAGAAATGGACTCAGAAAAGGATGCTATAGAATAACAAATATTGAATCTAAGAATGAAACTTGTAATTAATTCCTTACAAAATAACACCCAAACACTCAGGAACAGATATATATGTATATTTTTTTTTAAACAAAAATCAGACTCAATGGGTGAGTCGATTCTTCATAACCCAAGGATAATCAATCACACTAATCACAAATGGAGGATCTCGTTCAGAACTGATGATTTTTTTTTTTTTTTTAAGAACAAGATCAACAAGCAAGAAGATAATCAACAAGGCTAATGAAAAGAACAGAAAATTAAAAGGATAGATAATTACTTGGTGAGTGTGGCTCTGATACCAAATGATGCGGAACCCCAAGACCCAAATTGTTTCTACGAACTCTTTATCACTCACAACTAGATTTGATTCATACCAAAGTAATTCAGGTTGACTTGTTCTATCACCCAAGAAATGCGTTTTGACAAAAACCCAAGAGAATATCCTTAAACCCAAGATCAAAGCAACCAAGAACAATAGAAATAGGAAGTAGAATTGAAAAACAAAGGCAAACTCAATTGCATCAATTCAACACCTTGAGCATAAAATCACAAGAAAGCAAACTCTCTTAAATTCCACATAGGAAATGTTTGAAGAAATATTCAGCTCCGCAAAATGAAATTGAACAGCCCTATTTAAAGATTTTACAACCACAATGTATATTGAGCCTAAGCACTAATTAAGGTGGAGTCAACCCTCTCATAAATGCCAAAAATCACTCCTTGATTCTTGCCATCATGAATGTCAAAATAACTCCTTGATTCTTGCCATTAATTAGTGAATGAATCTGGACACCACTTGAATGATTGGAAATAAGATGGGCTGAATCCAAAGCTAGTCTTTTAGCCCAATTACATTAATCAAATTGGGCTCTTTAAAATCTCCATGCTTAGACAGCCCATTATCAACCCAATTTTGCACAAATAGTTGAAGTTGTTCCTTTAACCTTTTAGCTTGGGCCCTAGTGATTGGTCCGTTAAAATCTTCAAGATAAATCTCCAAGTCACTTCCTTGAGCACTAGTGGCATGTGGAGCAGCATTTGTAACATGAGGAAGGCTTTAACTACTCATAGGCCAATGATTGTACTTTTGTACAAGGAGGCTTATTTTTCTACTAACGACTTTGACCCTTCTTTGCCAAGTGTTGTTATTGATGTTTTGCAGGAGTACAGTGAAGTTTTTCCCGATGATTTACCTCAGGGTTTACAACCTTTGAGAGGGATAGAACATCAAATCGACCTCATTCCCGGGGCTGCCATCCCTAATAGGCCAGCCTATAGAAGCAATCCCGAAGAGACAAAGGAGCTACAAAAGCAAGTGGAAGAGCTCTTGAAGAAATGACTTATAAGAGAAAGTTTAAGTCCATGTGCAGTACCCGTCTTGTTGGTACCAAAGAAGGATGGAAGTTGGCGTATGTGCATGGATTGTAGAGCTATCAACAAAATAACGGTAAAGTATCGACACCCCATACCTCGACTTGATGACATGTTGGATGAATTGCATGGTGCATGTGTCTTTTCTAGAATCGATTTGAAAAGTGGTTATCATCAAATTAGAATAAAAGCAGGTGATGAGTGGAAAACCGCTTTTAAAACAAAACATGGATTGTATGAGTGGATGGTAATGCCGTTTGGCCTAACCAATGCCCTTAGTACATTTATGCGATTAATGAACCATGTTTTGCGTGAGTGTATTGGAATATTTGTGGTTGTCTATTTTGATGACATTCTAGTGTATAGCAAATCTATTGATGAGCATGTTAAGCATTTAAAATGTGTGTTTGATGCTTTGCGCAAAAACAAGTTGTATGCTAACTTAAAGAAATGTTCATTTTGCACTGATCGCCTCATTTTCTTGGGTTATGTCGTGAGTTCAAATGGAATTGAAGTAGATAGTGAAAAGGTCAAGGCTATTCAAGAATGGCCGACACCTAAAACTGTGAGTGAAGTGAGAAGTTTTCATGGTTTGGCAAATTTCTATAGGAGATTTGTCAAAGATTTTAGTACCATTGCTGCACCATTAACTAAGATCATGAAGAAAGATAAGGGGTTTATTTGGGGTAAAGAACAAGAACATGCATTTTCAGTGCTAAAGGAGAAGTTGAGCAGTGCACCATTGTTGAGGGTACCTATTTCGATTTAACTTTTGAAATTGAATGTGACGCCTCCGGGATTGGTATAGGTGCTGTTTTATTGCAGGAAAAAAGGCCCGTCGCTTATTTTAGTGAAAAGCTACATGGAGCACAGCTTAACTACTCAACTTATGATAAGGAGATGTATGCCTTGGTGAGAGCATTGCAAACATGGCAACATTATTTGTTACCAAAGGAGTTCGTGATTCATACAGATCACGAGTCATTGAAACACTTGAAAGGGCAAAGTAAGCTAAACAAGCGTCACGCCAAATGGATGGAATTCATAGAATCCTTTCCATATGTGATCCAATATAAGCAAGGTAAAGAGAACATCGTGGCAGATGCGTTATCTAGAAGGTATGCTTTAATCTCTACTCTTTCAACTAAGTTGTTGGGATTTGAGCATTTGAAGGATTTGTATGCACATGATAGTGATTTTTCTAATGTTTATAATGCTTGTGAGCATGCTGCATTCCGTGATTTCTATAGGCATGAGGGATTTCTTTTTAAAGGAGAAAAATTATGTGTGCCTAATAGTTCAATTAGGGAATTGCTTGTTCGTGAATCTCATAGTGGAGGTCTTATGGGACATTTTGGCATTGACAAAACTTTGAGCATCTTGCATGAACACTTCTTTTGGCCTAATATGCATAAGAGTGTTGAGAAAATCTGTTCTGGTTGCATTTCATGTAGACAAGCTAAATCTAGAACTCAACCCCATGGATTATTAAATCTATGGACTTTGTTTTGGGTTTACCAAGAACTAGAAATAGAAAGGACTCAATTTTTGTGGTTGTGGATCGTTTTTCCAAAATGGCTCATTTCATACCATGCCATAAAACTGATTATGCTGTACATATTGCTAATTTATTCTTTAAAGAGATTATGCGTTTACATGGCATTCCAAAAACCATTTTGTCGGATCGAGATGTTAAATTTTTGAATCACTTTTGGCGAGTACTTTGGTCCAAACTTGGTACTAAATTATTGTTTTCTACTGCTTCCCATCCTCAAACTGATGGGCAAACTGAAGTAGTAAATAGGACTTTGGGAACATTGTTGCGTGCTTTGATTGGAAAGAATGTTAAAACTTTGGGAGATAATCTGTCTTTTGTTGAATTTACATATAATAGGAGTGTGCATTCTACCACTGGGTTTTCTCCTTTTGAAATTGTGTATGGATTTAATCCACTAACTCCTTTGGATCTTTTACCTATTCCTTTGAGTGAGATTTCTAATACAGATGGATATAAAAGGGCAGAGATGGTTAAATCCATTCATGACAAAGCAAGACAAAAGATAGAGAAGCGAAATGAGCAAATTGCATCTCAAGTGAACAAAGGAAGGCGCATGGTGTCATTTGAACCTGGAGATTGGGTTTGGGTTCACATGCGCAAGGAAAGATTTCCTTCTAAAAGGAAATCAAAATTGGATGCTCGTGGAGACGGACCTTTTCAAGTTATTGCAAAGATCAATGACAATGCATACCGCATTGATCTACCTGGTGAGTATGGTGTTTCAGCTACTTTTAATGTTTCTGATTTATCTCCCTTTGATATTGATGCAGGATCTGATTCGAGGACGAATCCTTTTGAAGGGCGGGGAAATGTTACAAATGCTGCTCCACATGCCACTAGTGCTCAAGGAAGTGACTTGGAGATTCATCTTGAAGATTTTAACGGACCAATCACTAGGGCCCAAGCTAAAAGGTTAAAGGAACAACTTCGACTATTTGTGCAAAATTGGGTTGATAATGGGCTGTCTAAGCATGGAGATTTTAAAGAGCCCAATTTGATTAATGTAATTGGGCTAAAAGACTAGCTTTGGATTCAGCCCATCTTATTTCCAATCATTCAAGTGGTGTCCAGATTCATTCACTAATTAATGGCAAGAATCAAGGAGTTATTTTGATATTCATGATGGCAAGAATCAAGGAGTAATTTTTGGCATTTATGAGAGGGTTGACTCCACCTTAATTAGTGCTTAGGCTCAATATACATTGTGGTTGTAAAATCTTTAAATAGGGCTGTTTAATTTCATTTTGGGAGCTGAATATTTCTTCAAACATTTCCTATATGGAATTTAAGAGAGTTTGCTTTCTTGTGATTTTATGCTTAAGGTGTTGAATTGATGCAATTGAGTTTGTCTTTGTTTTTCAATTCTACTTCCTATTTCTATTGTTCTTGATTGCTTTGATCTTGGGTTCAAGGGTATTCTCTTGGGTTTTTGTCAAAACGCATTTCTTGGGTGATAGAACAAATCAACCTGAATTACTTTGGTGTGAATCAAATCTGGTTGTGAGTGATAAAGAGTTCGTAGAAACAATTTGGGTCTTGGGGTTCCGCATCATTAATACTACCCAAATTGTTGTCTTTCCGATGCCTAGATCCTTTGTTCCGACCACCATACCTCCTATTGCTAACAATCGAATCCCTATCATTAGAATCCTCAAACTCATTCCCAATGTACTCCTAATCTTCATCTCTCACTCCCCTATGCTGAATTCTATCCCTCCTATGCACATCAGGAGTGTTTTGTGGCTGCCCCCACTGTGTTCCCTCTTCTACCCTATCCAACCTCTCCTGTATGTGCTCTAATTCTACCCTCATCATCTGCCTCATCTTTCCCAACAACGCCTGCATTTGTATGTTCGGGATGGTTGGGCTGTTGATTGTTATCGCTTGAATTTTCTTCTTGATTGTGTGACATATTTGACTCTGCAAAATCAGGTTAGAAAAGATATGAAAAAAATTAAAGGAGCTCACTACACTCCCTCACGTGGTTTCACTCAAGAATATGATCTGCTCAATTCCACTAGTGTTTCACTCAATTAAATATGGCTTTTACCCTTTGATAAACTCACACTCTCTAGCCTTTTTCCACTCAATTTCTTCTTTGAGTTCTTTCAAAACTATCCAAACAACAATGAAGAGGAATTCAAGTAGCAAATCCAGAGACTAAACAAACCAAACGAGCCAAATTTTGTAGCGGACAATGATGATTTTTTTTTTTAACGGATCCCTTTGCATTTCCCTTCCTTCTCTTTCCTTTTCTTTTCTTTTTTTTTTTTCGGATTTATTTATTTTTTATTCAATATGATGCAATAGGATTGACACACAAAATTCGAATCCTACTACAATAAGTAAAGCAAATTCAAACGGAACTGATAACCATATTTTTTTTTTTTTTTTTGTTCATAGACGAATTGAACCCTAACCCTAATCCACGGATTTGGTATGGAAAACAAAAAGAAAGATAGACAAACCTGGATGAACCTAGACTCTGATACCAACTGATACGAACCACGCCAACTTGTGACGAAACCTGATACCAAATTTGGAACGTTCAAGTTTTTGAATGGAAACTGCGACCCATTGCTTAGCGAAGCAAGAACCTTGGTATGCAACGACGCCACAAACGGGAATGGAAATCCATTTGATAAGTCAGTTTTTGAATGCCACAAGGAATTCCTTGATAAGTTCAGAAAGTTTCTTCAATAACTCACCAAAATTGTGAATAAAACTCAAAGACTGTCTTATTTTTTCTTCACATTGGCTTTTTATAGCCAAAAAACCAAAAGAATTTTTAGTTTAATTGTAAAAACCATAGGAAAGATTCAGATTTGACTCAAGACCCTTTCCTTCTGATGGGATCCAAGCAAGCAAGCAAATTTGGACGATTTAGAGGAGTCACCAAGGCTTCAAAACATTGTTCAAGTTTAAAATCACTGATCTTGAAGGTTATTGAGCTTAATCTTAGAGGCTTTAGAGTAATTGAAGATAATTGGAGGCAAATTGGAGTTATTTGGGCTTTAAATAAATTGGATTGAGTTTATTTTTAATTGTAATGGGCTTATAAATTAAGTTAGTTCATTTAATTTCATGTTGGGTCTTAATTTATATATTGGGCTGAAATATTTAATGAATTTAACCCATGTTTAATTATTTTAAGTCCATGAGTGTATTTAATGAGTCCAATTATTGGGGGCTAGGGTTTCATGTTATGTTTTTTATGCGAACCCCGTATATAACGATACGGGGTTATATCTTAATTCTAAACCTAGTAGAAAACTAAAATAAAACCCTAATTTAATTAAATCTCAGCCCAATAATTAAAAGCCCAATAATTAAAAGCCCATTATAACATAAAATATACTAACTAATTTAAAACCCAACCCATAATACAAATTAAGCCCAAATTAATACAACAAATAAATAATAGCCCAATTTGTATTAAAATTGCTATCCAAGCCTCAATATTAATGCTCTTAGACTGGGCCTTGAACTTGAATGATATTTTGAAGCCTCGATGTTCCCTCCAAGCCATCCAAGCCATGTTGTGTAAGACTCTTGGCCCAAATCTCTTGAATGAGCCCATGTAAACCTTCCTTCATCCTTTTAGCTCGAGCCCTCGTCACAGGTCCTTCATTGATGCTCAAAGGATCCATAAGCTTGCTTTCTTGGTTTCTATCATTCCCCCTCTCCTCAAAAGGATTTGTCCTCAAATCGGCATCTGCATCAAAATCAAATGGATAAAGATCAGAAACATTGAAAGTAGCACTAACATTATACTCACCTGACAAGTCTATCTTATACGCATTGTCATTTATGCGTTCAAGCACTTGGAATGGATCATCTCCACGCGGCTGCAACTTAGACTTACGTTGATCAGGAAACCTCGCTTTACGCATATGCACCCAAACCCAATCTCCTGGTTTGAACACAATTTTCTTGCGCCCCTTGTTAGCTTGAGTAGCATATTGCTCAGTTCGTCGCTCAATATGTTGCCTAACTTTCTCATGCAGTTGCTTAACAAATTCAGCTTTCTTCTTACCATCCAAGTTAACTCTTTCCTCCACAGGTAAAGGTATTAAATCCAAAGGAGTAAGTGGATTAAACCCATACACAACTTCAAATGGTGAACAACCAGTAGTCGAATGCACACTTCTATTGTACGCAAACTCGACATATGGTAAGCAATCTTCCCAATTCTTCAAGTTCTTTTGGATGATGGAACGCAGCAAAGTACCCAAAGTCCTATTAACCACCTCTGTTTGTCCATCAGTTTGCGGATGACAAGCAGTAGAAAACAATAGCTTTGTTCCTAGCTTTCCCCACAAAGTCCTCCAAAAATGGCTTAAGAACTTCACATCTCGATCTGAAACAATGCTCTTTGGCACTCCATGAAGTCGAACAACCTCCTTGAAGAATAAATCAGCAACAGATGTGGCGTCATCGGTCTTGTGACATGGTATGAAGTGAGCCATCTTCGAAAACCTTTGAAGCTCTTTTGTCTCCTCGGGATTACTTCTATATGTGGGTCGGTTTGGAATTGTAGCTCCGGGTATGAAATCAATTTGATGCTCTATTCCCCTCTTCAGTGGTAATCCATCGGGCATCTCCTCGGGGAATACATCCTTAAAATCCTGCAAAATAGTTGTAACAACACTAGGCAAAGAAACATTAACGTCAGAGTTAGAAAAATAAGCATCTTTGTACAAAAGTACAAACATTTGTTGCTTGGCTAGAAAAGCAGCTCTCACATCACTCTTCTTTGCATAAATACTCATTTTCTTTTTCTCACTTTTCTTCCTCTCATTCTCTCCTCTACACTCAACCTTCCCAATTTTCTTTTGCACATGCTCTAGTGTTTTGTCACTCTTTTTCTCACACTCAGCTCCCTTTCTCTCGGCCTCACTAGTGTTTGAACTCTCGACCTCTCCTTTTCTCTCACTCTCTTTTATCCTCACTTGATCTTCATACACCTGTCTAGGTGTTAAAGGTATCAGAATGATCGTTCGCCCATTCATGGTAAAAGAATATCTATTCTTAAACCCATTATGCATTACTCTCCTATCATATTGCCATGGACGACCCAAAAGCAAGTGACCAGCATGCATAGGTACAACATCACACAACACCTCATCTTTGTACCTACCAATAGCGAAAGGAACTAGCACTTGTCTTGTTACCTTAACCTCTCCACAATCATTTAACCATTGCAACTTGTATGGTCTAGGATGTTTTGAAGTAGGTAAACTAAGTTTCTCTACTAACTCTGTGCTAGCAACATTGGTGCAACTACCCCCATCAATAATCACACTACACACCCTCTCCTTGATATGACATCTGGTATGAAAAATATTATCACGTTGCACCTCATCATCTTCTTCCTTCACTTGCATGCTTAAAGCACGCTTTGCCACTAACAACTTTCCATCTGCGGGATACTCAATTTCAACATCACTAGCATCTTCCAAAGGTGGCATCTCATCGTCATCACTTTCCCCTTCGGTCTCTATATCTCCATCCTCCCTCAAGATCATAATTCGTTTGTTAGGACATTGAGAAGCTATGTGACCTCTTCCCAAACACCTAAAACATTTGATATCCCTATTTCTCCCTTGGGTTGCCTCGGCCTTGCCCTTATCATGGCTTCTATCTCTACCCTCCTTAGGCTTAGTAGTTTCAGCCTTAGGCTTTTGAGATGACTTATCTTCCTTTCTACTCCAATTCGACTTCCAAGTGGATGTGGAACCCGAATTGCTACCATATCGTGACATCGAACCCCTTCTCTTGAGTTGCCTCTCCACTTTCATAGCCATATGGACCAAGTCCTCAAGCTCCACATAATGCTGCAACTCAACAATATTGGCAATATTTTCATTCAGTCCTTGTAGAAATCTTGCCATAGTAGCCTCCCTATCCTCTTCTATATTAGCTCTGACCATGGCTATCTCCATCTCCTTATAATAGTCCTCCACACTCTTAGAACCTTGTGTTAGGCTCTGCAATCGTCGGTATAGCTCCCTATAGTATGATCTAGGAACAAACCGCTTCCTCATAACAGTTTTCATCTCACCCCAAGTGTTTATAGGACGTTCCTCATTTCTCCTTCTATCTAGCACTACTTGGCCCCACCAAACCACAGCATAATCCGCAAACTCAGCTGCGGCTAACTTCACCTTCTTCTCCTCAGTAAAATTATGACACTCAAAGACTAACTCCACTCGTTTCTCCCACTCTAAATACACATCAGGATCAGCCTTCCCTTGGAAAGAGGGTATCTTCATCTTAATGCTACCAAGATCCCTATCCGGTCTATCAGGTCTATCATCCCATCTTCCTCTCTCATTTCCATCCCTATAGTACCTACGATCTCCATTGCCATTACCTCTTCCTCTACGACCACCTCTACCACCTCTAATTCGGCCCCTATTAAAATTAATGGCATTGTCATCTCCTTCCAAATCTTCTCCATAGAACATCCCATAATCAGCTTCAAATTCATCATTACCACTATGCTCTTCCGGAGCTCTCCTTTGCTGTCCCCTTTGCAAAGTAGCTATGGCCTCATCTTGCCTATCCATTGGATCCCTAATCTCTCCAAACACCAAATTCATCCTCTCAAATTGTTGTTGCATCGCTTTGAGAATGAACGACTCATTACCCTTTTCTCCTCCTTCAACTTCTTTATCGTTATCCGTAGACATGATTGACACCTGCAAGAATGTTAGTAAAAGTAACCTCACAACACTCCCTCACGTGTTTCACTCTAATCACTCATGTGTTTGACACTCAATGATTTTGATTTAACTCAACACTCCCTGTCCACACTCAAACTTTTCTCACTAAGTTCTTTATAGAACTAATTGATCACAACAAGGTCACCCTTGAAATAATCGCCTTAAACAAATCTCAACAAAGAAAAACGCACACACAAAGAACACGAAAGAAATAAGGACCAACAATGACACTAGAATGATGAAATAATGAAAAGCAATCTGATCTCAAGAAAAGATTTCGAACACGGCAAAGATCTTGAATTGCAAATAAGGTAAATTTATATCAACTCACTTCAATCCAAGCAATTTATGGCATTCAAACTTCTTTTTTTTTTTTTTTCTGGATACTTTTTTTTTTCTCTGATATTTTTTTTTTTGGATTTTTTTTTTCTTTTTTTTTTTAATCAAACTAGAATGCACAACTATATGGATTGTAAATTGTGGAGTTGAACCAAAAACAAGTTGTTGATATGAATCTTGCAAATCAAGAGACAAATATGATAATAAATCAAGAATTCAAGAAACCTTAGAATGTGTTTTCAAGAATCCTAATTGTTGATGTGGTTCCAGAACAAAATATGAAGATTCAAACCAATATTATTGTATTTGGTCAAGATAATTGATGAATTAAATAAGATGGGTGAGTGATGTGCAGACTGAAACACAAGCAAACTGATGGTGGTGGTGTCGGCACTAAAAGACAGAAAAAAAAAAAGGTGATGGGTTTATTTTTATAATTGATTGATGTTGTTACTGCACTTCAATCAATTATGTATAATATATATATATTGGTAATAGATGGTGCTACGGCAGAATCAAACAAACAAATAAAGTATTGAGATGATGGTAGATGTTTGGACGTGTAGAACTAAGACCAGAAGCAAATATGGATTGATGGATGATGAGATGATTTTCAGCAACAAATTAAAACGAATAACAACAAAATAATCAAACCTGAATTAATTAACTAAAGCTCTGATACCAACTGATGCGAACCCTGTATATAACGATACGACACCCACGATCAAATTGAAACAAAACCCCCAAAAAAGTTAATTCAGATTATAGAAAATCTTTGACCCGTTGATTAGAGAACCAAGAACCAAAGATATAACGACGCCACTCCCAAGAAAGAGATGAGAATGTGGGAGATAAGTCAAGGTTAATAAATCAAGAACAACTCTTGATGCAATCTCAAAGTTCTCAAAAGAACAATGGAGAAAAGCTAAAACTTTATTCAATAAACTTCTGATTGAAATTTTAGGTTTAATAAGCCTTTTATAGGCATAAAATCCTAAGTCTAATAAGAAACCCAAAATAAACTCTTAATTCTAAACCTAGTAGAAAACTAAAATAAAACCCTAATTTAATTAAATCTCAGCCCAATAATTAAAAGCCCAATATAACATAAAATATACTAACTAATTTAAAACCCAACCCATAATACAAATTAAGCCCAAATTAATACAACAAATAAATAATAGCCCAATTTGTATTAAAATTGCTATCCAAGCCTCAATATTAATGCTCTTAGACTAGGCCTTGAACTTGAATGATATTTTGAAGCCTCGATGTTCCCTCCAAGCCATCCAAGCCATGTTGTGTAAGACTCTTGGCCCAAATCTCTTGAATGAGCCCATTTAAACCTTCCTTCATCCTTTTAGCTCGAGCCCTCGTCACAGGTCCTTCATTGATGCTCAAAGGATCCATAAGCTTGCTTTCTTGGTTTCTATCAGTTTTATTTTCATTGATGCGACTAAGAAATCTTGATTATTGTTTGGTTAGTTTGATAAGAACTTGTGAGAAATTGTGAGGGGAGTACATACTGAGGGTAAAAGCCGAATTTATTGTGTGTAAACACGAGTGTTGAGTGAACTAATCATTAGAGCGAAAACACATGAGGAAGTGTTGTGAGGTCCTTTATTATTATTATTATTATTTTCTTTCATAATTTTTGTTGCAGGAAAACATGTTCAGAAACAAAGATAAAGGCTCTACTGAGGATTCTTTCATCCCTGCGGATATAAAGCTTTGGAAGGAGGCATTAGTAGAGGAGATGAGACGGATGATGAGAGGGGAACTGGAACAATTACATGAGTATTACATGAGTGATTAGATCAAGTGGAAAACTCACGTGCGGAACAGCCACAACCCGTTCCCCAAGCACGTAGGCGAGAGAGAGTTCCGATTAGAGAAGAAGTTAATGATTACTACGGGGATGATAATGACATGGAGGAGGCTGATCACATGTCCAATATGAGTGTGGGAAGATTTAGGCATGGAATGGGAGGTAGAGGAGTTAGGTATGAGAATAGAGAAGTTACATATGAGAATAGAGAAGATAGGTATGGGAATAGAGGAGATAGGTATGGAGAGAGGGTTGATAATAATTTGGGTAGTATAAAGGTGAAGATTCCAACCTTTCAAGGTAAAACTAATCCCGAAGCGTATTTGGAGTGGGAGAAAAGAATAGAGTTGGTGTTTGATTGCCATGAGTATTTAGAATTGAAGAAGGTGAAATTGGCAATCATAGAATTCACTGATTATGCTATTGTTTGGTCGGATCAACTGATTGTGAGTAGGAGACGGAATGGAGAAAGACCTATTTAGACATGGGATGAGATGAAAGCTGTTATAAGGAGGAGATTCATTCCAAGCCACTATTATAGGGGTTTGTTTCAAAAATTGCAAACTCTTACTCAAGGGTCTAAGTGTGTTGAAGACTACTACAAGGAGATGAAGATAGCCATGATTCGAGCTGATGTAGAGGAGGACTGAGAGGCGACTATGGCTAGGTTTCTAAATGGGCTTAACCGAGACATTGCAAATGTAGTGGAGTTGCAACATTATGTTGAATTGATTGACATGATACACATGGCCATTAAAGTGGAACCACAATTGAAGAGGAAGGGTTCCACATGGATTGGACAAAATTCGGGTTTGTCATCATCATGGAAACCGAATTGGAGCAAGAGGGAGGACCAGCCTAATTTCAAGGCCAAGGCCTAACCTTCCAAAGAGCATAAGGGCGGAGGAACATTAAATCAAGGTAAATCAGATTCTCAACCTTCTAGAACCCGTGACATTAAGTGTTTTTAATGTTTGGGAGCAAGTCATATTGTATCACAATGCCCAAACAAGAGAGTAATGATTTTGAAGGATGAAGGTGGTATCGAATCCGAGGGTGAATCTGATGATGAGTCCATGCCACCTTTGGAGGATGCAAGTGACCTTGAATATCCGGCGGGTGGAGAACTTTTGGTTGCAAGAATCGCTCTTAGTGCTCAAGCCAAGGAAGATGATGAGGTACAACGTGATGACATTTTTCACACCCGTTGCCATGTTAATGATAAGGTATGTAGTATGATTATTGATGGGGGGAGTTGTACTAATGTGGCTAGCACTATTTTGGTGGAAAAATTGAATTTAGCAACTTTGAAGCACCCAAAATCTTATAATCTACAATGGTTGAGTGATAGTGGGGAAGTTAGGGTGAATAAACAGGTGTTGGTCTCATTTTCAATTGGAAAATACAAAGATGATGTTATGCGTGACGTGGTACCAATGAATGCAGGTCATATCCTTTTGGGAAGACCATAGCAGTTTGATAGGCATGTGACTCATGATGGATATACCAATAGATACTCCTTTGTACTCAATAAAAGGCCAATCACTCTTGTACCTTTAAACCCAAGACAAGTATATGAAGATCAAGTGAGGTTAAAAAAAGAGAGATGTAAAAAAAGAGAGTGAGAGTTCGAGAGAGAGAGAGAGAGACAAAAGAAAGAGAGTCTGAAACAACAAAAATAGAAAAGAAGAGTGAAAAGGAAAAAGAGGTTGATGAGAAAAAGAAAGACAAAAAACAAGTGAATTTTTATGCAAGATAGAGTGAGGTCAAAAAGGCATTGTTTTCTAATCAGCCAATGATTGTACTTTTGTAAAAAGAGGCTTGTTTTAGTGCTAATGAACTTGTCTCTGCTTTGCCTAGTGTTGTTGTTTCACTTTTGCAGGAATTTGATGAGGTGTTTCCCGAAGAGATGTCTATGGGTTTACCACCAATAAGGGAGATTGAGCACCAAATTGACTTTGTGCTCGGAGCACCCATCCTAGATAGACCAGCCTATAGAATTAATCCCGAGGAGACAAAGGAGCTTCAAATGCAGGTTAGTGAGCTCATGAAAAACGGATATGTGCGTAAGAGTATGAGTCCTTGTGCGGTTCCCGATTGCTTGTGCTTAAGAAGGATGAAACATGGAGGATGTGCATTGATTGTCGTGCCATCAACAATATCACTGTAAAGTATTGACATCCTATTCCTAGATTAGATGATATGCTTGATGAATTGCATGGTTCTATTGTTTTTACTAAAATTGATCTTAAGAGTGGATATCATCAAATTAGGATGAAATAAGGAGATAAGTAGAAAACTGCTTTCAAAACATAATATGGTTTATATGAATTGTTGGTTATGCATTTTGGATTAACTAATGCACCAAGTACTTTCATGATATTAATGAACCATGTTTTGCGTGCTTTTATTGGAAGATTTGTGGTTGTTTACTTTGATGACATTTTCATTTATAGCAAAAATTTGGATGAGCATGTTGAACATTTAAAACTTGTTTTAGGTGTTTTAAGAACAGAACAGTTGTTTGCTAATCACAAAAAGTGTACTTTTTGCACCGATAAATTTGTATTTCTGGGTTTTGTCGTTAGTGCTAAGGGAATTGGGGTTGATGAAGAAAAGGTTAAGACAATTAAGGAGTGGCCGAAACCTACAAATGTGGGACAAGTGAGAAGTTTCATAGGCTGGCTAGTTTTTATAGGAGGTTTGTGAAAGATTTTAGTAGTCTAGTCGCACCCTTTAACTGAAGTTATCAAAAAGAATGTGGGGTTTAAGTGGGGCAAGGAACAAGAAAAGACATTTAACTTGATTAAGGAGAAATTAACTAATGCACCTTTGCTTGCTTTGCCTGACTTTGCTAAAACTTTTGAGATTGAGTGTGATGCTTCAGGAATAGGTATTGGAGATGTTCTAATGCAAACAGGACGTCCCATCGCATTTTTTAGTGAGAAGATAAGTGGAGCAGCCTTGAATTATCCCACATATGACAAAGAGATGTATGCCTTGATTACAGCATTAGAAACTTGGCAACATTACCTTTGGCTGAAAGAATTGTTATTCACAATGATCATGAGTCTTTAAAGCATTTAAAGGGGCAGCACAAGCTAAATAAGCGGCATGCCAAGTGGGTGGAGTTCAAGTACAAAAAAGGTAAGGAAAACGTGGTTGCCAATGCTTTGTCCAGAAGGTATGTTTTACTTTCTACTTTGGATGCTAGATTGCTTGGCTTTGATTACATTAAAGAATTGTATGTGGAAGATTCTGATTTTAGCAAAGTATTCAATACTTGTGAAAAGGTAGCGTTTGGTAAGTTTTATAGGCATGATGGATTTTTGTTAAACAAACTAAATTATGCGTGCCCAAGAGTTCTTTTCGTGAATTGCTTGTTAGAGAAGCTCACAGGGGAGGTTTGATGGGGCATTTTGGTATAGTCAAGACACTAGATGTTTTGCATGAACATTTTTTTTTTTGGCCTCATATGAAATGTGATGTAGAAAGAATTTGTGAGACATGCATTACATGTTAACAAGCTAAGTCTAGGATTAAGCCTCATGGATTGTATACTCATTTGTCTATACCTAGTGAGCTTTGGGTTGATATTTCTATGGATTTTATGCTGGGTTTGCCTAGGTCCAAAAGGGGTAGGGACTCTATATATATGGTTGTTGATAGGTTTTCTAAAATGACATATTCAATTCCATGTCATAAAACTGATGGTGCATCACATATTGTTGATTTGTTTTTTAAAGAAATTGTTAGATTGCATGGCATACCTAAGACCATTGTTTCGGATAAGGATGCTAAGTTCTTAAGCTACTTTTGCAAGACATTGTGAGGTAAGTTAGGAACTAAGCTTTTATTTTCTACTACTTGTCATCCCCAAACTGATGGTCAAACTGAAGTAGTTAATAGGACTTTATCTGCCTTGTTGCGTGCTATAATACAAAAGAACTTGAAAACATGGGAGGATTGTTTGCCGCATGTAGAATTTGTTTATAATAAGAGTGTGCATTCTGCAACTCATTTTTCGCCTTTTGAAGTTGTGTATGGTTTTAATCCATTGACTCCTTTGGATTTAATTTCTTTACCTGTGAATGAACATGTTAACTTGGATGGAAAGAAAAAGGCAGATTTTGTCAAGCAAATCCATGAAAAGACTCGACAAAACATAGAGAGGAGAACTTAACAATATGCCACGCAAGCTAACAAAGGACACAAGAAAGTTGTGTTCGAACCTAGTGATTGGGTGTGGTTACATATAACCCATTGATTATCTATCAATCAAGAACCAAAGTTATAAAGAACTTTGACCCAATGATTAGAACTCAATTAAGAACCAAAATTATAAAATAAGGATATGGACGCCACTCCTCCCAAGACATAGATGAGAAGGTAGGAGATAAGTCATGGTTTTGATCGCCACAAGCATAGCTTGATAAGATCACACGTTCATGAAGAGTAAGAGAGAAAATTCACTCTCTTAATTAAATCTAATTGGCTGCAACTTCATTCAGCTCTCTTATTCTTCATGAACATGTGATCTTATCAAGCTATACTTGTGGCTATCAAAACCATGACTTATCTCTCACCTTCTCATCTATGTCTTGGGAGTGGCATCAATATCCTTCTTTTATAATTTTGGTTCTTGATTGAGTTCTAATCATTGGGTCAAAGTTCTTTATAACTTTGGTTCTTGATTGGCATATAATCAATAGGTCAAAATTTGATGCGAACCCCGTATATAAAGATACGACA
Source organism: Dimocarpus longan (assembly GCA_022984855.1). Lineage (NCBI taxonomy): Eukaryota > Viridiplantae > Streptophyta > Magnoliopsida > Sapindales > Sapindaceae > Dimocarpus > Dimocarpus longan. The sequence continues at coordinate 27,956,067 of CM041016.1, read as the reverse complement.
CCCACGATCAAATTGAAACACAACCCCCAAGAAAGTTAATTCAGATTATAGAAAATCTTTGACCCGTTGATTAGAGAACCAAGAACCAAAGATATAACGACGCCACTCCCAAGAAAGAGATGAGAATGTGGGAGATAAGTCAAGGTTAATAAATCAAGAACAACTCTTGATGCAATCTCAAAGTTCTCAAAAGAACAATGGAGAAAAGTTAAAACTTTATTCAATAAACTTTTGATTGAAATTTCAGGTTTAATAAGCCTTTTATAGGCATAAAATCCTAAGTCTAATAAGAAACCCAAAATAAACTCTTAATTCTAAACCTAGTAGAAAACTAAAATAAAACCCTAATTTAATTAAATCTTGGCCCAATAATTAAAAACCCAATATAACATAAAATATACTAACTAATTTAAAACCCAACCCATAATACAAATTAAGTCTAAATTAATACAACAAATAAATAATAGCCCAATTTGTATTAAAATTGCTATCCAAGCCTCAATATTAATGCTCTTGGACTGGGCCTTGAACTTGAATGATATTTTGAAGCCTCGATGTTCCCTCCAAGCCACCCAAGCCATGTTGTGTAAGACTCTTGGCCCAAATCTCTTGAATGAGCCCATTTAAACTTTCCTTCATCCTTTTAGCTCGAGCCCTTGTCACAGGTCCTTCATTGATGCTCAAAGGATCCATAAGCTTGCTTTCTTGGTTTCTATCAAAATTTCTTATTTTTATAAACCTGTTTTAATCTTTCTTGGGGTTGTGTTTCAATTTGGTCGTGGGTGTCGTATCGTTATATACAGGGTTCGCATCATTCAGCCTCTTTTATTATCTCAATCTCAAAATCTCTCTTTTCACTCTTTTCAACTCCACTCTTATTCTTCTCATCAAGAGCTCTCTTAATCCCTAGTTGATCCTCATACACTTGCATTGAAGTTAAAGGAGCAAGTGTAATCTTTCTCCCATCTTTCTCAAACGTGTATCTGTTTTTGTACCCATCATGAAAGACACGTCTATCAAATTGCCAAGGCCTACCAAGCAACAAATAACTAGCATGCAACTAGCATGCATAGGTACCACATCGCTCAACATCTCATCAAACCTTCCAATGGAGAACGAAACTAGTACCTGCCTATTTACCTTAACTTCTCTGCACTCGTTTAACCATTCCAATTTGTATGGCCCAGGATGTTTCAAAATATGCAAATTCAATTTCTCCACCAAAGTAGTACTAGCTACGTTGACACAAGTACCACCATTAATGATCATAGTACATGTTTTATCATGAATAAGACACCTAGTGTGAAAGATATTATCTCTCTGAACCTCATCACCATCATTCCTTTTCACTTGAGTATTCAATGCAAGCCTTATAACCAAAGCATTACCCTCCACGGCATACTCTACATCACTAGCATCATCCAATGGCGGCATAAAATCACTCTCATCATCCTCAGTCTCTATATCCCCATTGTCACACAAAATCATTGCCCTTTTTGTTGGGGCATTGAGAAGCAATATGTCCAGTCCCCAAACACTTAAAGCATTTAATATCTCTATTTCTTTGAAGATGGGAAGTGTTTTTACCCTTCTCTTTGCTGTCCCCATGGCTTTCATGCTTGTTTTCATCTTCCTTAGGCTTTGAAACAGCCTTATCATCTTTCTTTCCCAAATTGGACCTCCAATTAGAGCTTGAACCTGAACTTGCATTAAACCCACCTCTTGCTGCCCCTCTACGTTTCAATTGCTTCTCCACTCTCATTGCCATGTGCACCATATTTTCTAACTCCACATAAGGTTGCAATTCAACTATATTGGCAATATCTCGATTTAGCCCACTTAAAAATCTAGCCATAGTGGCCTCTCTGTCCTCTTCAATGTTTGCTCGAATCATAGCCATCTCCATCTCTTTATGATAATCTTCCACATTTTTAGAGCCTTGTGTAAGAACTTGCAAACGCTGATAAAGCTCTCGATAATAATGACTAGGAACAAATTGTCTCCTCATGACAGCCTTCATCTCATCCCAAGTATCAATAAGCCTCTCACGGTTTCTCCTTTTGATCAACAACAATTGATCCCACCACACAAGTGCATAATCAGTGAATTCAACTGCAGTGAGCTTCACCTTCTTTTCTTCAGAATAATTTTGGCATTCGAAGACCAGTTTCACTTTACGCTCCCATTCAAGGTACACATCAAGATCATTTTTGCCTTGAAATGGTGGTATCTTCATCTTTATACTACTGATGTTGTCATCTTGTCGATTCTGATCTCTATAATTTCTAAATCCATCTTGCCGATTCTCACCTCTATAATCTCTATGTGCTCTTCTTTCTTTCCTTCCACCTCGAGGCATAAATCTACCATCATATGCAACCTGCACTTCTTCATCTTCAACATCCTCAGATACCTCATCATCAAATTCATTTATAGGTGGGGAAACAACTAGCCTCACATGCCTTCTACCATTTTGAGCTCACATAGGTGGTTCCCTATGCAAGTCAGCTATGGCAGCGTCTTGCCTATCCATTCAGTCCCTTATTTCTCCAAAAACAAGATTCATTCGCTCAAATTGTTGTTGCATTGCCGAATCGTAAAATTTAGATCCGGATTGGCGACTTCACTTTCGTGATTAGACATGTTTTTAAACCTACAAGAAAATATTAGTAATAAATAAATAAATAAAAAATGACCTCGCCAAGCACTCCCTCACGTGTTTACTCTCAGTTGAATATCACTCCAATCCACTCGTGTTTCACTCTTTTTCAATGGCCTTTTCTGTCACTCTTATTGCACTCACCACTCTCTATTTATCCTTTAGAAGATTTAAGGAACTAATCACCTTCAAACCAAGAGTCACTAACTTGCAGCGATTCAATTAACTCAAGACAATGGCAAACGAAGAAAGAACCAAAGAAAACGAACAGAAACAAAACTTAAAGGATTTAGGAGGAATTTAGACAAGATAGGAAGCAATATGCGAACAAACTGACAAAAAGAAGAAACAAGAAAATATATGCACGAAATTCATATAATGGATGGTTCAACTGATGTTCTAATGGTTTCAAATCAATGGGAATCAAGAACAATTGTAAATCCCAAATTTAAGTTTAATTAGATAACAAACAAACCCTAACAGCCCCAATTCCAAACGCAATTTGTAAAGTGCAATTCAATGAATACTTAAGCTGAAATTAATACCAAACGAACATTTGAAGCAAAAGAACACAAGTCCATTGTAATAGCTGCAAACGATTTAAAGGTTCTTTTTTTATTTTTTTATTTTACATATATATGTCACAAATTCAACCAAAAAAAAAAATTGACAAAGGAACCAAAATTAAACAAGATGAATTAACATAAATAGTATTATAGAACCTGTTTGAGCCAAAGCTGATACGAACCTGCCTAACTCCTCCTCAAAAGCTAGCTTACAAGGGGAGGATTGCAAACCCATATATATAACACCCAAGACCACCCTCGCTAACCGATGTGGGACTCATCATTCCCGACCCCTTTAGACTGCACGTCCTCGTGCAGAGAACCTTCGTACATGGCAAACCGACCAGACGAGGTGTGGCTCTGATACCATATGATACGAACCTGCCTAACTCCTCCTCAAAAGCTAGCTTGCAAGGGGAGGATTGCAAACCCATATATATAACACCCAAGACCACCCTCGCTAACCGATGTGGGACTCATCAAAAGCTCTGATACCAAATGATGCAGAAACCTCAAGAATCAAGTCTTGAAACCCCCAAAACCAGATTTGGATCAAGAACCCCAATTCCCAATACAAGATTCAAATATATGAAATTTTGACATGTTATTGTATTGCAAACAAAAACCAAGATTCAATAGAAGAATACACCCCACAAAGGCTAGATTAACCCCTAATAAATTCGATTAAAAGTTCAATGAAAAACTTAGGAGAAATAACCTCTCATTTTGTTTTTTGCAAATCCCGTCATTCCCCATAAAGGAGGCACAAACATGTATTTATAGTTACTTTAATTCACCCTAAATATGCCCTAATGGGCTTAATTATAAAGCCTACTCATCAAATTTAAATAAACAAGCCCAAAACAATGTAAACATGACACCTCATTAATAAAAATCACATGGATGACACATGACATGCTTATTTACATAATGAGCTAAAATATATTAACTTCTAGACTTTAATATTGGGCCCATATGTGCCAATTAGGTTGATATATTGGCCTGGCCTCTTGACTCCACTCGACGGTCCACCGTAGGCCACCATCGAAGGTCCACCATAAGCCATATCACCCGCCCTCAGCTCCAAGTCAATAAAATGTTGCACAAAGCCTTGAAATACCGTTTTTAACCTCTTTGACCTTGCTCTTGTGATTGGTCCATCGGGTATACTTAATGCATCCTTGGAATGACCATCCTTGTCACATGCACCATCAACTCCAATGTCATGTGTGCTGTCACATCATTTCCGCATCATTAGAGATCGGTTAGAGAGGCAAGACGAGGCTATTGCTAATTTGCAAAGAGGACAACAAAGGAGAATTCTAGAATTACGAGGTGGAGGCAATGAGTTTGAGGATGATTTTGGGATATTCTATGGAGATGAATTAGAATTAGAATTAGAAGATAATACCTTCAATGCCCATAGAGACCACTTTAGAGGTGGACAAGGTGGACGTGGAGGTAAAGGTAATGGTAATAGGGATAATAGGAATTATGGAATTGGGAACAAGAGAGAAAGGTGGAATAATAAGCAGGATAGGGATCGTAGTAATATAAAGATAAAATACCCTTTTTTCCGATATGTATCTTGAGTTGGAGAAACATGTGAGGTTGGTTTTTGAGTGCCATAACTTTGCCGAGGAAAAGAATGTGAAACTAGCCCCAGCTGAATTTGTAGATTACGCTGTGGTTAATGGAAACCAAGGAAGCAAGTTTAAGGATCCTTTAAGCATCAATGGAGGGCCTATTACAAGAGCTAGAGCTAAAAGGATGAAGGAGGCTTTAAATGGGCTGATTCAAGAGATTTGGGCCAAGAGCATTGCGCAACAAGGGTTGGATGGCATGGAGGGAACACTAAGGCTCCAAAACATGATCCAAGCTCAAGAACAAGTCCAAGATCATAAATATTAAAGCCTTGGGCTTGGGTGGCTATTTGAAGACATAATTAGGCTGGTTTAATTTGTTTGTATTAATTTGGGCCTCTTTTGTATTTGGGGTTGGTTTAATTAAATTAGTTAGTTAAGTATCAAACTTTGACATTATTGGGCTTTAATTTGTTTTATTACATGTTGGGTCATTAGTTTATATATTGGGCTGTCATATTTAATTATTTTAAGCCCAAACTCCAAAGTTCGAACCAGTGTGTACAATTCTTTATCATAAGTGGGGTAATTAAGTGCAGCCCTGCTTAACCTCTCACTAAAGTATGCAAGTGGTCTTCCATCCTGTGCAAGCACAGCGCCTATACCTATAATAGAAGCATCACATACGATTTCAAACGTTTTAGAAAAGTCAGGTAAAGCCAGTAAAGGAGCATTAGTTAGTTTGTATTTGATAAGCTAAAACGCCTTCTCTTGCTCTTCACCCCACTTGAATGTAACGTCCTTTTTGATAACTTCGGTAAGTGGTGCGACGATGGTGCTAAAATCTTTCACGAACCTCCTATAAAAACTAGCAAGTCCATGGAAACTTCTCACATTACCTATACTGGAGGGGTCGGCCAGTCTTGAATGGCCTTGATCTTCTCATCATCAACCTCGATTCCTTTTGCACTCACAACAAAACTTAGAAAAACAAGCTTATCGGTGCAGAAAGTACACTTGTTGAGGTTAGCATACAACTTTTGATACGAACTGATAGAAACCAAGAAAGCAAGTTTATGGATCCTTTGAGCATCAATGAAGGACCTGTGACGAGGGCTCGAGCTAAAAGGATGAAGGAAGGTTTAAATGGGCTCATTCAAGAGATTTGGGCCAAGAGTCTTACACAACATGGCTTGGATGGCTTGGAGGGAACATCGAGGCTTCAAAATATCATTCAAGTTCAAGGCCCAGTCTAAGAGCATTAATATTGAGGCTTGGATAGCAATTTTAATACAAATTGGGCTATTATTTATTTGTTGTTTTAATTTGGGCTTAATTTGTATTATGGATTGGGTTTTAAATTAGTTAGTATATTTTATGTTATATTGGGCTTTTAATTATTGGGCTGAGATTTAATTAAATTAGGGTTTTATTTTAGTTTTCTACTAGGTTTAGAATTAAGAGTTTATTTTGGGTTTCTTATTAGACTTAGGATTTTATGCCTATAAAAGGCTTATTAAACCTAAAATTTCAATCAGAAGTTTATTGAATAAAGTTTTAGCTTTTCTCCATTGTTCTTTTGAGAACTTAGAGATTGCATCAAGAATTGTTCTTGATTTATTAACCTTGACTTATCTCCCACATTCTCATCTCTTTCTTGGGAGTGGCGTCGTTATATCTTTGGTTCTTGGTTCTCTAATCAACGGGTCAAAGATTTTCTATAATCTGAATTAACTTTCTTGGGGGTTTTGTTTCAATTTGATCGTGGGTGTCGTATCGTTATATACGGGGTTCGCATCAGTTGGTATCAGAGCTTTGGTTAATTAATTCAGGTTTGATTATTTTGTTGTTATTCGTTTTAATTTGTTGCTGAAAATCATCTCATCATCCATCAATCCATATTTGCTTCTGGTCTTAGTTCTACACGTCCAAACATCTACCATCATCTCAATACTTTATTTGTTTGTTTGATTCTGCCGTAGCACCATCTATTACCAATATATATATATTATACATAATTGATTGAAGTGCAGTAACAACATCAATCAATTATAAAAATAAACCCATCACCTTTTTTTTTTTCTGTCTTTTAGTGCCGACACCACCACCATCAGTTTGCTTGTGTTTCAGTCTGCACATCACTCACCCATCTTATTTAATTCATCAATTATCTTGACCAAATACAATAATATTGGTTTGAATCTTCATATTTTGTTCTGGAACCACATCAATAATCAGGATTCTTGAAAACACATTCTAGGTTTTCTTGAGTTCTTGATTTATTTTCATATTTCTTGATTTGCAAGAGTCATATCAAAATCTTGTTTTTGGTTCAACTCCACAATTTACAATCCATATAGTGTGCATTCTAGTGTGAATTAAAAAAAAAAAAAAAAAAAAAAAAAAATCCGAAAAAAAAAAGTATCAGAAAAAAAAAAAATCCAGAGAAAAAAAAAAAAAAGTTTGAATGCCATAAATTGCTTGGATTGAAGTGAGTTGATATTAATTTACCTTATTTGCAATTCAAGATCTTTGTGGTGATCGAAATCTTTTCTTGAGATCAGATTGCTTTTCATTATTTCATCATTCTAGTGTCATTGTTGGTCATTATTTCTTTCGTGTTCTTTGTGTGTGTGTTTTTCTTTGTTGAGATTTGTCTAAGGTAATTTTCAAGGGTGACCTTGTTGTGATCGATTAGTTCTATAAAGAACTTAGTGAGAAAAGTTTGAGTGTGGACAGGGAGTGTTGAGTTAAATCAAGATCATTGAGTGTCAAACACGTGAGGATTAGAGTGAAACACGTGAGGGAGTGTTGTAAGGTTACTTTTACTAACATTCTTGCAGGCGTCAATCATGTCTACGGATAATGATAAAGAAGTTGAAGGAGGAGAAAAGGGTAATGAGTCGTTCGTTCTCAAAGCGATGCAACAACAATTTGAGAGGATGAACATGGTGTTTGGAGAGATTAAGGATCGAATGGATAGGCAAGAAGAGGCCATAGCTACTTTGCAAAGGGGGCAGCAAAGGAGAGCTCCGGAAGAGCATAGTGGTAATAATGAATTTGAAGCTGATTATGGGGTGTTCTATGGAGAAGATTTAGAAGGAGATGACAATGCCATTAATGTTAATAGGGGCCGAATTAGAGGTGGTAGAGGTGGTCGTAGAGGAAGAGGTAATGGCGATGGAGATCGTAGGTACTATGGGAATGGGAATGAGAGAGTAAGATGGGATGATAGACCCAATAGACCGGATAAGGATCTTGGTAGCATTAAGATGAAGATACCCTCTTTCCAAGGGAAGGCTGATCCTGATGTGTATTTAGAGTGGGAGAAACGAGTGGAGTTAGTCTTTGAGTGTCATAATTTTACTGAGGAGAAGAAGGTGAAGTTAGCCGCAGCTGAGTTTGCGGATTATGCTGTGGTTTGGTGGGGCCAAGTAGTGCTAGATAGAAGGAGAAATGAGGAACGTCCTATAAACACTTGGGGTGAGATGAAAACTGTTATGAGGAAGCGGTTTGTTCCTAGATCATACTATAGGGAGCTATACCGACGATTGCAGAGCCTAACACAAGGTTCTAAGAGTGTGGAGGACTATTATAAGGAGATGGAGATAGCCATGGTCAGAGCTAATATAGAAGAGGATAGGGAGGCTACTATGGCAAGATTTCTACAAGGATTGAATGAAAATATTGCCAATATTGTTGAGTTGCAGCATTATGTGGAGCTTGAGGACTTGGTCCATATGGCTATGAAGGTGGAGAGGCAACTCAAAAGAAGGGGTTCGATGTCACGATATGGTAGCAATTCGGGTTCTACATCCACTTGGAAGTCGAATTGGAGTAGAAAGGAAGATAAGGCATCTCAAAAGCCCAAGGCTGAAACTACTAAGCCTAAGGAGGGTAGGGATAGAAGCCATGATAAGGGCAAGGCTGAGGCAACTCAAGGGAGAAATAGGGATATCAAATGCTTTAGGTGTTTGGGAAGAGGTCACATAGCTTCTCAATGTCCTAACAAACGAATTATGATCTTGAGGGAGGATGGAGATATAGTGACCGAAGGGGAAAGTGATGACGATGAGATCCCACCTTTGGAAGATGCTAGTGATGCTGAAATTGAGTATCCCGCGGATGGAAAGTTGTTAGTGGCAAGGCGTGCTTTAAGCATGCAGGTGAAGGAAGAAGATGATGAGGTGCAACGTGATAATATTTTTCATACCAGATGTCATATCAAGGAGAGGGTGTGTAGTGTGATTATTGATGGGGGTAGTTGCACCAATGTTGCTAGCACAGAGTTAGTAGAGAAACTTAGTTTACCTACTTCAAAACATCCTAGACCATACAAGTTGCAATGGTTAAATGATTGTGGAGAGGTTAAGGTAACAAGACAAGTGCTAGTTCCTTTTGCTATTGGTAGGTACAAAGATGAGGTGTTGTGTGATGTTGTACCTATGCATGCTGGTCACTTGCTTTTGGGACGTCCATGGCAATATGATAGGAGAGTAATGCATGATGGGTTTAAGAATAGATATTCTTTTACCATGAATGGGCGAATGATCATTCTGGTACCTTTAACACCTAGACAGGTATATGAAGATCAGGTGAGGATAAAAGAGAGTGAGAGAAAAGGAGAGGTCGAGAGTTCAAACACTAGTGAGGCCGAGAGAATGGGAGCTGAGTGTGAGAAAAAGAGTGACAAAACACTAGAGCGTGTGCAAAAGAAAATTGGGAAGGTTGAGTGTAGAGGAGAGAATGAGAGGAAGAAAAGTGAGAAAAAGAAAATGAGTATTTATGCAAAGGGGAGTGATGTGAGAGCTGCTTTTCTAGCCAAGCAACAAATGTTTGTACTTTTGTACAAAGATGCTTATTTTTCTAACTCTGACGTTAATATTTCTTTGCCTAGTGTTGTTACAACTCTTTTGCAGGATTTTAAGGATGTATTCCCCGAGGAGATGCCCGATGGATTACCACCAAAGAGGGGAATAGAGCATCAAATTGATTTCATACCCGGAGCAACAATTCCAAACCGACCCGCTTATAGAAGTAATCCCGAGGAGGCAAAGGAGCTTCAAAGGCAGGTTGAGGAGCTGATGAAAAAGGGGTATGTGAAGTAGAGCAAGAGTCCATGTGCCGTACCGGTTTTACTTGTGCCTAAAAAGGATGGGACTTGGCGTATGTGCATCGATTGTAGAGCTGTCAACAAAATTACAGTTAAGTATCGACATCCCATACCTAGATTAGATGACATATTAGATGAGTTGCATGGATCTTGTGTGTTTTCTAAGATTGATCTGAAAAGTGGATATCATCAAATTAGAATGAAAGAAGGAGATGAATGGAAAACTGCATTTAAAACGAAACATGGTTTGTATGAGTGGTTAGTCATGCCTTTTGGTTTAACTAATGCACCTAGTACTTTCATGAGATTAATGAATCATGTTTTGCGTTCTTTCATTGGAAAATTTGTTGTGGTCTACTTTGATGACATATTAGTGTATAGCAAGAGCATAGATGAACATGTTAGGCATTTACATTGTGTGCTTGATGTGTTAAGGAAAGAAAAGTTGTATGTTAATTTGAAAAAGTGTTCCTTTTGCACGGATAAGATTGTGTTTTTGGGTTATGTAGTTACGTCAAAAGGGATAGAAGTAGATGAGGAGAAAGTTAAGGCTATTAGAGAGTGGCCTAGACCTAGGAATGTTAGTGAAGTCCGTAGCTTTCATGGGTTAGCTAGTTTTTATAGGAGATTTGTTAAGGATTTTAGCACCATAGCGGCACCACTAACTGAGGTTGTGAAAAAGAGTGTGGGATTCAAATGGGGTAATGAGCAACAACATGCATTTGAATTGATTAAGGATAAATTGTGTACTGCACCATTACTTGCTTTACCTGATTTCTCTAAGACATTTGAGATTGAGTGTGATGCATCAGGAATAGGTATAGGGGCTGTTCTTATGCAAGATAGGCGTCCTATAGCTTATTTTAGTGAGAAATTGAGTGGAGCATCATTAAATTATCCTACTTATGACAAAGAGTTGTATGCTTTAGTTAGGGCCTTAGAAACGTGGCAACATTATTTGTGGCCTAAGGAGTTTGTAATCCATACTGATCATGAGTCCTTAAAACATTTGAAAGGTCAAAGTAGGTTGAGTAGGAGGCATGCTAAATGGGTAGAGTTCATAGAAACGTTTCCTTATGTGATAAAGTATAAGCAAGGAAAGGAAAACGTAGTAGCTGATGCATTATCTCGCAGGTATACATTGATTTCTACTTTGAATGCAAGATTGTTGGGTTTTGAGCATATAAAGGAATTGTATGTTAATGATCCTGATTTTTCTAGTGTGTATGTTGCTTGTGAGAAAACTACTTTTGGAAAGTTTTATAGACATGAGGGGTATTTGTTTAGGGAAAGTAGATTGTGCATTCCTCAGGGGTCTATAAGAGAGTTACTTGTTAGAGAGGCGCATGGGGGTGGTTTAATGGGACATTTTGGTGTTAAGAAAACTTTAGATGTATTAGATGAGCATTTCTTCTGGCCACACATGAAGAGAGATGTTGAGCGAATTTGTGAGAGGTGCATAACATGTAAAAAGTCTAAGTCTAAAGTTTTACCCCATGGTTTGTATACACCTTTGCCTATACCTAGTGAACCTTGGATTGATATTTCTATGGATTTTATATTGGGTTTACCTAGGTCCAAAAAGGGCCGAGATTCGGTGTTTGCTGTGGTTGACAGGTTTTCGAAGATGGCTCACTTCATACCATGTCACAAGACCGATGACGCCACATCTGTTGCTGATTTATTCTTCAAGGAGGTTGTTCGACTTCATGGAGTGCCAAAGAGCATTATTTCAGATCGAGATGTGAAGTTCTTAAGCCATTTTTGGAGGACTTTGTGGGGAAAGCTAGGAACAAAGCTATTGTTTTCTACTGCTTGTCATCCGCAAACTGATGGACAAACAGAGGTGGTTAATAGGACTTTGGGTACTTTGCTGCGTTCCATCATCCAAAAGAACTTGAAGAATTGGGAAGATTGCTTACCATATGTCGAGTTTGCGTACAATAGAAGTGTGCATTCGACTACTGGTTGTTCACCATTTGAAGTTGTGTATGGGTTTAATCCACTTACTCCTTTGGATTTAATACCTTTACCTGTGGAGGAAAGAGTTAACTTGGATGGTAAGAAGAAAGCTGAATTTGTTAAGCAACTGCATGAGAAAGTTAGGCAACATATTGAGCGACGAACTGAGCAATATGCTACTCAAGCTAACAAGGGGCGCAAGAAAATTGTGTTCAAACCAGGAGATTGGGTTTGGGTGCATATGCGTAAAGCGAGGTTTCCTGATCAACGTAAGTCTAAGTTGCAGCCGCGTGGAGATGATCCATTCCAAGTGCTTGAACGCATAAATGACAATGCGTATAAGATAGACTTGTCAGGTGAGTATAATGTTAGTGCTACTTTCAATGTTTCTGATCTTTCTCCATTTGATTTTGATGCAGATGCCGATTTGAGGACAAATCCTTTTGAGGAGAGGGGGGGAATGATAGAAACCAAGAAAGCAAGTTTATGGATCCTTTGAGCATCAATGAAGGACCTGTGACGAGGGCTCGAGCTAAAAGGATGAAGGAAGGTTTAAATGGGCTCATTCAAGAGATTTGGGCCAAGAGTCTTACACAACATGGCTTGGATGGCTTGGAGGGAACATCGAGGCTTCAAAATATCATTCAAGTTCAAGGCCCAGTCTAAGAGCATTAATATTGAGGCTTGGATAGCAATTTTAATACAAATTGGGCTATTATTTATTTGTTGTATTAATTTGGGCTTAATTTGTATTATGGATTGGGTTTTAAATTAGTTAGTATATTTTATGTTATATTGGGCTTTTAATTATTGGGCTGAGATTTAATTAAATTAGGGTTTTATTTTAGTTTTCTACTAGGTTTAGAATTAAGAGTTTATTTTGGGTTTCTTATTAGACTTAGGATTTTATGCCTATAAAAGGCTTATTAAACCTAAAATTTCAATCAGAAGTTTATTGAATAAAGTTTTAGCTTTTCTCCATTGTTCTTTTGAGAACTTAGAGATTGCATCAAGAATTGTTCTTGATTTATTAACCTTGACTTATCTCCTACATTCTCATCTCTTTCTTGGGAGTGGCGTCGTTATATCTTTGGTTCTTGGTTCTCTAATCAACGGGTCAAAGATTTTCTATAATCTGAATTAACTTTCTTGGGGGTTTTGTTTCAATTTGATCGTGGGTGTCGTATCGTTATATACGGGGTTCGCATCACGAACCACGCCAAGAACTGACGAAACCCGTGAATCAAGTAGGGTTCCAAGATCGCCTAGAATCAGATTTGTATGGAAACCTCGACCCGTTGCTTATATGGAAGCAAGAACCTTGGTATGGTGATGACGCCACAATCAATGATGGAAGAATTGATTGATAAGTCTAAGAAGAACGGCACAGGAAAATCCTGATAAGTTCAAAAGTTCTACGAAGAACCAAAGAGAATACTCTCACAAATATTATTAATCATGAATTGAATTCCCTTTAGGGTTACACTGATTTATATAGCTAAAACACTAAGCAGCAAAAGGAAATAATTAATTAGGAAATTAAGCCCATTAAGCCTATAAAATAAAAAGGAAAGTCAACTTCTTACAATAAGGAAAGAAGAATAAAATTGATAACTAATTGCCTTAAACATAATAGGTAAGAAATCAACTCAAAATTGGAAGTCTTTGTGACCAAGCAATCAACTCCATAATGGAAAGTCTTCATGACCAAGAAATCAACTTCATGGGCAAGAAATTAACCAGAATCAGGCCCATCAATTGCTTTAATTAAATTAATTAAGCATTGATCTTCTTTTGGGCCCATCTTGGAATTTGCCACTTTAACATCAGCCCAAATCTCTTGAACCAATCCATTAAGTGCTTCTTTGAACCTCTTAGCTCTTGCTCTTGTTATTGGCCCAACTGGAATATGCAATGGATCCCTTGGTGATGCTTCTTTATCTTCATCATTCCCTCTCTCTTGAAAAGGATTTGTCCTCAAATCTTCACCTACATCAAAAGGAGTTAAATCAGTAACATTGAAAGTGGCACTAACATTGTACTCACCTGGTAAATCCAACTTGTATGCGTTGTCGTTGATCCGTTCTAGCACTTGGAAAGGTCCATCTCCTCGAGGTAACAATTTCGAACGTCTTTGTGCCGGAAACCTTTCTTTCCTCATATGTAACCAAACCCAATCACCGGCCTCAAAAACCCGCTTCTGACGACCTTTGTTTGCTTGCTTGATGTATTGTTCTGTCCTCCTCTCGATGTTGAATCGTGCTCTCTCATGGATTTGCTTAACAAATTCTGCCTTCTTCTTTCCGTCTAAGTTCACATGCTCAGAAACAGGTAAAGGTGATAAATCCAAAGGAGTTAAAGGATTAAAACCATAAACAAAAATGGTGAGAACTTAGTAGCAGAATGAATGGTTCGATTATATGCAAACTCAACATGTGGTAAACAATCCTCCCAAGTCTTAATGTTCTTACTAATAACAGCCCTCAACAAAGTGGATAAAGTCCTATTAACTACTTCGGTTTGACCGTCGGTTTGGGGGTGACAAGTAGTAGAAAACAATAACTTAGTTCCTAACTTACCCCACAAGGTCTTCCAAAAGTAACTCAAGAACTTAGCATCTCTATCTGAAACAATTGTCCTAGGCATACCATGCAATCTCACAACCTCTCGAAAGAACAAATCAGCAACATGTGAAGCATCATCAGTTTTGTGACATGGAATAAAATGTGTCATCTTAGAAAATCTATCCACAACCACAAAAATTGAATCTCTACCATATTTAGACCTAGGCAACCCTAACACAAAGTCCATCGAAATATCAATCCAAGGTTCACTAGGAATGGGCAGTGGTGTGTATAAACCATGGGGTTGTACTCGAGATTTTGCCTGCCTACATGTAACACATCTATCACAAATCCTCTCAACATCCCTTTTCATGTGTGGCCAATAGAAGTGTTCTTGTAAGATGGCCAAGGTCTTAGCAACTCCAAAGTGTCCCATTAATCCTCCACCATGGGATTCCCTCACTAACAAATCTCGCAATGAACAATTAGGCAGACACAACTTATTTTCCCGAAACAAATAATCATCATGTCTAAAGAACTTTCCAAATGCAGATTTCTCACAAGATTGGTACACATCGCTAAAATCATGGTCTAACCGATATAGTTCTTTGATGTGTTCAAAACCAAGCAACTTAGCATCAAGAGTGGAAAGTAATGCATACCTGCGGGAGAGTGCATCTGCCACGACGTTTTCCTTACCTTGTTTGTATCGAATCACATATGGAAACGTCTCGATGAATTCCACCCAACGTGCATGTCTCTTGTTCAGCTTGTGTTGGCCTTTCAAATGCTTTAAGGACTCATGATCAGTGTGAATCATGAATTCCTTGGGTCATAGATAGTGCTGCCATGTCTCTAAAGCTCGAACCAATGCATACAATTCTTTATCATAAGTGGGGTAATTAAGTGCAGCCCCGCTTAATTTCTCACTAAAGTATGCAAGTGGTCTTCCATCCTGCATAAGCACAGCGCTTATACCTACACCAGAAGCATCACATTCAATTTCGAACGTTTTAGAAAAGTCAGGTAAAGCCAGTAAAGGAGCATGAGTTAGTTTGTATTTGATAAGCTGAAACGCCTTATCTTGCTCTTCACCCCACTTGAATGCAACGTTCTTCTTGATAACTTCGGTAAGTGGTGCGACAATGGTGCTAAAATCTTTCACGAACCTCCTATAAAAACTAGCAAGTCCATGAAAACTTCTCACATTACCTATACTGGAGGGGGTCGGCCAGTCTTGAATGGCCTTGATCTTCTCATCATCAACCTCGATTCCTTTTGCACTCACAACAAAACCTAAAAAAACAAGCTTATCGGTGCAGAAAGTACACTTTTTGAGGTTAGCATACAACTTTTCTTCTCGAAGTATATCTAACACTGAATGCACATGTGAGACATGGTCATGTAGATTCTTGCTATAGATAAGAATATCATCAAAATAAACAACTACGAATTTACCAATGAAAGCACGCAACACATGATTCATTAAACGCATCAAAGTACTAGGTGCATTAGTTAATCCAAATGGCATGACTAACCACTCATACAATCCATATTTCGTTTTGAATGCTGTCTTCCATTCGTCTCCCTCTTTCATTCGTATTTGATGATACCCGCTCTTAAGGTCAATCTTTGAAAACACACAGGAACCATGCAACTCATCTAACATGTCATCTAAGCGAGGAATGGGGTGTCGATACTTTACCGTTATATTGTTGATGGCTCTGCAATCCACACACATTCTCCATGTCCCATCATTCTTAGGCACTAAAATCACCGGAACTGCGCAAGGACTCATGCTTTCCCTTATGTATCCTTTTTCCATCAACTCCTCAACTTGTCTTTGCAACTCCTTTGTTTCCTCTGGATTACTTCGATATGCTGGTCGATTTGGAATTGATGCTCCGGGAACAAAATCTATTTGGTGTTCGATCCCTCGGATTGGTGGTAATCCATGCGGTACTTCCTCGAGAAATACATCCTCGAACTCCTGCAAGAGAGAAACCACAACACTAGGCAAAGAAGACTCAAGTTGGTTAGTGTTGAAAAGGGCTTCCTTGTACATGAGTACAATCATTGGCCATTTTAAAATCAAAGCTCGCTTAACCTCACTTGTTCTTTATAAAAATTTCTTTGTCTTCTCTCTAATTTTGCCTCTTTGGCCGAATCTTTCTCTCTTTTTTTCTCCTCACCAAATTCAGCCATGCTCTCACCCTTATTCTCTTTCTTTTGCTCACTCATTTTTTTGTGGTCACTCATTTTCCTTTTATCACTCAACTTTTGTAATCTCACTTGGTCTTCATAAACTTGCTTGGGTGTCATTGGAACAAGAGTGATTGTTCGTTGATTTAGCTCAAATGAGTACTTGTTGGTGAAGCCATCATGTTGCACACGTCGATCAAATTGCCATGGTCTTCCTAGTAGAATATGTCCTGCTTGCATCGGTACCACATCACATAACACTTCATCTTCATATTTTCCAATGCGGAATGGCACCACAACCTGTTTTGTAACCCTTACCTCAGCACTATCATTCAACCATTGCAACTTGTATGGACGAGGATGTTTAAGCGTCACGAGCCCAAGCTTTTCAACCATGGAAGTGCTAGCCACATTAGTGCAGCTACCACCATCAATAATAATACTACATACCTTGCCCTTCACGTCGCAACGAGTATGAAAGATGTTTTCCCGCTGTGCTTCCTCTTCTTCTTCTTCATTAGCTTGCAAACTCAAGGCTCGTCGTGCAACTAATTCAAGCATCTCTCCATGCTCGGCTCCAAACTCCTCGTCTCCCATGGAAACATCCTCCAATGGTGGCATATCATCTAAATCATCCTCATCTTCAGATTGAATCTCACCACTCTCCAAGATCATCATAACTCGCTTGTTTGGACATTGGCTAGCTATGTGTCCTCTTCCCTGACATTTAAAACATTTAATTTCACTAGAACGAGTCGATGTAGGGGCTGTTTTACCTTGAGAGGCCGTGTTAGTGATGGCCGTCTTTGGCTCGAATTTGGCCTTGGAAGTGGATGGGTTTTCTTCTTTCTTTGGATAACCCGACCGCCAAGGTGCGACACTCGGATTTTGTGGGGTTGATTTGGGTCGGGTACTACTTCCCCTCTTGAGTTGCTGCTCAACTTTGATGGCCATGTGTACCATATCTTCTAACTCCACATAATGTTGCAACTCCACCCTATCATGGATCTCCTTATTTAACCCCATCAAAAATCTGGCCATGGTAGCTTCTCGATCCTCCTCTACATTAGCCCGAATCATTGCAATCTCCATCTCCTTGTAGTAGTCTTCCACACTTAAACTCCCTTGTCTAAGTCCTTGCAATTTCTTGTACAACTCCCGGTAGTAATGGCTTGGAACGAACCGCTTCCTCATCACCGCTTTCATCTGCCCCCATGTCTCTATTGCACGTTCCCTATTTCGCCTCCTATTTATAACAAGTTGATCCCACCAAGTAACAGCATAATCAGAAAATTCAATTACAGCAAGTTTTACCTTCTTTGCTTCGGAATAGTTATGGCAATAAAAAATGAAGTCCATCTTCTTTTCCCACTCAAGGTAAGCTTCCGGATCTGATCTACCTTGAAAGGACGGAATCTTCATCTTAATACTACCCAAATTGTTGTCTTCTCGATGCCTAACTCCTCTATTCCGACCACCATACCTCTTATTGCTAGCAATCGAATCCCTATCATCTTCTTCCTCAAACTCATCCCCAATGTACTCCTCATCTCCATCTCTCACTCCCCTAGGCTGAATTCTATCCCTCCTATGCATATTAGGAATGTTTTGTGGCTGCCCTTGTTGTGTTCCCTCTTCTACCCTATCCAACCTTTCATGTATGTGCTCTAATTCTACCCTCATCATCCGCCTCATCTCTCCCAACAACGCCTGCATTTGTATGTTCGGAATGGTTGGTTGTTGATTGTTTTCGCTTGAATTTTCTTCTTGATTGTGTGACATATTTGACCCTGCAAAATCAGGTTAGAAAAGATACCAAAAAAAATAAAAATAAAGGACCTCACTACACTCCCTCACGTGTTTCACTCAAGAATATGATTCGCTCAATTCCACTCGTGTTTCACTCAATTAAATCTGGCTTTTACCCTCTGATACACTCACACTCTCTTGCCTTTTCCCACTCGTAGTATCCTCTATAGGTTCTTATCGAACTAATCAAACAAATATCAAAATTTCCAGCAACAATTCACCCCAAACTCACCACCAAAATTTTGGATTCAATGGCTAGGGAAAGAGAAAAGAATACAATGTTGTGTGTGATGGAATTTTAAGGGTTTGATGGTAACAAGAAATTTGGATTGAGAATCAAAAAGGGAAAACAAAATTGTAAAATTGAAACAAGATTGTAGGAATTAATTCTCAAATCACACTTTTTTTTTCTTTTTTTTTTCGGATTTTTTTTTTTCCTTTTTTTCTGATTTTTCTTTTCTTTCTTTCTTTCTTTTTTTTTTTTCTTTTTTTTTTGTTTCTGATTTTTTTTTTTGAATAAAATAAAGAAGATAGGCAAACCTGAGACTAAACCGTGCTCTGATACCAACTGATACGAACCACGCCAAGAACTGACGAAACCCGTGAATCAAGTAGGGTTCCAAGATCGCCTAGAATCAGATTTGTATGGAAACCTCGACCCGTTGCTTATATGGATGCAAGAACCTTGGTATGGTGATGACGCCACAATCAATGATGGAAGAATTGATTGATAAGTCTAAGAAGAACGCCACAGGAAAATCCTGATAAGTTCAAAAGTTCTACGAAGAACCAAAGAGAATACTCTCACAAATATTATTAATCATGAATTGAATTCCCTTTAGGGTTACACTGATTTATATAGCTAAAACACTAAGCAGCAAAAGGAAATAATTAATTAGGAAATTAAGCCCATTAAGCCTATAAAATAAAAAGGAAAGTCAACTTCTTACAATAAGGAAAGAAGAATAAAATTGATAACTAATTGCCTTAAACATAATAGGTAAGAAATCAACTCAAAATTGGAAGTCTTTGTGACCAAGCAATCAACTCCATAATGGAAAGTCTTCATGACCAAGAAATCAACTTCATGGGCAAGAAATTAACCAGAATCAGGCCCATCAATTGCTTTAATTAAATTAATTAAGCATTGATCTTCTTTTGGGCCCATCTTGGAATTTGCCACTTTAACATCAGCCCAAATCTCTTGAACCAATCCATTAAGTGCTTCTTTGAACCTCTTTGACATGGCCCCTTTCTAACTACTAGCTAGGCGACCTGCCCGGCAACCCCACGGTGGCTCCCCAGTCGAGATCTGCTCTGACTGGAAAGTTCCCGTGAAGCTAAGCCTCTTTTCTTTTCTAAAATACTTGAAATCCTTTTGATTGTGAAAAAGGGTGGGAATTTTGTTCGTTGAAAATAACTTTATGAAAATAGGATTTTCATAGAAAACCGGCAGCACAACGGCTGTTTTTCTAAAATTCCACCCTGTAAAATATTTCATAAAACCTGTATAATTGTATTCACAAACAATTTCTATAATCAATAGGCCTCCGGCCATTTTCAAACTCATAATCATGCAATTAAGCGGAATTAACTTGAATAAATTTTAAAAACGACATGCATGATCTTTACATAAAGTCCTTAGCTCAAAATAATCTTTACCAAACTAGAGAATCTGGAAAATGATATTAAATACAATACATGATGCTATGCTAGAAAATAGTGCAATCTGGTCACGCGTGTCTAGCTGGCCTGTCCGTGGCCTGTCCGTCCGAAGGAGATACGTCAACCGCGCTACTCGCACCTGCACCTGAGGGAGGTTTTTAAAAAAAACAGGAAAACAGTGGTGAGAATAACTCAGTGAGTGGGTAAGTTTACATAAACTGTACTTTTGCTTAAAAATACTATTCCTCCCAAAAATAGATTGGAAAACTATTACTTACTTACTTTTCCTGAAAACTGTAAACTCGTTTAAAAGCTGCGAAAGTTATTCATCAAACTTTTCTTAAAACTTTTCTTATTTTCTTACTAGCCTTATCTGGCAACCCAGGGAAATCTTGTCCTTCGTGACGGTGCGAAAACACGCCACTAGGATAGGGGAACTCTCACCATGTGTAGTCGCAGATGTGGATACAACTCTGGGATCGCGAATCCCTCCAACATCAGGCAGATCTACACTATCCCATACGTGCAGAGGGTGACTGACAGACTCGATCCCCCCAAAGTTAGTAACTCCCCCCATCTACCGTACACGTATGGAATACTTTCGGCCGGGTGTAATCTTAGGGGCTAGGGTAAACCATAGGCATATATAAAATGAAATCTCGGCAATATGCTATAATATCGCAAAATAACTTTCACAAATACTATCTCTATGCATATATATAATTTCAACTTGCTCAATTACTTTACTGAAGAATATAAACATATTCATAGCATAAACTTTAAAGCTATACATGCATTTATAGATGATAAACTGAAAACTATAAACTTTTACTATAATCTCAAAACCTTTTACTTGCTAAAACTGATTGCATTCAATAACAGAATGTATGAAAACTTTTAAAATCCACACTCACAACTTGCTTCCAAAATACTTATCACCGCTTCCCGTTACAGCTCTCGTTCGATTCCCGATTCACCTACAATTGATTTCGATCGAGATGTCGTTAAAACATAACTCGTGCGCAACTAAACTTTAAGCCATACGAGGATTTATAAGCACAATAATTCAAGTGACTATCCTCGCCCAATAACAAAACGGAAAACTCATATTCGCACGCGAAAACTATTTCGAACCGATTCGATATCGCGACTTAAAATATTCAAAACTCTACGGTCATAAAACCGACAACTATGCCATTCGAATCTAATGTAACATCATCAAAATCAGATTTCAATGAATTCACTAAACAAAAGATTTGAAACCAAACGACAAACTTAAAGCTTACGCGATTTCACTAATCATCGCGATTTATCGATTTTATGCGTTTCGCGCGATTTCTTTGTTTCCGCTTAAACTTATCGTTAATATCAGCTCGTGACTTTACTTAAACACGGCAAACGAATATTTAATCATGATTAAGCGCAAAGAAGAAAAACATGGCAGCAAGCTTAATGCATAATCATTTCCGTTTTCAACTTCGAAATTTCGACGATTAACGATTTTACGCGAAACCAACAATTATGCGATTAACTCTATTGAAACTCAAACTATCTTAACTTCAACTTAAACATTTAACGGGCTTAATAATAAACTCGGGGCAACGAGCTAACATCACAATCCTTTTATAATCGACAACGAAAATCATAAACTAACAACGCTCGCATTCGTGGAAAAATCCAACCGAAACGCTCGGAAACGATTTCTAAATAACCGAACGAAGATCCGATACTTTAAAACACTCTAATACTATCTATTTTCCGCGATAACGAATGCGAAACTAAAAACATAACTCAACAGCCCCTACACATCTCATAACAGCCCATATACAAAACTCGCAACGAATACGATCATTTACCAATTCATTCAAAACCAACCGAAACAACAAAATGAACGAACCTCCGCATTAACGAGGTTCCCAATCCTAGTCCCAAGCATAATATCATCATTTATGTCTACTCTATTCTCAAAATCTTTTACTAATTTACTCGAACATCTCAACAAAAACAAAGGGGACAGCACCTTACCTACCAGCTTCGCTTCGAAACCATTTTCGAGCAAGTGCGACGACGATGAATCGCTCGCGGCAGCAAGCTTCTTCTTCCACCAGCCAGCTATCCTCTCTTATTGCTGTTCCACCTCAAGTCTGAATGTTGATTTCAGCTTGACAGCAACTGCTTGGCAGCCAACTCACAATGGCAGCAGCTTGGACAAGGCAGCGACCTCAACTCCTCGCTCGGTGGTAAAACACGGCGATTGCACCTGGCGTTGGCAGCAGTTTCTTCAACACCCCACGCCAACACATGGCAGCAATGGCAGCTCCTTCTCTCACGGCCACACCTTCACGCCCAACAGTAGTAGCTCGACAGCACCGGCGACAGCACTTGGGGACGGCAAGCTCAGCTCGACCTCACGCCAGCAGCTCTTCACCGGCGACACTGGCAGCAGCACTTGGGGACGGTGACAGCAGCTGGTGCACGACCTCCTCACGTCAGCAACTGTCTTCCTTGCTCACGGTCAGACAGCAACAGCTTGCAGCAGCTAGCTTGCAACAGTGACAGCAAAGGTAGCATGGCAGCAAGCTCCTCAGGCCTGACAGCAGCTCACGTCCTCCTTGCTTGCATGCACGTCCTCACTTCAGATCGGCCTTTGCATGTCCTTCTTGCTTCCAGATCTGCTCTCAGCCAGCTCTTGCATCAACTCGGCCTGAAAACTTCTTCCACGAGCAGCACCTCTTGTCTTCAGTTTCTGTTTTGAAATGAAGAAGAAGAAGTTGACAGATGGCTTTGGTTTTGAATAAAATGGAGAAGAGAAGGTGACAGAGTGATTGCTTTTCTCTTGCTCTCCCTTTGGATTCGGTTTCACTAATAATAAAAGGTTGTTGACTGAGTGCTTTTCTTCCACCAACAGCACACAACACCACTCACCTTCTGTTTTTTTTTTTTTATTAATCTCGGTTTTGTCTTTTATGCACACTTGATGACCGGTTTTGATGATTTTGGTTTCCTCCTTTTTCAATTCCAACTTAATATATTAATAAATACTGGCTCCTCTCTTGCATGTGTGACATGTGTCACAACATGCAATAACTTTATTTGATTTCATGCATTCTTGCTTTTTAAATTCCAAGCTCAGATTCCGTTTTCGTTTCCGTCCATCCTGGAATCCGCTTTTAATCACTTTTGATTAATTCTCGGTTTCTACTCTCGGAATTATTTAATAAATCTCGAATCCGTCTCACGAACTCGAATTTATTTCTCTAAATCGAAATAATAATTCCAATTATTTCCGGACTCGATAATTATATTTTTCCGATCGGACGCGATCCATCGGAAAAATATTTCGCTCTCCGACGAACACGGTTTTGGGTTTTACACTCTTAGCTCTTGCTCTTGTTATTGGCCCAACTGGAATATGCAATGGATCCCTTGGTGATGCTTCTTTATCTTCATCAACTTTTCTTTTCGAAGTATATCTAACACTGAACGTGATGCAAACCTCGTCAGTTGTAGCACAATTGTGATGCCTAGGACCGTTCTAATATCTGGTTTGAATGGAAACCGCGACCCAACACCTATAGTGAGATGTGAACCTTGGTATAAGGATGACGCCACAATCGAGGATGGAGTATTCGATTGATAAGTCAAAGAAAGGAGGAACGCCACAGAGAAATCTGATAAGTTCCAATTAGTTCTCAAAGAACAAGAGAGAAATTAAGCTCTCAATTTTCATTCAAATTCTGATCTCCCACATTACATCCTTTTTTGTTCTTTATAAACTAAAACCCTAAAAGAAAAGAGAGGCTACATGCCTTTTAAAAAAGGAACAAAATATTTGGCCATTAATTGCCTTACAAAATAAGAAACTAATTAAAACTAAATCAATCAAGTAATTGACTTAATCCCTATTTGGAAGGCTGAAATTAAAGAAAATCAGCCTCTTAATTTGGGAAACAAATCAATTCATTATTTATTGAAAATCTAAAAAGGAAACAACTTAAATTGAATCTTCTTGCTTGTGCCACACGCCTAAGCTTTCTGCCACACACCCAAGTCAACTCTTATTCAGCCCAATTAATTGCCTTGATGATGTTAATTAGGCCTTGGTCTTCATATGGGCCCCTCTTGGACTTTATTAAATCGGAATCAACCCAAGTGTCTTGAATCAGGCCATTTAATGCTTCCTTGAATCTCTTAGCCCTTGCTCTTGTTATTGGCCCAACCGGAACATGTAATGGGTCACTTGGTGTAGCTCCCTTGTTCGTAACAGAACGCACATGTGAGACATGGTCATGTAGATTCTTGCTATAGATTAGAATATCATCAAAATAAACAACTACAAATTTACCAATGAAAGCACGCAACACATGATTCATTAAACGCATGAAAGTACTAGATGCATTAGTTAATCCAAATGACATGACTAACCACCACTCATACAATCCATGTTTCGTTTTGAATGCTGTCTTCCATTCGTCACCCTCTTTCATTCGTATTTGATGATACCCGCTCTTAAGGTCAATATTTGAAAACACATAGGAACCATGCAACTCATCTAATATGTCATCTAAGCGAGGAATGGGGTGTCGATACTTTACCATTATATTGTTGATGGCTCTGCAATCCACACACATTCTCCATGTCCCATCCTTCTTAGACACTTTCCAGAACTGCGCAAGGACTCATGCTTTCCCTTATATATCCTTTTTCCATCAAGTCCTCGACTTGTCTTTGTAGCTCCTTTGTTTCCTCCGAATTACGTCGATATGCTAGCCGGTTCGGAATTGATGCTTCGGGGACAAAATCGATTTAGTGTTCAATCCCTAGCATTGGTGGTAATCCATGAGGTACTTCATCGGGAAACACATCCTCGAACTCCTGCAAGAGAGAAACCATAATACTAGTGATGAGTCCCACATCGGTTAGTGAGGGTGTTCTTGGGTGTTATATATATGGGTTTGCAATCCTCCCCTTGCAAGCTAGCTTTTGAGGAGGAGTTAGGCAGGTTCGTATCATATGGTATCAGAGCCACACCTCGTCTGGTCGATGGGCCATGTACGAAGGTTCTCTGCACGAGGACGTGCAGTCTAAAGGGGTCGGGAATGATGAGTCCCACATCGGTTAGCGAGGGTGGTCTTGGGTGTTATATATATGGGTTTGCAATCCTCCCCGTCCCACATCGGTTAGCGAGGGTGGTCTTGGGTGTTATATATATGGGTTTGCAATCCTCCCCTTGCAAGCTAGCTTTTGAGGAGGAGTTAGGCAGGTTCATATCATATGGTATCAGAGCCACACCTCGTCTGGTCGATGGGCCATGTACGAAGGTTCTCTGCACGAGGACGTGCAGTCTAAAGGGGTCGGGAATGATGAGTCCCACATCGGTTAGCGAGGGTGGTCTTGGGTGTTATATATATGGGTTTGCAATCCTCCCTTTGCAAGCTAGCTTTTGAGGAGGAGTTAGGCAGGTTCATATCAACTAGGCAAAGAAAAATCAAGTTGGTTACTGTTGAAGAGGGCTTCCTTGTACATGAGTACAATCATTGGCCGTTTTGAAATCAAAGCTCGCTTAACCTCATTTGTTATTGCATAGAAATTTCTTTATCTTCTCTCTGATTTTACCTCTTTGACTGAATCTTTCTCTCTTTTTTTCTCCTCACCAAATTCGGCCTTGCTCTCACCCTCATTCTCTTGGTTTTGCTCACTCATTTTCTTGTGATCACTCATTTTCCTTTGTTCACTCAAATTCTTTTTATCACTCAATTTTTGTAATCTCATTTGGTCCTCATAAACTTGCTTGGGTGTCATTGGAACAAGAGTGATTATACGTTGATTTAGCTCAAATGAGTACTTGTTGGTGAAGCTATCATCAGCACATGTCAAATCAAATTGCCATGGTCTTCCTAGCAGAATGTGTCCTGCTTGCATCGGTATCACATCACATAACACTTCATCTTCATATTTTCCAATGTGAAACGACACCATAACCTGTTTTGTAACCCTTACCTCACCCACTATCATTCAACCATTGCAGCTTAGATGGACGAGGGTGTTTAAGCGTCACGAGCCCAAGCTTTTCAACCATGGAAGTGCTAGCCACATTAGTGCAGCTACCGCCATCACTACATACCTTACCCTTCACGTCGTAACGAGTATGAAAGATGTTTTCCCACTGCGCTTCCTCTTCTTCTTCTTCTTCTTCTTTAGCTTGCAAACTCAAGACTCGTCGTGCAACTAGTCCAAGCATCTCTCCATGCTCGGCTCCAAACTCCTCGTCTCCCATGGAAACATCTTCCAATTGTGGCATGTCATCTAAATCATCCTCATCTTCAGAGTGAATCTCACCACTCTCCAAGATCATCATAACTCACTTGTTTGGACATTGGTTAGCTATGTGTCCTCTTCCTTGACATTTAAAACATTTAATTTCAGTAGAACGAGTCGACATAGGGGCTGTTTTACCTTGAGATGCCTTGTTAGTGATGGCTGTCTTTGGCTCGAATTTGGCCTTGGAAGTGGATGGGTTTTCTTCTTTCTTTGGATAACCCGACCGCCAAGGTGCGGCACTCGGATTTTGTGGGGTTGATTTGGGCCGGGTACTACTTACCCTCTTGAGTTGCTGCTCAACTTTGATGGCCATGTGTACCATATCCTCTAACTCCACATAATGTTGCAACTCCACCCTATCATGGATCTCCTTATTTAACTCCATCAAAAATCTGGCCATGGTAGCTTCTCGATCCTCTTCTACATTAGCCCGTATTATTGCAATCTTCGTCTCCTTGTAGTAGTCTTCCACACTTAGACTCCCTTGTCCAAGTCCCTGCAATTTCTTGTACAACTCCCAATAGTAGTGGCTTAGAACAAACCGCTTCCTCTTCACCGCTTTCATCTCCCCCCATGTCTCTATTGCACATTCCCTATTCCGTCTCCTAGTTATAACAAGCTGATCCCACCACGTAGCAGCATAATTAGAAAATTCAATTACAGCAAGTTTTACCTTCTTTGCTTCAGAATAGTTATGGCAATCAAAAATGAAGTCCATCTTCTTTTCCCACTCAAGGTAAAGCTTCCGGATTTGACCTGCCTTGAAAAGACGGAATCTTCATCTTAATACTACCCAAATTGTTGTCTTCCCGATGCCTAGCTCCTCTATTCCGACCACCATACCTCCTATTGCTAGCAATAGAATCCCTATCATCTTCTTCCTCAAACTCATTCCCAACATACTCCTCATCTTTATCTCTCACTCCCCTAGGCTGAATTCTAACCCCCCTATACATATTAGGAATGTTTTGTGACTGCCCCCGCTGTGTTCCCTCTTCTACCCTATCCAACCTCTTATGTTTGTGCTCTAATTCTACCCTCATCATCCGCCTCATCATCTCTCCCAACAACGTTTGCATTTGTATGTTCGGGATGGTTGGTTGTTGATTGTTTTCGCTTGAATTTTCTTCTTGATTGTGTGACATATTTGACCCTGCAAAATCAGGTTAGAAAAGATACAAAAAAATAAAAATAAAGGACCTCATTACACTCCCTCACGTGTTTCACTCAAGAATATGATTCGCTAAATTCCACTCGTGTTTCACTCAATTAAATCTGGCTTTTACCCACTGATACACTCACACTCTCTTGCCTTTTACCACTCGTAGTATCCTCTGTAGGTTCTTATCAAACTAATCAAACAAATATCAAAATTCAGTAACAATTCACCAGAAAAATTTGGATTTAATGGCTAGGGAAAGAGAAAAGAATAGAATGTTGATATGAACCTGCCTAACTCCTCCTCAAATGCTAGCTTTCTTGGTTTTTATCATTCCCCCTCTCCTCAAAAGGATTTGTCCTCAAATCCGCATCAGCATCAAAATCAAATGGAGAAAGATCAGAAACATTGAAAGTAGCACTAACATTATACTCACCTGGCAAGTCTATCTTATACGCATTGTCATTTATGCGTTCAAGCACTTGGAATGGACCATCTCCACGTGGCTGCAACTTAGACTTGCGTTGATCAGGAAACCTCGCTTTATGCATATGCACCCAAACCCAATCCGCTGGTTCGAACACAATTTTCTTGCGCCTCTTGTTAGCTTGAGTAGCATATTGCTTAGTTCGTCGCTCAATATGTTGCCTAACTTTCTCATGCAGTTGCTTAACAAATTCAGCTTTCTTCTTACCATCCAAGTTAACTCTTTCCTCCATAGGTAAAGGTATTAAATCCAAATGAGTAAGTGGATTAAACCCATACACAGCTTCAAATGGTGAACAACCAGTAGTCGAATGCACACTTCTATTGTCCGCAAACTCGACATGTGGTAAGCAATCTTCCCAATTCTTCAAGTTCTTTTGGATGATGGAACGCAGCAAAGTACCCAAAGTCCTATTAACAACCTGTGTTTGTCCATTAGTTTACGGATGACAAGCAGTAGAAAACAATAGCTTTGATCCTAGCTTTCCCCACAAAGTCCTCCAAAAATGGCTTAAGAACTTCACATCTCGATCTGAAACAATGCTCTTTGGCACTCCATGAAGTCGAACAACCTCCTTGAAGAATAAATCAGCAACAGATGTGGCGTCATCGGTCTTGTGACATGGTATGAAGTGAGCCATCTTCGAAAACCTATCAACCACAACAAACACCGAATCTCGGCCCTTTTTGGACCTAGGTAAACCCAATATAAAATCCATAGAAATATCAATCCAAGGTTCACCTATAAGCAAAGGTGTATACAAACCATGGGGTAAAACTTTAGACTTAGACTTCTTACATGTTATGTACCTTTCACAAATTCGCTCAACATCTCTCTTCATATGTGGCTAGAAAAAATGCTCATTTAATACATCTAAAGTTTTCTTAACACCAAAATGTCCCATTAAACCACCCCCATGCGCCTCTCTAACAAGTAACTCTCTTATAAACCCCTGAGGAATGCACAATCTATTTTCCCTAAACAAATACCCCTCATGTCTATAAAACTTTCCAAAAGCAGTTTTCTCACAAGCAACATACACACTAGCAAAATCAAGATCATTAACATACAATTCCTTTATATGCTCAAAAACCAACAATCTTGCATTCAAAGTAGAAATCAATGTATACTTGCGAGATAATGCATCAGCTACCACGTTTTCCTTTCTTTGTTTATACTTAGTCACATAAGGAAACGTTTCTATGAACTCTACCCATTTAGCATGCCTCCTTGATACGAACCATGCCAACCCGTGAAGAAACCCGTAGCCAAGAGAAGAAACCGAAACCATTTTCTAAGACAAATTCGTAGGAATGGGAACCGCGACCCGTTACCTATGACGAGGTAAGAACCTTGGTATGGTGAAGACGCCACAATCAACAATGGAGGGTTGATTGATAAGTTGTAAGTTTCAAACGCCACGGATAATTCCGATAAGTTTGAGAGTTGTTCAAAGAACCAAAGAGAAATTCGTTCTCACAAATACCATGAAAATTTACTGCCCCCTTTCATTGATATTGCGCCTATTTATAGGCTGAAAATACAAATTCAAATTTGAAAATTACAAGCATTAAAATCAAAGAGAATCATGCCTATGACGAAAAAGGTAATTTCGGATTACAATAATAGCAAAGGAAATAATGCCTAACACAAAAAGAAAAGTCCATGATTTATTATTCCTAATTTTACTAGAGACCTAAATAGAAGAGTTGACTCTCCTCCCATTATTCTGGTGAATCAGCCCAAGATACACGCCCATTAATTGCCAAGATTAAGTTTGACTTGGGCTGGAATCCTCTAGAACTTGGATCAAGTTGATGCAATTTAGTTCCTCACGTGGGCTTCCATGATTGTATTTGAGTGCAAACTTCTTGAATCAGCCCGTTAAGTGCTTCCTTGAACTTCTTAGCTCGAGCCCTCGTAACCGGTCCAATAGGAATTTGAATTGGATCCTTTGGAGACACACCTTGCACCGCATCACTCTTACTCAACCTACTTTGACCTTTCAAATGTTTTAAGGACTCATGATCAGTATGGATTACAAATTCCTTAGGCCACAAATAATGTTGCCAAATTTCTAAGGCCCTAACTAAAGCATACAACTCTTTGTCATAAGTAGGATAGTTCAATGATGCTCGACTTAATTTCTCACTAAAATAAGCTATAGGACGCCTATCTTGCATAAGAACAGCCCTTATACCTATTCCTGATGCATCACACTCAACCTCAAATGTCTTAGAGAAATCAAGTAAAGCAAGCAATGGTGCAGTACACAATTTATCCTTAATCAATTCAAATGCATGTTGTTGCTCATTACCCCATTTCAAACCCACACTCTTTTTCACAACCTCAGTTAGTGGTGCCGCTATAGTGCTAAAATCCCTAACAAATCTCCTATAAAAACTAGCTAACCCATGAAAGCTACAAACTTCACTAACATTCCTAGGTCTAGGCCACTCTCTAATAGCCTTAACTTTCTCCTCATCTACTTCTATCCCTTTTGACGTAAGGACATAACCTAAAAACACAATCTTATCCGTGCAAAAGGAACACCTTTTCAAACCTTATTTTCAAACATGATTTAATAGGGGCCAATTATGGGTACTAGCCCAATTAAAGTCTTCAAGCTTGATTCTCTTAATTTTATCCCTTGTCATCGGACCACCATTAATGTTCAAACGATTGTTAGGATGGCTTTGATGAATACCTGGATGAATGACTTGCTTGCTTCCTGAATGTCCATCAAATGTTGTGTGTGATGGAATTTTATGGGTTTGATGGTAGCAAGAAATTTGGATTGGGATTCAAAAAGGGAAAACAAAATTGTAAAATTGAAACAAGATTGTAAGAATTAATTCTCAATATCACACTTTTTTTTTTTGGATTTTTTTCTTTTTTTTTCTGATTTTTTTTTTTTTGAATAAAATAAAGAAGATAGGCAAACCTTAGACTAAACCTGGCTCTGATACCAACTGATACGAACCACACCAAGAACTGACGAAACCCGTGAATCAAGTAAGGTTCCAAGATCGCCTAGAGTCAGATTTATATGGAAACCTCGACCCGTTAAAAACTAATAACTTCTGTAGAGATTACATGGCCTTATAAATAGATACTAGAAATTTACACAATAACCCTAGGGCAATTGCCATTCATAGCTAGAAAACTGAATAGGAATAATCTTATGGCCATAATGTCATACAATTCTAGAAATTATGACTAAGGAAATAAAAACTAAAATGGTATCTAGTTGACTTGAAAATTGGGAAAACAATCAATCAATTCTTGGAAAGTCAACATGCCAATTAATTGCTCTGATTTGGCAAATAATCTCTAGCAATGACTAACAATCAACCCCATTTATTGCTTCAATCACATTGATTAATTTTTGATCTTTTGCTGGAACCATCTTGGACTTCTCCATTTTTAAATCAGCCCATTAAGTGTTTCTTTGAGTCTCTTAGCTCTTGCCCTTGTAATTGGCCCAACCGGAACATGTAATGAATCCTTTGATGTTACTCCTTTATTCTCATCATACGGAAAGAAGATGAACAGATGTGAGTTTTTTTTTTTTTTTTTGAAAGTAAATCCCAAATTAATTAACTTAAAGCTCTGATACCAAATGATGCAAATTCCGTATATAGCGATACGATACCCACAAACAATTGAATCCTAAGAAAGTTTAATTCAGGAACAAAGA
Source organism: Dimocarpus longan (assembly GCA_022984855.1). Lineage (NCBI taxonomy): Eukaryota > Viridiplantae > Streptophyta > Magnoliopsida > Sapindales > Sapindaceae > Dimocarpus > Dimocarpus longan. The sequence continues at coordinate 27,924,277 of CM041016.1, read as the reverse complement.
AAATAAAAAGAATACTACCTTGACCCAATGATTAGCGAATCACGAACCAAGATAACAGACACCACTCCCAAGAACAAGCGAAGAATGAGAGAGATTAGTCAAGTGATAAATCAAGAATCAAACCTTGATAAATTCTCAAAGTTCTTCAAGAACATAGAGAGAACTGAAATTTTATATCCAAATTGTCTAATCTAGTTTTTGAGCATCACATGGCCTTTTATAACTAAAATAAATGAAACCCTAGCTTCTAAATATTACATGGACGCCCTAGCTCATTAATACACCCCACTTGGGCTTAAAATAACTGAGTTTGAGCTTAAAATAATTAAATATGACAGCCCAATATATAAACTAACGACCCAACGTATAATAAAACAAATTAAAGCCCAATAATGTCAAAGTTTGACACTTAACTAACTAATAAAATAAGCTAATTTAATCAAACCAACCCCAAACACAAATTAGGCCCAAATTAATACAAACAAATTAAACCAGCCTAATATGTCTTCAAATAGCCACCCAAATAAACACAAATAAGTCTTCAATATTTATGATCTTGGACTTGTTCTTGGAACATGTTTTGGAGCCTTGGTGTTCTCTCCATGCCGTCCAACGCTTGTTGCGCAATACTCTTGAATCAACCCATTCAAAGCCTCCTTCATCCTTTTAGCTCTAGCTCTTGTAATAGGCCCTCCATTGATACTTAAAGGATCATTAAACTTTCTTCCTTGGTTTCCATCATAAGGGGCGAAAAATAATTGTTTTTGAACCAGAAGATTGGGTCTGGGTGCATATCCGTAAACCCCAAGAACCAAATTGCTTCTTCGAACTCTTTATCACTCATAACCAGATTTGAATCACATCAAAGTAATTCAGATAGATTTGTTCTATCACCCAAGAAATGTCGATAAGAACCCAAGAGAATGACCCTTGAACCCAAGATCAAAGCAATCAGCAACAACAGAAATAGGAAGTAGAATTGAAATACAAAGATGAACTCAATTGCATCAATTCAACACCTTATATACATAAAATCACAAGAAAGCAAACTTTCTCATATTCCGTATAGAAATTGTTTTAAGAATTAATCAGATCTGTCCAAAATGAAATTAAACAGCTCTATTTAAGTTTTTACAACCAAAATGTATATTGAACCTAGACACTAATCAAGGTGAGTCAACCCCCTCATGAATGTCAAAATAACTCTTGTGATTCCTTGATTCTTACCATTAATCAATGATTCTTGATTCTTGCCATTAGTGACTCCTTGATTTTTGCCACTAGTGCATGAATCTAGACACCAATTGGATAGCTGGAAAAAAGATGGGCTGAATCCGAAGTAGAGAATTTTTTAGCTCAATTAAATAAATTAACTTGGGCTCTTTAAAATCTTCATGCTTGGACAGCCCATTATCAACCCAATTTTGCATCTTTTAGCTTGGGCCCTAGTGATTGGTATGCTAAAATCTCCAAGATGAATCTCCAAGTCACTACCTTGAACACTATTGGCGGGTGTGGAGCGGCATTTGTATCAGCAAATCGAAGTTGCAATCGTATGGAGATGGTCCATTCTTAGTGCTTGAATTCATCAATGACAATGCGTACAACATAGACTTGCCAGGTGAGTAAGTTAGTGCTACTTTCAATGTTTCAAATCCTTCCCCTTTTGATTTTGATGCAAATGTCGATTTGAGGACAAATCCTTTGCAGGAGAGGGGGGATGATAGAAACACAAGAAGCAAGCCTATGGATCATTTGAGCATCAATAGAGGACCCATGACAAGGGCTCGAGCTAAAAGGATGAAGGAAACTTTAAATTGGCTGCTCATTCAAGAGATTTTGGCTAAGAGTCTTACACAACTTGGCTTGATGGCTTGGAGGGAACATCGAGTGATGTGAACCCCGTATATAAAGATAAGACACCCAAGACCAAATTGAAACACAACTCCAAAATAAATTAAAACTAGTTTTTAACAAAAGAATTTTGACCTGTTGATTATATGTCAATCAAGAACCAAAGTTATAGAGAACTTTGACCTAATGATTAGAACTCAATCAAGAACCAAAATTATAAAAGAAGGATATTGACGCCACTCCCAAGACATAGATGAGAAGGTGGGAGATAAGTTATGGTTTTGATCACTATAACATAGCTTGATAAGATCACATGTTCATAAAAAACAAAAGAGAAAATTCACTCTCTCAATAAAACATAATTGGCTGCCTCTTCATTCCTCTTTTCTCTCTCGTTCCCAATCTCATAATTCCTATTATCCCTATTACCATTACTTCTACCTCCACGTCCACCTCTACTACCTCTAAAGCGTTCCCTATGGGCATTGAATGCATTTTCTTCTAAATCTAATTCATCTACATACCCCAAAATCATTCTCAAACTCATTGCCACCTGATACGAACCACACCAACCCGTGACGAAACCCGTAACCAAGAGAAGAAACCAAGACCGTTTTCTATGACAAGTTCGAAGGATGGAACCGCGACCCGTTACCTATGACGAGGTAAGAACCTTGGTATGGTGAAGATGCCACAATCAACAATGGAGGGTTGATTGATAAGTCGAAGGTTTTCAAATAGTATGGATAATTCCGATAAGTTTGAGAGTTGTTCAAAGAACCAAAGAGAAATTCGTTCTCACAAATAACCTCAAATAATTGACTTCCCCATTTCATTGATATTACGCCCATTTATAGACTGAAAAATACAAATTCGAATTCGGAAATTACAAGCATTAAAATCAAGGAGAATTATGCCTATGACGAAAAAGGAAATTTCGGATTACAAATATAGTAAAGAAAATCATGCCTAAAACAAAAAGGAAAAGTCCACGAGTTATTATTCCTAATCTTACTAGAGACCTAAATAGAAGAGTTGACTCTCCTCTCATTATGCTGGTGAATTTATGCCTAAGATACATGCCCATTAATTACAAAGATTAAGTTTGACTTGGGCTGGAATCCTCTAGAACTTGGATCAAGTTGATGTATTTTAGTTCCTCACGTGGGCTTCCATGATTGTATTTGAGTGCAAATTGATGCGAACCCCATTAGTTGTAGCACAATTGAGGCCTAGGACCGTTCTAATATCTGGTTTGAATGGAAACCGCGACCCAACACCTATAATGAGATGTGAACCTTGGTATAAGGTGATACGAACCTGCCTAACTCCTCCTCAAAAGCTAGCTTGCAAGGGGAGGATTGCAAACCCATATATATAACACCCAAGAACACCCTCGCTAACCGATGTGGGACTCATCATTCCCGACCCCTTTAAACTGCACGTCCTCGTGCAGAGAACCTTCGTACATGGCCCACCCGACCAGACGAGGAGTGGCTCTGATACCATATGATACGAACCTGCCTAACTCCTCCTCAAAAGCTAGCTTGCAAGGGGAGGATTGCAAACCCATATATATAACACCCAAGAACACCCTCGCTAACCGATGTGGGACTCATCATAAGGAGGACGCCACAATCAAGGATGGAGTACTCGATTGATAAGTCAAAAGGAGGAACGCCACAGAGAAATTTGATAAGTTCCAATTAGTTCTCAAAGAACAAGAGAGAAATTAAGCTCTCAATTTTCATTCAATTTTCTGATCTCCATATTACAACCTTTTTGTTCTTGATAAACTAAAACCTTAAAAGAAAAGAGAGGCTACATGCCTTTTCCTAAAAGAAACAAAATATTCGGCCACTAAATGCCTTACAAAAATGAAACTAATTAAAACTAAATCAATCAACTAATTGACTTAATCCATACTTGGAAGGCTGAAATTAAAGCAAATCAGCCTCTTAATTTGGGAAACAAATCAATTCATTATTCATTGAAAATCTAAAAAGGAAACAACTGAAATTGAATCTTCTTGCTTGTGCCACACACCCAAGTCAACTTCTATTCAGCCCAATTAATTGCCTTGATGATGTTAATTAGGCCTTGGTCTTCATATTGGCTCATCTTGGACTTTATTAAGTCGGAATCAGCCCAAGTGTCTTGAATCAGGCCATTTAGTGTTGCCTTGAATCTCTTAGCCCTTGCCCTTGTTATTGGCCCAGAACATGTAATGGGTCACTTGGTGTAGCTCCCTTGTTCGTAACACAAACTTCTTGAATCAGCCCGTTAAGTGCTTCCTTGAACTTCTTAGCTCGAGCCCTCGTAACCGGTCCAATAGGAATTTGAATTGGATACTTTGGAGACAGACCTTGCACCGCATCACCACCACCACACAATTCTGGAGTCCTCCTTTGTTGCCCTCTTTGCAAATTAGCAATGGTCTCGTATTGTCTCTCCAATCGATCTCTAATATCTCCAAATACCACATTCATCCTCTCAAATTGTTGGTGCATTGCTTTGAGCACATTTTGACTCATTGATCTTTTCTCCTCCTTCAATGTCTTCTTTCATTACTCGAAGACATGTTTGAAATCTGCAAAGAATGTTAGAAAGAAAAAATCTCACAATACTCTCTCATGTGTTTATCACTCGTCACTCTTGATTTTTACTCAACACCTATGATGTAATTTAACACTCCCTATCCACACTCAAAGTTTTGTCTCTAAGTTCTAAATAGAACTAATCGATTACACCAAGGTCACCCTTGAAATAATCACCTTGACTAATCTTCAACAAGAAAATGATACATGTTTATGAAAGGAAATAATGGAACATGAAAGACATTCAAGAATCAATGAAGGCACTAAAGGAATTAATTATGGTTAAAGTGAAAAACAAATGGAAACAAAATGATTTCAAAGAAACAAACTTAGGAAAAGACTAAAGTTTACCCCCTTGATTTATGGAAGACTTGATGCGAACCTCGTATATAACGATATGACACCCACGATCAAATTGAAACACAAACCCCAAGAAAGTTAATTCAGATTATAGAAAATCTTTGACCCGTTGATTACAAAACCAAGAACCAAAGATATAATGACGCCACTCCCAAGAAAGAGATGAGAATGTGGGAGATAAGTCAAGCTTGATTAATCAAGAACAATTCTTGATGCAATCTCAAAGTTCTCAAAAGAACAATGGAGAAAAGCTAAAACTTTATTCAATAAACTTCTGATTGAAATTTTAGGTTTAATAAGCCTTTTATAGGGATAAAATCCTAAGTCTAATAAGAAACCCAAAATAAACTCTCAATTCTAAATCTAGTAGAAAACTAAAATAAAACCCTAATTTAATTAACTCTCAGCCCAATAATTAAAAGCCCAACATAACATAAAATATACTAACTAATTTAAAACCCAACCCATAATACAAATTAAGCCCAAATTAGTACAACAAATAAATAATAGCCCAATTTGTATTAAAATTGCTATCCAAGCCTCAATATTAATGCTCTTGGACTGGGTCTTGAACTTGAATGATATTTTGAAGCCTCAATGTTCCCTCCAAGCCATGACTCTTGGCCCAAATCTCTTGAATGAGCCCATTTAAACCTTGCTTTATCCTTTTAGCTCGAGCCCTTGTCATAGGTCTTTCATTGATGCTCAAAGGATCCATAAGCTTGCTTTCTTAGTTTCTATCAAGACTAGAGTGGAAAGAAAATAAATTCTATTTCTTCATATAAGCAAGAATAAAATAGGAAAGAAATAAAATTGATTCCTCTTTATTTAGACAAGAACTTAAGGAAAGAAATGAAATTATTTCATTAAAAGACTTTCCTTGCATGTAAGATACCCAATTAAGAAAGTAATAAAATTTCACTCTCCTCCAATTTAGAATTTCTTTCTTTCTTTTCTTTTTTTTTTTCCTTTTTTTTTCTGTTATTTTTGTTTCTTCATTTTTTTAATACTAAAATCACATATAATGAAGAATATTGGTAACTTGCAACTCAAGATGAAAACAAAAAAACACAACGAATAGTGACGGGAACAGTAAAAAAGGAACAAGAAATCTGACGACACAAACACGATATTATGCGGAATAAAAAATGAACAGATCTGAATTTTTTTTTTTAAGCAGATCCCAAATTAATTAACCTAAAGCTCTAATACCAAATGATGTGAACCTCATATATAGCGATACGACATCCACAAACAATTAAATCAAATACCCCAAAAAAGTTTAATTCAGGAACAAAGAAAATATAAAGACAGTACCTAAACCCAATTGATTAGCGAATCACGAATCAAGATAACAAAGATGCTACTCCCAAGAAGAAGCGAAGAATGAGGGAGATAAATCAAGTGATAAATCAAGAATCAAACTTTGATAAATTCTCAAAGTTCTTCAAGAGCAAAGAGAGAAACTGAAATTTTATATCAAAATTATCTAATCTCGTTTTTGAACATCACATAGCCTTTTATAGCTAAAATAAATGAAACCCTAGCTTCTAAACATTGTATGGATGCCCTAGCCCATTAATATACCCCACTTCGACTTAAAATAACTAAGTTTGGACTGAAAATAATTAAATATGATAGCCCAATATATAAACTAATGACCTAACATGTAATAAAATAATTAAATATGACAACCCAATATATAAACTAATAACCTAACATGTAATAAAACAAATTAAAACCCAATAATATCAAAGTTTAATACTTAATTAACTAATTTAATTAAACCAACCCCAAACATAAATTAGGCCCAAATTAATACAAACAAATGAAATCAGCCTAATATGTCTTTAAATATCCACCCAAGCTCAAGCATTCAATATTTATGATCTTGGACTTGTTCTTGAGCTTGTATCATGTTTTGGAGCCTTGTTGTTCTCTCCATGCCGTCCAACCCTTGTTGCGCAATACTCTTGGCTCAAATCTCTTGAATCAGCCCATTTAAAGTCTCCTTCATCCTTGTAGCTCTAGCTCTTATAATAGGCTCTCTATTAATGCTTAAATGATCATTAAACTTGCTTCCTTGGTTTCCATCAACTTGACTTATTTCGTTCATTCTTGACTTGTTCTTGGGAGTGGCGTCTTATTATCTTGGTTTGTGGTTCGCTTATCATTGAGTCAAGGTACTTTCTTTTTATATTTCTTTGTTCCAGAATTAAACTTTCCTGGGATTATTAATTCAATTGTTTGTGGGTGTCGTATCATTATATACGAGGTTTGCATCATCATGCACTTTAAAAACACCAAAACACCGTGAAAATCAAGAAACTTACCACGTTAATTCACTTTCATTGCTTAATCCTTGTTCTAGAATTAATTTGGAGTGAATTTATTTCTTTGCATGGAAAAGAGACCAAAACAGCACACTTCTTCTTTCCCCTGCAATGGTCGACTTTGCACCCTCCTTTTCTCTCAGTTTTGCTTCACTTTTCTGCCCATATCTTATGCAAACATCACTTTATATAGTCTTCCCCTTAACTTACAAATTTGCCCTTGAAAAATCTCAAAAATGGCCACCAAATCTGATGCGAACCCCGTATTTATATGACACCCACGACCAAATTGAAACACAACCTTAAAAAAGATTAAAACAGGTTTATAAAAATAAGAAATTTTGACCCATTGATTATATGTCAATCAAGAACCAAAGTTATAAAGAACTTTGACCCAATAATTAGAACTCAATCAAGAACCAAAATTATAAAAGAAGGATATTGACGCCACTCCCAAGACATAGATGAGAAGGTGAGAGATAAGTCATGGTTTTAATCGCCACAAGCATAGCTTGATAAGATCGCATGTTCATAAAGAACAAGAGAGTTAATTCACTCTCTTAATTAAACCTAATTGGCTGCAACTTCATTCATCTTGTTATTATTTTTGCTTAGGGTTACAAGCCTTTTATAGGCAAAGAAAATAAAACATAACATGAAACCCTAGCCCCCTAACAATTGGGCTCATTAAACATACTCATGGGTTTACAATAATTAAATATGGGCTTAATGTTACAAATGCTGCTCCACATGCCACTAGTGCTCAAGGAAGTGACTTGGAGATTCATCTTGAAGATTTTAACGGACCAATCACTAGGGCCCAAGCTAAAAGGTTAAAGGAACAACTTCAACTATTTGTGCAAAATTGGGTTGATAATGGGCTGTCTAAGCATGGAGATTTTAAAGAGCCCAATTTGATTAATGTAATTAGGCTAAAAGACTAGCTTTGGATTCAGCCCATCTTATTTCCAATCATTCAAGTGGTGTCCAGATTCATTCACTAATTAATGGCAAGAATCAAGGAGTTATTTTGACATTCATGATGGCAAGAATCAAGGAGTGATTTTTGGCATTTATGAGAGGGTTGACTCCACCTTAATTAGTGCTTAGGCTCAATATACATTGTGGTTGTAAAATCTTTAAATAGGGCTGTTTAATTTCATTTTGCAGAGCTGAATATTTCTTCAAACATTTCCTATATGGAATTTAAGAGAGTTTGTTTTCTTGTGATTTTATGCTTAAGGTGTTGAATTGATGCAATTGAGTTTGTCTTTGTTTTTCAATTCTACTTCCTATTTCTATTGTTCTTGATTGCTTTGATCTTGGGTTCAAGGGTATTCTCTTGGGTTTTTGTCAAAACGCATTTCTTGGGTGATAGAACAAATCAACCTGAATTACTTTGGTGTGAATCAAATCTGGTTGTGAGTGATAAAGAGTTCGTAGAAACAATTTGGGTCTTGGGGTTCCGCATCATTTGGTATCAGAGCCACACTCACCAAGTAATTATCTATCTTTTTAATTTTCTGTTCTTTTCATTAGCCTTGTTGATTATCTTCTTGCTTGTTGATCTTGTTCTTAAAAAAAAAAAAAAAAAAAAAAAAAAAAAAAAAAAAAACGAAAAAAAAAAAATCATCAGTTCTGAACGAGATCCTCCATTTGTGATTTGTGTGATTGATTATCCTTGGGTTATGAAGAATCGACTCACCCTATTGAGTCTGATTTTTGTTTTAAAAAAAATATACATATATATCTGTTCCTGAGTGTTTGGGTGTTATTTTGTAAGGAATTAATTACAAGTTTCATTCTTAGATTCAATATTTGTTATTCTATAGCGTCCTTTTCTGAGTCCATTTCTTTATTAGTCACCATAAACATCAAGTGTGTGCCTTTTTCTTTATTGGTTTTGTTGCTTTAGCATATACTTGTTGTTTATTTTTTTTGGATTCCTTTAGAAAAATTGAATTACATTGAAATCTTGATTGCTGTTTGATTTGGCCCTTATGTATAAAATCATAAAGATTGCTTGAGCGGTAAAAGGCAAGAGAGTGTGAGTTCAAAAGAGGGTAAAAGCCAATTTGAGTTAAACACAAGAGGAGTACGAGGGAAACACGTGAGGGAGTGTTTGTGAGGTTCTTGTTTGTTATTTTTCTTTGATATTTCAGATTGCACAAAAAAAAAAAAAAAATGGAAGGAAGCGGAAGTGCACCAAAAGACCAAGAATTTCTTCTCAACGCCATGCAACAACAGTTTGAGAGCATTCAACTTGTTCTTGGCAACATGAATGACACTTTGGAGAGGCAACAAAACGAGATCAATGCCTTGCGTGAAGGGACTGCCCAAAACATTCCAAGGGCAAGAAGGCAACCTGCACCTCAATATATAGAAGAGTCTGAAGAGGAATTTGATGATCAAGCTCCCTTGGTCAATGAAGGTCGAAATTATGGAAGGGGTTGGTGGAACCAAAATGATCTTGATAGGAATATCGGGAGTATAAAAATGAAAATTCCATCCTTTCTGGGAAAGAATGATCCGGATGCATATATGGAGTGGGAGCGAAAAGTGGAATTAATCTTCGAATGTCACAATTACTCGGAGGAAAAGAAGATCAAACTGGCAGCGGTGGAGTTTGGAGAATATGCACTTGTATGGTGGGATCAATTTCTTGTAAGTAGGAGGAGAAATGGTGAAAGACCGATCCGAACGTGGGCTGAAATGAAGGCTATCATGAGGCGTAGATTTGTTCCAAGCCATTATTATAGGGACTTGCACCAAAGATTGCAAAGTCTTGTACAAGAAACAAAGAGTGTGGAGGAATACTACAAAGAAATGGAGATTGCTATGATCCGAGCAAACGTGGAGGAAGATAGAGAGGCCACCATGGCAAGGTTTCTCAATGGACTTAATAAGGACATAGCCGACAGAGTGGAGTTGCAACACTATGTGGAGATGGAAGATATGGTGCACATGGCTATGAAGATAGAAAGGCAATTGCAACGCAAGGGGAAGGGGAAACAAGCCAACACCTTTTCAGCTCAAACAAATTCAGGGAGGCCAAATTGGAGGAATGATAACAAGGCTGCCCAAATAAAAAAGGATGACAAGGCACAATTATCTCAATCACTTGACAACAAAAACAAAGGTACTACTTCTACCCAAAACTCTAGAAGTCGTGACATTAAGTGTTTTAGGTGTTTGGGGTATGGGCACATAGCATCTCAATGCCCAAATAAAAGGGCAATGGTGATGCGCGGTAATAGGGTAGAGACAGATGAGGAAAGTAATGATGAGGATAAGATGTCTCTTTTAGAGGATTGTAGTGATGTTGAGTTGCCTACTGAGAGACAATTGTTGGTTACTAGGCGTGCTCTTAATGTGCAAGTGAAAGAGGATAATGAGGGGGTTAGGTTGCAAAGGGAAAATCTTTTTTATACTAGGTGTTTAGTTGAAGGGAAAGTGTGTAGTTTGATTATTGATGGGGGTAGTTGTGTGAATGTAGCTAGTACTTTATTTGTGGATAAGTTAGGGTTGGAAACTATAAAACATCCAAGACCTTATAGATTGCAATGGCTTAACAATAGTGGGGAAGTGAAGGTCACTAAACAAGTGAGGGTTCCATTTGCTATTGGAAGGTACCATGATGAAGTTAATTGTGATGTTGTTCCTATGCAAGCTAGTCACTTGTTGTTAGGTAGACCATGGCAATGGGATAGGAGAGTGAACCATGATGGATATCTTAATAGGTACATGGTTGAGAAAGAAGGCAAAAAGTATACTCTTCTTCCTTTGACCCCTAAACAGATCTTTGAAGATCAATTGCAACTTGAGAAGTCTTATAGAGAGTTCGTTCAAAGAGAGGCTGAGAGAAAAAGAAAAGAGAGTGGAAAAGAAAAAGAGAAAAGAGAAAAAAAGGAAGATGAGAGAATGAGTGAAAAGGAGAAAATGAGTGAGGAGCACTCGGCCATTGAAAAAAAAGAGGGAAAGAAAATGAGCTTCTATGCGAAAATGAGAGATGTGAGGAAGGCTTTAACTAATCATAGGCCAATGATTGTACTTTTGTACAAGGAGGCTTATTTTTCTACTAACGACTTTGACCATTCTTTGCCAAGTGTTGTTATTGATGTTTTGCAGGAGTACGGTGAAGTTTTTCCCGATGATTTACCTCAGGGTTAACCACCTTTGAGAGGGATAGAACATCAAATCGACCTCATTCCCGGGGCTGCCATCCCTAATAGGCCAGCCTATAGAAGCAATCCCGAAGAGACAAAGAAGCTACAAAAGCAAGTGGAAGAGCTCTTGAAGAAAGGACTTATAAGAGAAAGTTTAAGTCCATGTGCAGTACCCGTCTTGTTGGTACTAAAGAAGGATGGAAGTTGGAGTATGTGCGTGGATTGTAGAGCTGTCAACAAAATAACGGTAAAGTATCGACACCCCATACCTCGACTTGATGACATGTTGGATGAATTGCATGGTGCATGTGTCTTTTCTAGAATCAATTTGAAAAGTGGTTATCATCAAATTAGAATAAAAGCAGGTGATGAGTGGAAAACCGCTTTTAAAATAAAACATGGATTGTATGAGTGGATGGTAATGCCGTTTGGCCTAACCAATGCCCCTAGTACATTTATGCGATTAATGAACCATGTTTTGCGTGAGTGTATTGGAATTTTTGTGGTTGTGGATCGTTTTTCCAAAATGGCTCATTTCATACCATGCCATAAAATTGATGATGTTGTACATATTGCTAATTTATTCTTTAAAGAGATTGTGCGTTTACATGGCATTCCAAAAACCATTGTGTCGGATCGAGATGTTAAATTTTTGAGTCACTTTTGGCGAGTACTTTGGTCCAAACTTGGTACTAAATTATTGTTTTCTACTGCTTCCCATCCTCAAACTGATGGGCAAACTGAAGTAGTAAATAGGACTTTGGGAACATTGTTGCGTGCTTTGATTGGAAAGAATGTTAAAACTTGGGAAGATAATCTGTCTTTTGTTGAATTTGCATATAATAGGAGTGTGCATTCTACCACTGGGTTTTCTCCTTTTGAAATTGTGTATGGATTTAATCCACTAACTCCTTTGGATCTTTTACCTATTCCTTTGAGTGAGATTTCTAATACAGATGGATATAAAAGGGCAAAGATGGTTAAATCCATTCATGACAAAGCAAGACAAAAGATAGAGAAGCGAAATGAGCAAATTGCATCTCAAGTGAACAAAGGAAGGCGCATGGTGTCATTTGAATCAGGAGATTGGGTTTGGGTTCACATGCGCAAGGAAAGATTTCCTTCCGAAAGGAAATCAAAACTGGATGCTCGTGGAGACGGACCTTTTCAAGTTGTTGCAAAGATCAATGACAATGCATACCGCATTGATCTACCTGGTGAGTATGGTGTTTCAGCTACTTTTAATGTTTCTGATTTATCTCCCTTTGATATTGATGCAGGATCTGATTCGAGGACGAATCCTTTTGAAGGGCGGGGAAATGTTACAAATGCTGCTCCACATGCCACTAGTGCTCAAGGAAGTGACTTGGAGATTCATCTTGAAGATTTTAACGGACCAATCACTAGGGCCCAAGCTAAAAGGTTAAAGGAACAACTTCAACTATTTGTGCAAAATTGGGTTGATAATGGGCTGTCTAAGCATGGAGATTTTAAAGAGCCCAATTTGATTAATGTAATTGGGCTAAAAGACTAGCTTTGGATTCAGCCCATCTTATTTCCAATCATTCAAGTGGTGTCCAGATTCATTCACTAATTAATGGCAAGAATCAAGGAGTTATTTTGACATTCATGATGGCAAGAATCAAGGAGTGATTTTTGGCATTTATGAGAGGGTTGACTCCACCTTAATTAGTGTTTAGGCTCAATATACATTGTGGTTGTAAAATCTTTAAATAGGGCTGTTTAATTTCATTTTGCAGAGCTGAATATTTCTTCAAACATTTCCTATATGGAATTTAAGAGAGTTTGCTTTCTTGTGATTTTATGCTTAAGGTGTTGAATTGATGCAATTGAGTTTGTCTTTGTTTTTCAATTCTACTTCCTATTTCTATTGTTCTTGATTGCTTTGATCTTGGGTTCAAGGGTATTCTCTTGGGTTTTTGTCAAAACGCATTTCTTAGGTGATAGAACAAATCAACCTGAATTACTTTGGTGTGAATCAAATCTAGTTATGAGTGATAAAGAGTTCGTAGAAACAATTTGGGTCTTGGGGTTCCGCATCACTTAAGTCAATTATAATATGTCAACCCAAATAATACACACTAAAATAAAATAAGCTAACTTAACTTAAAACCCATTACAATTTCAAATAAACTTAGCCCAATTGATTTAAAGCCCAAATAACTCTAGTTTGCATCTAATTGTCTTCCATTATCATCCAAAGCCTTCATGATTAAGCCCAATAGCTTCAAGATCAGTGATTTTCAACTTGAACAATGTTTTGAAACCTTAGTGACTCATCCAAATCGTCAAAATGTGCTTGCTTGCTTGGATCCCATCAAAATCCTTGAGTTAGTGGAATCCACATGCTAGTCTCTCATTGGTCCATTCCATGTCACTTATATTGTGCTTCTTTTGTTCTTTCACTCCATTGCATGCATTCTTCTTTCTTTTCACATCAATCTCACGCATTCCACTTCCTTTATCACACCACTTCATGCATCCATTCTATATTTTCCAAGTTCCTAAATTACCCTTAGTGCATTTCATTTACTTTCTCATCTAAGTAAATTCTAAAAATATTTTATGCTTGTCAAGTCTTCAAATTGACAATGCACTACTCTAATTACATATAAAAACTCTCAATTGCATGCTTAAACACATTTAAATAGGTGCAAATTCATAAATACCCATTGTTTTCCAAAAAGGGGTAATTTTGTCTAATTAACTTCGGACAACTTAAAACCCATTCGAATGGACTCATTTCCACTCCGTTTCAGTTTTGTTACACTCTACCACTTATTCTAACAATTTTGATTTGCTGGGTCCGCTTTTCAAAAATCACTATTCATAAAAAAAAAATAGTTTTTATAAAAATGAAACTTTGGATTTTACACCAAAGATGTGAAATAGAAGCACATAAAGACTAATTACAATTTTGTCTGGGATATAGTGGTGAAAAATGATGTAACAATTAAGTGTATATTTATGTGTGAGATGAATGTAGATCCACTCACAAAAGCTATACAAGAGATGTATTTATATCACATACTAAATCCATGGTTTGTGTAGATTGTAATACTATAATTGTTATGTTAAGCTATATCTACTTTATGATTATATGTCATTTTAATTATATAAAACTAGCACATATTTATTTCACATAGATTAATAAAAGTATGTTGTCAAGTTTTGAGACTGATATTCTTACATGGATTGCCTTGGTTGCTAGGAGAGCAAGCCAAGATAAGACATTTTTAGAGGATAAATATGAGATTATTCTCTTAAGGATTTGAAATATATTGCCTTGACTCTAGTCAATATGAAGTTCTACCTAAAATCAATTATTAAACCACTCATGATGTATCCCCATCATTATGAGAACCTAATTAAGCGAGATGTGAGTTTCTTGATAATAGGCGCATAAAAGGTGAGTTTTTAGAAACTCAGATTGGACGCTAGGAGAGCGTTTGAACTAAGATCTGTATAGTGACTAATCTCAATATAAAAGATATAGGCATTGATGCAAATCTCATCATTTGTATCACAATTGATGCCTAAGACCGTTCTAATCTCTGGTTTGAATGGAAACCGCGACCCAACACCTATAACGAGATGTGAACCTTCGTATAAAGATGACGCTACAATCAATGATGAAATACTCGATTGATAAGTCAAGGAGGAACGCCACAAAGAAATCTGATAAGTTCCAATTAGTTCTCAAATAACAAAAAAGAAATTAAGTTCTCAATTTTCATTCAATTTCCAATCCGTTCCATATTACATCATTTTTGTTCTTTATAAACTAAAACCCTAAAAGAAAAGAGAGGCTACACGCCTTTTCCAAGAAGGAAACAAAATATTCGGCCATTAAATGCCTTAAAAAATAGGAAACTAATTAAAACTAAAACAAGCAACTAATCGTCTTGAACCCTATTTGGAAGGCTGAAATTTAAGTAACTCAACCTCTTAATTTGGGAAACAAATCAATTCATTATTCATTGAAAATCTAGAAAGGAAACAACTGAAATTGAATCGTCTCCACACACCCTAGCTTATGTCACACGCCCAAGCTCTCTCCTATTCAGCCCAATCAATTGCCTTGATGATGTTAATTAGGCCTTGATCTTCATATGGGCTCATCTTGGAGTTTATTAAATTGGAATCAGCCCAAGTGTCTTGAATCAGACCATTTAATGCTTCCTTGAATCTCTCAGCCCTTGCCCTTGTTATTAGCCCAACCGGAACATGTAATGGATCACTTGGTGTAGCTCCCTTGTTCGTATCATTCCCTCCCTCTAGAAAAGGATTTGTCCTCAAATCGTCACCTACATCAAAAGGAGACAAATCAGAAACATTGAAGCTTGCACTAACATTATGCTCACCTGGAAGATCTAACTTGTAAGCGTTGTCATTGATTCGTTCAATCACTTGAAATGGGCCATCTCCCCTTAGAAGTAGTTTAGAACGCTGCTGCACTAGAAATCAGATCATAAACATATATATATATATATATACATATATGTGTGTGTGTGTGTGTGTGTGAAGTTTCTAGAAAAATGAAGAAAAGTGGAGAGCAGGGAAGAGGAGGCATTCGGCTGAGCAGAAAAAGAAGACAGGGCAGCAGCTGTTCTTCATCCATTTTCAAGTAATTTTAAGTGAATTTCAAGTCGTCTAAGGGTCGTGCACAAGCTTAGGAAGGTCATCTCGCAAGATCAAGTGAGTTTTCATTAGTAAGATTCAAGATTCAACACCAACTGATCCCACCAAACAAGAGCATAGTCGGAAAATTCAATGGCTGCTAGTCTCACCTTCTTAAGCTCAGAATAGTTGTGGCAGTCGAATACTAACTCCACCTTCTTTTCCCACTCAAGATAGGCTTCCGGATCGGCTTTTCCTTGGAACGGCGGAATTTTCATCTTAATGCTACCCAAATTATTATCCTCCCAATTCCTAACTTCTCTATCCCCATTCCCTCGTCTAAACCTACCCCGATTCAATGGTGGCTCATTCAACTCCTCCTCTTCTTCTTCAACGTCACCCCAATGCTCTCTCTGTTGCATTCGCCTAGGTGGTGGTCTAACAAGTGAATTTCGTTGTCTCCTATTCTCCAATTCTAACCTATCCATCCTTTCATGGAGTTGCTCATTCTCAGCTCTCAATATTCGTCTCACCTCTCCCAATATCGCTTGTATTTGTAGGTTAGGGATGGGTGACTGTTGTATCTCTTCCGTTGAGTTTTCTTCTTGGTTGCGTGACATGGTTATTGATGAGGATAAAGAAGCATCACCAAGGGATCCATTGCATATTCCAGTTGGGCCAATAACAAGAGCAAGAGCTAAGAGGTTCAAAGAAGCACTTAATGGATTGGTTCAAGAGATTTGGGCTGATGTTAAAGTGGCGAATTCCAAGATGGGCCCAAAAGAAGATCAATGCTTAATTAATTTAATTAAAGCAATTGATGGGCCTGATTCTGGTTAATTTCTTGCTCATGAAGTTGATTTCTTGGTCATGAAGACTTTCCATTATGGAGTTGATTACTTGGTCACAAAGACTTCCAATTTTGAGTTGATTTCTTACCTATTATGTTTAAGGCAATTAGTTATCAATTTTATTCTTCTTTCCTTATTGTAAGAAGTTGACTTTCCTTTTTATTTTATAGGCTTAATGGGCTTAATTGCCTAATTAATTATTTCCTTTTGCTGCTTAGTGTTTTAGCTATATAAATCAGTGTAACCCTAAAGGGAATTCAATTCATGATTAATAATATTTGTGAGAGTATTCTCTTTGGTTCTTCGTAGAACTTTTGAACTTATCAGGATTTTCCTGTGGCGTTCTTCTTAGACTTATCAATCAATTCTTCCATCATTGATTGTGGCGTCATCACCATACCAAGGTTCTTGCTTCCATATAAGCAACGGGTCGAGGTTTCCATACAAATCTGATTCTAGGCGATCTTGGAACCCTACTTGATTCACGGGTTTCGTCAGTTCTTGGCGTGGTTCGTATCAGTTGGTATCAGAGCACGGTTTAGTCTCAGGTTTGCCTATCTTCTTTATTTTATTCAAAAAAAAAAATCAGAAACAAAAAAAAAAAAGAAAAAAAAAAGAAAAAAAAAAAAGAAAGAAAAGAAAAATCAGAAAAAAAAAAGGAGAAAAAAATATCCGAAAAAAAAAAAAAAGTGTGATTTGAGAATTAATTCCTACAATCTTGTTTCAATTTTACAATTTTGTTTTTTTTCCTTTTTGATTCTCAATCCAAATTTCTTGTTACCATCAAACCCTTAAAAATTCCATCACACACAACATTGTATTCTTTTCTCTTTCCCTAGCCATTGAATCCAAAATTTTTGTGCTGAGTTTGGGGTGAATTGTTACTAGAAATTTTGATATTTGTTTGATTAGTTTGATAAGAACCTATAGAGGATACTACGAGTGGAAAAAGGCAAGAGAGTGTGAGTGTATCAGAGGGTAAAAGCCAGATTTAATTGAGTGAAACACGAGTGGAATTGGAGCGAATCATATTCTTGAGTGAAACACTTGAGGGAGCGTAGTGAGGTCCTTTATTTTTATTTTTTTTTGTATCTTTCTAACCTGATTTTGCAGGGTCAAATATGTCACACAATCAAGAAGAAAATTCAAGTGGAAACAATCAACAACCACCCATTCCGAACATACAAATGCAGGCGTTGTTGGGAGAGATGAGGCGGATGATGAGGGTAGAATTAGAGCACATACACGAGAGGTTGGATAGGGTAGAAGAGGGAACACAACAGGGGCAACCACAAAACATTCCCAATATGCATAGGAGGGATAGAATTCAGCCTAGGGGAGTGAGAGATGGAGATGAGGAGTACGTTGGGGATGAGTTTGAGGAAGAAGATGATAGGGATTCGATTGCTAGCAATAGGAGGTATGGTGGTCGGAATAGAGGAGTTAGGCATCGAGAAGACAACAATTTGGGTAGTATTAAGATGAAGATTCCGTCCTTTCAAGGCAGGTCAGATCCGGAAGCTTACCTTGAGTGGGAAAAGAAGATGGACTTCATTTTTGATTGCCATAACTATTCCGAAGCAAAGAAGGTAAAACTTGCTGTAATTGAATTTTCTGATTATGCCGTTACTTGGTGGGATCAGCTTGTTATAAATAGGAGGCGAAATAGGGAACGTGCAATAGAGACATGGGGGCAGATGAAAGCGGTGATGAGGAAGCGGTTCGTTCCAAGCCATTACTACCGGGAGTTGTACAAGAAATTGCAAGGACTTAGACAAGGGAGTCTAAGTGTGGAAGACTACTACAAGGAGATGGAGATTGCAATGATTCGGGCTAATGTAGAGGAGGATCGAGAAGCTACCATGGCCAGATTTTTGATGGGGTTAAATAAGGAGATCCATGACAGGGTGGAGTTGCAACATTACGTGGAGTTAGAGGATATGGTACACATGGCCATCAAAGTTGAGCAGCAACTCAAGAGGGGAAGTAGTACTCGGCCCAAATCAATCCCACAAAATCCGAGTGCCGCACCTTGGCGGTCGAGTTATCCAAAGAAAGAAGAAAACCCATCCACTTCCAAGGCCAAATTTGAGCCAAGGACAGCCATCACTAACACAGCCTCTCAAGGTAAAACCACCCCTACGTCAACTCGTTCTAGTGAAATTAAATGTTTTAAATGTCAGGGAAGAGGACACATAGCAAGCCAATGTCCAAACAAGCGAGTTATGATGATCTTGGAGAGTGGTGAGATTCAATCTGAAGATGAGGATGATTTAGATGATATGCCACCATTGGAAGATGTCTCCATGGGAGACGAGGAGTTTGGAGCCGAGCATGGAGAGATGCTTGGACTAGTTGCACGACGAGCCTTGAGTTTGCAAGCTAAAGAAGAAGAAGAAGAGGAACCACAGCGGGAAAACATCTTTCATACTCGTTGCGACGTGAAGGGCAAGGTATGTAGTATTATTATTGATGGCGGTAGCTGCACTAATGTGGCTAGCACTTCCATGGTTGAAAAGCTTGGGCTCGTGACGCTTAAACACCCTCGTCCATACAAGTTGCAATGGTTGAATGATAGTGGTGAGGTAAGGGTTACAAAACAGGTTGTGGTGCCATTCCGCATTGGAAAATATGAAGATGAAGTGTTATGTGATGTGGTACCGATGCAAGCAGGACACATTCTACTAGGAAGACCATGGCAATTTGATCGACGTGTGCAACATGATGGCTTCACCAACAAGTACTCATTTGAGCTAAATCAACGAACAATCACTCTTGTTCCAATGACACCCAAGCAAGTTTATGAAGACCAAGTGAGATTACAAAAATTGAGTGATAAAAAGAATTT